>VWZZ01002822.1:14525-31191 GCA_013399095.1 Psophia crepitans
CTGGTCGTAGAAAGAGATGAGGTTGGTCAGGCAGGACTTGCCTTTCACAAACCCATGCTGGCTGGGCCTGATTCCCCGGTTGTCACGGACATGGCACGTGATTGCTCCCAAGATGACCTGCTCCATCACCTTCCCTGGCACCGAGGTCAGGCTGACAGGCCTGTAGTTCCCTGGATCCTCCTTACAACCCTTCTTATGGATGGGAAAATTCTGTCTCTTCTAAGACAGACTTATACAGATTTTACTTTTGGTATTCCACAAAAAAATCACTTGTGATACATTTTAACTATGGTTTGGTTTTGGTATTTTTTGTTTGTTTGTTTTAAGAAGAACACAGGTAAAATCTTTGATTTGACTTGTCTTTTTTAGGTACTTTGGAAATATCAGTAATTCTGTGATAACTGTTGCTGACAAAGATTAAAATGCTATGGATGATACTGCATTTTCCATGTAAAGTATGAATAAATATAAATATGACAAATGTATAGCCTCTGGTAACAAATGTTGGGTTTTTAATAATTACTAAAGAGAGACAAATTGTTCCTAATAAATAATGTACACTATGCAGTAGACAAGTCCCCTAACAGGATGGCAATAATTCTGAATGCACGTGTTTCTGTGTGAAATCAGATACCTTCCTCTTCCAAAGCAACCAGAATTAGAGAGCAGTGTGGGGTCACCATTACCCTGGTTTTGACTCTCTCCTTGTTCAAGCCCATCTGGCTGCATTCCTGCATGTGGTACCTCACCAGCTCATCTCCCTGTCAGTGCTTACCTTTGCAAGGCCTTGTGGAATTCTGCCATCTGTCTGTCTTACAAACTTTTCCATTGTTGCCACCTTGTGCCTGGATTCCACATCCCTTTGAATTTCTGTTACATTCTTCCTGGTTTCTGCTTGCTGCTGGTGGATTATTATATCCAACCTTCGCTTCCAGGCTGTAGTCCAGTTCTGGTACCATACTGGTTTCATAGGTTTGAAATACATGCAACATATTGCACTCCAAGACAAAATAGTTCTTGTAGCATTAATGGACTGTGGTTGTATGATGTTCTTAAGACAGGAAGTTCTCTCCCATGAGTTTTTCCCATCATGCTCAGATTTCTTAACTTCCGTGGTACCCCTCCGAGGATGGATGGATGAAGTTCATTATTTTTGCTTTCTCCATTAAGGCTCTCCATAGTATGCACTGGCACTTGCTTCTGTGTGACTAAAATATATTGTGCATCAAACTAAAGGTACTTGTGAACTGTTATTATAATTTTTAAAAAAATCACCCAGGCTAACACAGAGGGTAAAAGTAGACAAGTTCTCCTCCACATTTTAAATGGGATTTGCTCCAGTCATGCTTGAAACTCTTCTGCACTGATTTTCCATTAGCTCTCTTGCTAATGAGAAAACACTGACACAAGTGTAATTAAAAAAACAAATTTAAAATTTCTGCATGCAAATATTTGCACCAAATATGGTTGTGTGTAATAGGGAAACAGACAGTGACATGTGATTTATTTAATGAGTGATGAGTGGCTAACATTGACCAAATAGAGGTTATTAAACAGAGAATAATTACAGAAGAGTTTCTATGTTTGATCTGTGGTTAAACAAAATGTAGCCAAAAATGTGGTTGGTTAATTTTGAGCAAAAAATGTAGTTGCTTGAGAAAAAAATGTTTTGTTTGCTTACAGATGCTGCACAAACAGAATTTGAGGTTAAGCAGGTTAGGTAAATAATTTGTTGTGAATTATTTACTCAGTAATAATATAGCTTTATTTCTTCCCATTGTTGTTACCTATAACATTGCCTCCTTTTTTCCCTTCTCAATTCTTCTGCAGAGAGACAAAATTGATAGCTACATAGGAGGAGTAGCTGACAGCTTAATGAACAATTATTAGGGTCTGAGGCATATTTTCCAACAGTTGTTCATGATGAGATGGGTGGTGTAATCCACTGCAGTGTGTAAGTGGAGCCTCTTTTGTCAGCACCTGCTATTAGAGAGCATCACACTCGGTGGGACTTGAGTGTTTACATCTCTTTTTAGGAAATTTGCAACTGTAGGTGGCTGGAAGCAAGCTGCAGCACAAGGGGGACCTCGCTTTCTGTCTCAGCGGATACAGACAAGCCATGCACTGTTTGGAGGAACTAAGCATTGGCTGTGTTTTGGACTGATTTTTTGAAGTTAAATACCATCTCAGCAAATTATTTCTCTAGTTGTTTAAAAAACAAGGGAAAATAATGATGGTGGATTCGCACTAGATTTACAAAATAGCTAATAGTAAGTATTGAGAGAGTCTCTTTGTAATTCAAACCTGTTCTCTCTCCATGAATGGTCAAAGTGTCAGAGAAAAGTGGAGATTTTTCTTGTTTACTGACTCACAGTTGATAAGAATTGAGTGTTAAGATCTGGGAAATACAGGTCCTTTTTCTTTGGTTAATCCAGGTAGTTAAAGAGACCTTCATGATTAATTGTGAATGCGGTAACCCCAATTGTAAGCTAAAACGGCAGAGGTTGTTTTTTCTTATGTAGTCCCATCTATTCATCCTATTGAGTAGTCTGACTTCCAAGATTCTCCTGGTTTGGGTGACATTAATGGAAGTTGTGTGCTGTCAGGATTGTAGCCTCTTAGCCCAAAATAATTATTGCAGTCACATTTATCTTGGTCAAGCTAATTTTGTGATTGGTGCTAAGACCCTCAAGATAACATAAAATCAATATCATATGTAGCTATGTGTAAGGTTCATGTGAAACTTTCATAATAAACTTGTCATTTAAGGCAAAGGCAATTTCTCTGGAAAGCTAAAATCCCTGGGGTTTTTTGCCTTACTTCACCGTTCTCTATTAATACTCAGAGGATACTCAACAGAAGGACTCAAGGAGATGATCTGCCTTGATTTGGGCAAGGTAGACTGTGATAGTCACAATTACGCTGCAGTGTTTTTAATGTATCTACAATCCAGGGCCATCAGACTTCCAAATACTATTGTAAGAATTAAGAGCATAGGAAAATCTGGTACAAGTACCAGCTAAGCAACCTATTCAGCTGTAGAAAATAGCATCAATATTGATCTACACGATCACCTTACCTCTAGTGAGCTTTAGCTAAAGGAACCAGTGTTGTTTATAATTATATCTAACAGTAAATTTTACTTTATTTGCATTTAAATAATGCTATTATGTTAATTGTTGTAATAGGTTTTTTTTTTAAGGCAAATTCTAGCCATTTTATAAATTATCTTCCTAAACCAAATGCTTATGCTTTGGGTTAATGAGCAATTTTAGTGTATTATTTCTTAAATAATATCTTTAAGAAGAATATTTTTAATAAATTGTCATATTTGTTCCTCTGATAACAGAACAGCACTGCACTTTTCTTGAATTAGGAATAAAATCAAAACAAACGCAATATATGGATGTTACGAGAAATGTCATCCTGCCAAAATATAAGTTAATATTGCAGCATCACAGTGATCATGTTGTCAGTTTGTATGAAACAGTGCTTCATATAAAAGGCACTGTTTGGAAATAACACTGCACCAATTATAAAAGACAGAAACAGAGTCCTGTCATTTCGTGATTTGAAATATTAATGCCTTAACTCAAATACATCAGGAAATGCTAGCTAGTGCAGCAACAATTAAGACTCAAAATACAGATAGCACTTAAGAAATAAAATGTTAAGGTGTACCACATTTTGTCAAGATTGATGTATACAAAGCCATTGACAACAGTGAGTCGGAAGAGATTAAATGGACAGGACTGTCATTTGTACAGTCAAATAGAGTACCAGGATATTTTTATTGACATGGTATGCCTTCTATTATTTGTTCCCCAAAACAAAGACTTCTTTACCTAATCCTGTTCTTTTTAACCTCATCTGAACTGGAACTGAAGCTTCTATAATGATTTTTATCTTTGTGACAGAGAAATGTGAGATGTGATTTAACTAGGTATCATAAGTATTTTGTGGTCCCGGGGGAAAACTAAAAATATCACTTGAGAATTTATAATCCTAAATCATGGTGCAGTCTCTTTCTCAACTTTCTGATGTTATTTACTTTAATTCCAGTAATATATTCCATATTCAGCAAAATGGCATTAGATAAGTATAGAAGGGAAGTTTTACCTTCATTTTCTCTTGTGTCAGTGTTTAATTTTAATCATTTTAACTGATATTAATACTACTTAGCTTTTTTATGTGTGGAGTGCTTATTCTTGCAAGCGTCTTGAGAGACAGAAAATCACTCTTAATCTTATTTTATAGCAAAATCCTGATTCATAGAGATGCTAAGATACTTGCCTGAGGTTACATACCAAGGACCAAATCTAGCAAAATATATAAAAATGTGCACAAGTTAAATAACACTGAAGTCACAGACAGATCCAAATCTTAAGGACTGATCACCAGGAAAATATGATTTGCCTTTAGGTGCTTCGGGAATGGATGGCTGTGGCTTGTTACCATGTTGCCATGCAGAATTTTGACTTGAAAATTTTTAAAAAAAGGGTACTTTGACCAAAGATGATTTCAATTGAATGGGTTAGAAATGCAACCTTAAGTATGAAGGTGGTCCAGATGTAAGTCATACATATAATTACTTAATAATTTTGCTTACTGGGTTATAAAAGTGGGGGTTTTTTTTGTAATTCTGTCTTTGAACTGGGATGCAGAGTTGCTGATAAAATTATGGCAGGATAAAATTTAACAGGCCAGGAAGCAGCACTGTGAAGGTCCATGATAATCAACCATGGCCCTCACGGCCCAGAACATCTTCAATGCATCTTCTTGAACATTTTATCTTCAGTAGTTTCAGTTTTGCAAAGGTTGAACCTTTGGACCTGGACTTCACTGCACTACATACAAATACCAAAATTCATACCGTAGTAAGTGGTAACTCTTTCTTTTTTGAATAGTTCTGGGGATCTATACTTTTTCCTTGCAATCTATGGCATGTCTTCAGTAATCCTTTTATGGAGTCCCTCAGGATCACAAGGCACAACTTGGCATTTATTGAGGCATTGGATTCATCTCCTATGCTTAGTTTATTTACAGAGTGATCTTAATTTTTTACTGGTGAAAAGAGGTTTGGAGATCTGAAGAGATGTCTCAGACTTAGAGCAAACTTCTAGAAGTCACACCAAGAAGGCCAGGAAAGAAGACAATATTTTAGAAGAACAATAATTCAAGTGTAATAAGTGTCAGCTGACGAAAGTGATTTGGATTGTCTTTTTCTCAGCATGATTTGACAATCTTCCTGCATATATTTGTTATTTTAGGTTTTTCATCCAAGAACTGTGAACTGAACTTAGTAATTTAACTCCTTATTTCTACCAGAACTCCAGTAAGACTGTAGTCATGCTCTACATATGCAACTTCAGCCCTGGTGAGGCTGCACCTCAAGTACTGTGTCCAGTTTTGGGCCCCTCACCACAAGAAAGACATCGAGGCCCTGGAGCCTGTCCAGAGAAGGGCAACGAAACTGGTGAAGGGGCTGGAGCACAGGTCTTATGAGGAGTGGCTGAGGGAACTGGGCTTGTTTAGTCTGGAGAAGAGGAGGCTCAGGGCAGACCTTATTGCCCTCTACAACTACCTGAAAGGAAGTTGTGGTGAGCTGGGGGTCGACCCAGGTTATCTTCTCGCAGATAACTAGTGACAGGACAAGGGGAAATGGCTGCAAGTTGCGCCAGGGAAGGTTCAGGTTGGAGATGAGGAGAAATTTCTTCTCGGAAAGGGTGGTCGGGTATTGGAACAGGTTGCCCAGGGAGGTGGTGGAGTCACCATCCCTGCGGGTGTTTAAGGAAAGGTTAGATGTGGTACTTAGGGACGTGGTTTAGTGGGTAATAGGTGGTGGGGGGATGGTTGAACTAGATGATCCTTGAGGTCACTTCCAACCTTAATGATTCTATTCTATTCTATTCTATTCTATTCTATTCTATTCTATTCTATTCTATTCTGTTCTGTTCTGTTCTGTTCTGTTCTGTTCTGTTCTATTCTATTCTATTTTTCTGATATCAAACAGTTATGAGTTTTTAGGTAACTGTTATTATTTTTCGGTAGCTTATGAACAATTGTATTGTATAACAGTTGCATTTAATTGAAGAGCTTTTTATCAGTTTAAAAAAAAAGTATGTGAAGACTCAGATTTTATTTTTAATTTAATTCTTAGTTATCTGTACATGGTCCTGATACTTTAATATGAAATGACTTGCAAAAAACTTTTCTTAATTGTGTTGTAAGAATTTTTCAGGAGCTGTCTGATCTATCAAAATTATTGGATTATTTGGGAGTTACAGGTAATCATTCTTAAATAAATGCAAAAGTCATTGTGGATATTAATTATGAATTTTGAGCTCAGTATCTCATGTGAATACTCTCCCATCATGTGCCCGCACTTGCATAGTCTTTACTCATGTTAGAGATGACAGTCAAGGTGAAAACGTGAAATATCTTCAGAAGACATCCCTTATCCTCTTCTGTCTCACTACCTTCTGGCTTCAGAATTACCCAGAAGTTTCTGTGTTGTTTTGACTGTTTGGCTATGGCAGCAGTGGTGGAAAGAGATGCTCATGCACAATCTAAGTTCAGATGCTTGCTAAAAGTAAATGTCAGAAGTACATTTTCTCTCACCTTCGAAATCCCATCCATGGAAATCTCATCAGAAAATTGTTAGACCAAATCTCCACTTTTGTTTTCCTGTTTTGAATTCAGAAAGTAAGCCTTAAAGGTACTTCATGCAGATGGTAAAACCTTACAAGATGAGATTTGCTAAGGTATTCCTGCCCCCTTTGTACATTGCGGTGGATCAGAATAAACGTTCACGGCTGACTGCATTACCCAGCGAAATTGCCGTTTGATCATTGACAGGCACTGCTGAAGCCTTATCATAATTATAAAATGATTCCATGAAAATATTATTAAGAAGAAGTAGAAACCATTGATTTATTTAGCACTTCATTGAGTTTTATCCAAGTTAGAATCAGATGTGCAATAACTCACTATAACACCACTGGAGACTTACACAAGACCTACTTTTGTCCAATTGTTCTGCCACGAAATAGAATTCCTAGTTAAAATGAATTGAAATAAAATGTAAAAGTAGGTTAAAAAATGGCTGATATCTTTCTCTTGTCAGATTTCCTGAGCTTTTTCAAAGTCGTTTGAATCCCTCTCACTCCCTCCTGATCTGTTCACCTGTTGTTCATGCTTTTACTCAGCCCTGGTCCTGCCATAAGTAGTAATTTGACTCAGTCTCTGCAAAAGTGTGAGGGACCAACTGCCTGTAACTTCATGCAAACTTATCACAGGAACAGGTACAAAAGCCAGCTGGAAATTCTGTAAGTTAATATGTAAATTGAGCTCACGTGGCATTGTCCTAGATATCGAACTGCTACTAAGATGCTGCTTGAAGCTACAGACATGGTTATTTCAGAGGGCAACCCTTCTTTCTTTAAGCCAGTAAGTCAGATCTGCTTTTGCTGATCTTCATAATGGAATGCCTTCTAAAAGAGAAGACATGGGGTAGGCTGGCAAAGGAAGACTACTGAAGGGGGACACAGCAAGCAGGGGCACAGGTTATCAAAACAGGTTGTCGGGGCTCTCCATGCCTGAATCAGACTGGTTTCTGATTGACCTGATCTTTTATAGTCTTGGGGATCAGTTCCTTATGGCTACACACATGATCTGAATGTAAAGCAGGAAGGCAAAAACTTTGCCTACTCCTGAAACTGCCACTGCCTTTGAAACGGTGCTCTTTCATTCCTTACGCTATGTCTGCAAGAGCAAAGATGAATATTGCTGCACAAACCTAGGTGAAAGTTCAGCTCTGTTGTGGGCGGGCAACACTTGACAGGGCTATCATGGAGAGTGCTCACCCCATGGGTCAAGGATGGCACCCAGCATGGTGTGTCAAGGAGAATGGCTCTCCAGAGCACCTTACTGACTGAGGGAGTCACAGCCTAGGGGGTTGGGAATTGCTAGGGGACGCAGGGGAAGAGCACTTTGGGATTACAAAAGATGTACTATGGGTTCTTTTGGGGAAGAAACTAAAGGCAGGGAAAGGGAGGGATCTGGGAGGTTTGGGGAGAGACAAGCATGGGAAACTAGAGGCCTAAGGGGGTAAAGGGGATCTGGTTGGGTGCGAGCGAGTTCCCGGTCACTTGAGTACGCTTGCCTCACCATGCCTGGCACTTGATCAGCACTATCTGCCCTGTCTTCTCATTAAGCTCTATTTCTAAGTATATTCCTGGGTGAGTGAGTCCCTGCTTAGCGTGTGTGTGTGTGTCTGTGGGAGTGTGAGTGCCAGTAAATGCAGTCAGGCTGTGGGTTGGGGGGGCCATATGTCCATGATGGCAGCGACTGGAGGGGGTGAGCATTTGTAGGTCAGGGCATGACCACTAGTGATATATATGTATACACACACAGATATTTGCCACTAGTGGAACTCCATCCCACTCAGATGAGGAGGGATGCAGCATGAGGCCATTGGTGCTGTGCTGATGTGAGTGCTCTGTGTGTTTATTGGTGTTGATTTGTGTGGCTGGTCCTGTATATATGGATGCATGTGGTATATATCTGTGCCTCTGCCTACTGGGAACACATGCTCAGCCTTGCTGCTCGTTAGACACCGACCTGTGGCAGTCTTATTTGTGTTGTAGTACAGAAGTAATGGGTAGGCTTTGTTGTCATGCTCTGTGGGAAAGTGATTTTTGTTGTTACTGGGTTGAGACAAGGTACCATACTTTGTAGAATTGATCAAGATATATTTAATGTTAATGGAGAATAAGCATAATAACAAAATGTTATTTAATATCTAAATAACAATTAAATTAAAAAATAAATCAGTAGGAATATAAGAAAAAAAAAAAGATGCCTCCATACTTTGAGTAACCAGATTTAGGGAAGATCTGTCAATCTTTGCGCCAAATTTCTCATATTTTAGTAACAAAGAAGAGTAATCATATCATTAGTAGTGGAGGAAGGCCTACACATCATTTAAGTACTGCTTTCTTTCTGAGTGTAAGTAGCTATTAAAGTTGCTGCCTTCTACTGAGGTGAAATTTCACTTGTACTTGTGAGGCAATGACCAACTCAGTTTTTACAAACTTAATTTTAAAAGTAAAAAAAAACCCTCAACTCTTTTTTTATTACATTTTTTATCCTTATGTGTAGATCATGTTTTCTGTGATTAGAAAATAGAAAACACACATTCGGTACTTAAAAGTGAAAGGAAGATGACCTGGCTCACAACACATTTCTCAGCTTAGTATTTATTTTATTCCAGCTGTGGAAGTAACATTTTAAAGAAGAGACTCGTTTAAGGTCATGGTAGTAAGTAGAGATGAGTTCGTCATGAAATAGAAATCTACCAAAGGTACATTTTATCAGACTAAATTGGCATCCTTCCCTTTTTTAAATAGCAGATTTTTCCAACAGAAAGAACTCAGTGGTATCAATGCAGTAAAGTATTTGATGTGGTACAATATGGAAAATTATTAATCACATTGGAGCAGGCAGAGTGGAAAGATCATAAGATGGCTTCAGAGCTAGCTACAGGAAGGATTACAGCAGTCTGCTGGTTGGGAAACCATTGGCCAGGGGGAAATTATCAATGGAAGCCCCACAAGGTCAGTGCTGGGAGCAATGTTGTATAAAATTTCACTAATGAATTTGACACAAAGAATAGGAGGTGGCTGACGAAATCTGCTGGCAAAGGTAAGAGGTGTTAGAAAGGACTGAGGGATCCCCCAGTATTTGAATAGCAATGGGATAAAACTCATTAATATGAAGAGGAAGTTTGTAGATTTACAGACTTCAAGCGCGAACAACAGGGTATAAGCATGTGACAGTGGCTGGGGGAAGGACTGGATGAATTACTGTACCATAGGACGTTACTCAGTTGCCAAAATTGCATAACGACCAACAAATCGAATAAATAGAACCCATGCATTCGTAACACGTAGTACTGGAGGTATTTCCAGTAGAAACAAAACGCTGTCAGTGATACTGGTGGCAACAGATTGAGCATATAGTTTTGATTTTTCCATTTCCTAGAAAAAGGTGGTAAAAGCTAGAAGAGGTGCAGAGGACAGCTACCAGGGCAATGGGAGGAACAGGTGGTTTTTCTCAGAAGTGAATTATATAGGTTTTTCTTAGGAGGCTGTGATCCTTTAAAAATGATAGGAAGAGAGAATCTGGAATTTTAAGAAAGATGAAAAAAAAGTTTAAGTATTGAGAAAATGGGGCAATTTAGCACATTCTTTTCAGCTTCAGATTGAATTCACTCAGATGCAGACTGTAAAGCAACTGTAGGAAAACTGCACAGGGATGAATTTCCTTCAACATATGCAGCCCGTCTTATGCAGAAGAATTTGAATGAATTCTGGCATTTTTGAGAGATTTTTCCTGACTTTAAAAAAAAAGCTATTAATTTATAACTGCCCTTATGTACACTTCTTTGGCTGTTTGGAAGTTCTCAGTAATCTAATATTCAGGCACAGTGTTTTCATTTAAAGATAAAGGTGAAAGAAGGCATGTGGGAGAAAAAAAACCCCAAAGGACTGAATTTTGAAAGGTTAATTTCAAGTGCTGAGGGTGTAGTGTCCAAAATCATAGAATCCTTTTGACTGTATCTGATATTATCTTTCTTTATAGCTGACAAATGTTACCATTAAAAAAATGAAAATGCCCTCTAGTTCTCTTCCCTTAATCTTAGCACTGGATGACTGCTCCACTACATTAATACTTGCTCTGACTGTTCTTTTGACTCCCTTGGTGATTTGATCCATAAATCGCTCCACTCTGGAGCCCAACAAAAATTACATATTTATTTTTCTACCAGGAGTTTATGTTCCTGAACTTTCAATGTGTTTTCCTGCTATAGTGATAGAATGATTCTGTGTTACTTAGTGTCTTATTTCTTGTATGCAAAACTTCTGCAGGGGTGGATCATCATCTCATATGGGGGAAAATAGCAACATTTTCAAAAGGTATATTAAAAACAGTTAGGCACCCAATTTACAGATTTGCTATGGTTCTGAGACACATTTATTTCAAATACATTCTATTGACAGGTCTTTTATGAACACACACAAATGACATCTCTTCAAATCACTGTGCTTTTTATTTTTTTTCAGTAAACAAAAAAGAAGCACAAGGTTATGGCTCTATAATCTGGTATTAAATCAAACTCGTGCATCAACCCACGCAGCGTAAGAGAGCACCACTGGGAGATGTCTACCACTGATCTCCCTGCCTTGGAAGGCTTAAGATTACATAGATGCGTTCTCTTTCATTTAACCTACTGAAAGCCTGTCTCTTTGAATCAAAACTCATGTTGGCCACTCCAAATTATCAAGACACAACATATCTACAATAGACTGCTCCAAAAGATTACTGACAAATTATAAGCAATTTCAGCTGCCTGTAAATGCTTCCTGTGGATCATTTCAACTGACCTTGAGATCAACCTTAAGCAATTCGGGTATTTGTCTTTCATATATTTCCCTAGTGGATATGAATATCAGTTGTATAAAAAGTGATGGATGGTGGCAATTTCCTATTAATTGCTACAGAAAATAAATAAAAAAAAATCCTAGCACTTCTGATACGTAGCGCTGACCACAGAGAAAGGGGGATTGTATTTCAGGTGAGTATTTTCTCTGGCGTTTTTTGTGTAAACAGGTCTTGAATGATGCCTTTGAATAGTTGTGAAAATGTGTCATTGGCAATTGTCCTAGAATTACAAACAGAGGAAGGGAAAGATGAAGTCGCCTATTCAACAGAAGTAACTGACAGAAACAAGGAAGAAAATATGCTATTTCTTTTTCCTCTTACAGTTTATCTACTACAGGGAAGTTGAGTCAGTGATCTAAGGCTATCAGGATCAGTGATCAGTGAGTATTCCAGTTTCCGAATATTGACAGATATCTTCTTAAGTGTTACTATTTATCATATTTCAATGGCCACATTTTTACTAGCTAATTGCATTTTCAAGCAATTCTAGAAACTTTAAAAGCGAAAATTTAGGAACAAATAAAAATGCAGTATTTCCACTGAACAGCAAGTAAGCCCCAGTGATATTCAGTTCCGAACAATGTTATTTGAGTGTTCTTCATTGAAAAATGTTATGTAAATGGTTGTTGTCTGGTATATATACATTTCTTGACAGACAAGAAATGTCCTTATGTTCTTACTAAAATGAAATTAGATGCTATCATACAGAAGAGCGACAAGTTATTATTCTCATACTAAATTTTTTAACCTGTGCATTTCTTACTATTTTCTGGAGTGGATTAATTACTTTAGGGATTTATAACAGCTAATCTTCATAATCTATCACAAATTAGAATAAGTATTTACAGAGTATTTGGCTATTAGTAGCAGTTGTGAGCTAAAGCATAAGATAACATATTTTTTAACACACTCGTTTCAGCCATAGCTTGAAAGTCTAGTTGACACTAAGGGGCTTTGTGGCCTGAAGGATGGGAAATGGAGACAGCCTGAAGGAATGTGCTTCATGGTAATAGTCTCAGGGACAGCATTTTGATGTGTTTTGATGCTCAAAGATGCAGATAGGCACTTAATAGTATTTTAAAAAATGACCGAGTTTCTGTTAGCTGAGATGCTTAAGCATCTTTTTTTTTTTTAAACTCAGCTGGGCATCTGTCTGCACTGTGTCTCTAGCTCTTCACTACATTCAAGAACATTCTTATCAGTGACACACTTTCTTCTTCTTCTCTCAAATTCAGCTGCATGTCTGAGACTGAGTTTAGATTCTTCTTTTCCATCCATCACAAGTAATATAGGTTTTACAAGCCCAGAAATGCCCTTAGGCCTAGTTTTGGAACACATTGAACACTTTTTGCAATCCTGTTCAAGAAATAAGAGAAGCCAAATCATGTTTTGACTGTGTTGTTCATCCAGATGAAACCAGATGAAAAGTACACAGGAGCACAAATCTATTCAGATGGTGACATGCTTATTTAGTAACTATTACTCTGAAACATACTTTAATAGAGAAAAGTGAGGATGTCTGCTTAAAGCACTGTAACTCTTTTTTATAAGACACATTTCCTCTCTGTTAATTACTTTGAGAGAGACCTTTAAAAGCTGTCTGTGCTGATAGATTTTAGGGTGCCACATTTCCACACAGGTACCAAAATGAAGCTGGAAATGCTTTTCCCATTCACAATAAAGTCGGTGCTGAACTTATATTGTCAGGTTTTTTTAACATTTCTCTCCATCAGTCCTCCAGCTCTTCCATTCTTCTCAACAGAGATTCTCAGGAATTGTTCTCTGCCACAGCGTGTGGATATCTCTGGATTTCACATGGATCCCAGAATCCTCTTCAGCACACTTATTTCAGCACTCCCTTTTACAGTCCTTTCACAAACTGTAAATCAGAAGAAGGAATGAAAGGTCCAGGTGAGTGAGCAGAAATAAATGCTTTAGAACAGGAAAAGATGCAGCTGGAATACCGGGTGGATAGCTGAGACAGCTTGGTGTGGGAAAAACACTTGGTTATGAGTAGAGAGACATGGGTCGAGTCCAGATTTTGCTCAGGACACTTAGTATGTGTAGGGCTGGCCTTGCTCAGCTGACCTTAATTACATTATTTTTTTTTTCTGTGCAATCTAAATAAGGCTTTTAATAGTTTAGTTTCAAGTAATAAAGTGCCATTCATGTGTGTAATTTATTACTAAGTACATTAATATTTATAGACAGAGCTGAAATTCTTTAGCCAACATTAGAGAATTTTCTCAGTCAAGAAAATCGTCTTTGGTCCAATTTATTTAGCAAGTGAGGAACTGTCAAATAGAAACCCGTTGCATGGCTGCTGTAGGTCAAGCTAAGCTGATAGAATAATAAAATGAAGTTGAGTTTTACTGCATTCCCATCTCTTTTATAAACCTTTTGGCTCTGATGTCTGGCATAATGTTTCGAAACAAATCCTAGTCAGAATGTAATTCTTGGAATCATAAAATACTATGTAACTTAGAATTATCTTAACACACTGATTTTAAAATTCAGGGGGGCAAATTCATTTGTGCTCTTTCTCGACTGTGTCTGGGATCAATTTAGCTGAATATTGTTCATTTGCTTTGTAAAGACTGCAGCTGTGATTTTTCTATATGACTAAGAATGTGATAGGATGGAAATTTTCTTACACTCCCTGTATAGGTTGTAGGAAGCAGAATGGCTCCTATGCATATATCATTCCTTTTGTTGAAGTAGGTCAGCATTGACTAAGCACAGACACAGCATGAAAGGACATCTGTTTCTATGCCTTTAACATACTGGACACCATAGCGGAGCATGTGAAGGGTTTACTAATTTAAGGAGTACAAGTGACCATTAAGTGCACACATAAAAGATTTCTGTACATTAATTAGATACCTGCAATTAGGTTTGGAGAAAAATGCCAACTCTTTGTAAAATCTGAGAGACATTAGAGAAAGACAGCATGTGTCTGTGAATTAGAATGCCATTAAAATGATTATGACCTCAAAAACATTAAAAACATTTACATATGATTCTGGAAGATGCTGGAGTTAGTTCTGTACAAAACCAGAATGAACAAAGTTCCAGTGATGACATTATCAAAGTAACATCTCATATTTCCCATTCAATTGCATTCTATATACATAGTTACTGCAATGTTCTTTTTCTAGCTTCAGTTTGAGTCATTGCTGTGGCTGTGAATTTAACAATGCTTATCATCAAAGATGTACTCTAAATCTCTGAGTCATAAATGCTGCAAAATGATAAAAGTTTAAAAGTTATAATCGAAAATCCAAATAGCTTATAGTTCATGTGGATGAACAGATCTCTATTGATTGGCATAGAAAGGAGTCTTTCCTTGTATGAGTACTCATGACTTCGAAATAACTGCTGGAAGTGTGTGCAACTTAAAAGGAGTGACAGAAGCTTTGAAATAGCAAATATGAATGTCTTGTACCACCAGGTTTCTTAAGCTTCCTTTATGTGTACATGTCTTAGTCATCGGTGTCTTTTTCTAAACATCTGGAATAAAAAGACCTGACTCCACCCTACAGATAGACCATGTGGCTGCAGAATGGAGAAGACAAGAAGGAAAATATACCACATGTCCAAGTAAAATAAACCACAACTGGTTGAACACTGAAAAAAAAGCAATCCCCAACATGTTATTTCAAATGTTGCAAAATTTATATCTGATTTCAAATAAACACACATTATTTATACAATTTATAAGTCAGCTGAAAGGCTATGAGCTTGCATCCTCCCTGAAGGGGTCTTCAGAATTATACTGTAAAGTTCACTATACCTAAAATACATTTTCTCCATGCTATACCCCTGTACTAGAACATGAGACCTCCTTACATCCTATTCTCCTCTTGTCTCCTCATTCTTTTACCCTCAGTAATGATCTGATTAAGCTCAACCCTCAGCAGCTTGGTGTAGTAAGGCAAGAAAGAGGCCTGGGGTCTAGAATTAATCTCTTTTCTCATTCAAATTATCCAGCAAATCAGTTGGGATTCATTCAAGTCATGACATCTAAGTAGGCAAAACTAACACTGTTCACTTGGAGGAAGTGCCAGCCTCCTGGCACATGGGAAAGCCTTCCCTGCAGGGAGTATGATCTGTGGCAGTGCAGGTAATCTATCAACAAGGAGATGGCTGTCTGTGGGGAACAACTATGTCACGTGGGGTGCTTGTGAATGGAGATATAGTGTGGCAGGGTACTTGGGATGTATGCACATAAAATAAGTACCCCATATGAAATAAGTATCCCATCAAGAACAGATGTGAGATAAATTATCTAGAATTCAAGAGGTATCCAATCAACAGAGCTGCGGGAAATCTGCAGAAATGTACCAGTAAAATCTTACAATAAGTAATTAGATCTTTTAATTAAAAAAACCCCATTCTGTAGAGTTCCCAAACTTAGAGACAATTCTTTATTAATTTATCTAGAAGTTTTCTAGGAAGGAAAACGAACAGATGTGATGAGCAATGGGTTGAAGGGAACAGTAGCTGTGTTTGCATGTTGCTCAGAAAAGTAAGACTCTGTGCTATGGAGATGGTAGAGCTAGAAAACGCCAAATCTGTGCTCACATACAACAAAGGAGAATATGGAAGGACAGTTGCCTAGAGAAATTGTGGAGGCCCCACCCCTGGAAGTGTTCAAGACCAAGCTGGTTGGCGCTTTGGGCAACGTGGTCTAGTGTAGGGTGTCCCTGCCCATGACAGGGGGTTGGAACTAGATGATCTTGGAGGTCCCTTCCAACCCAAACCATTTGATGGTTCTACGACAGCCGATAGGAGAGCCAGGACAGTGGGGATTTTTGTATAAAGGGCACTGAACAGAGAGAGAGAGTTAGAAGGTGGAGAAAGCTGGTGAAATTTGGAGATAGATACATTTTATTCTTCATGAGAACAAACCCAAAGGGAAATATCAGGAAGCAGGATAGAAAATGTGTGATCAGATATGCTATTAGCAGAGAGGAAAAGGACTGAAGGAAATTGAAGTGAAAGAAGACCCAACAGTAAGGTCATGTACAGTAGCAAGCCTTGTACAGATATTTCTTAGAAGACACCTGATCCCAGTATGTTAAGCGGAAAGGAAAGGAAAGGAAAGGAAAGGAAAGGAAAGGAAAGGAAAGGAAAGGAAAGGAAAGGAAAGGAAAGGAAA
>VWZZ01002822.1:31412-56854 GCA_013399095.1 Psophia crepitans
AGGGGAGGGGAGGGAAGGGAAGGGAAGGGAAGGGAAGGGAAGGGAAGGGAAGGGAAGGGCTTGGCTTAGGGGACAGGGGCCATGTCCTGCTGTTTGCCCAGACCAGGGCAGTGCCCAAGGCTGGCCCCAGGTCTGAAGTAACATTTGCATTAGATGGTGAGTTGTGAGCAAACCCATCCATTCCAATCATTATTTTAGCCTTTGGCTCTTGCATTCAAGAACTGTCATGTCTTCTGAAATGTGTTTACAGCTTCTGACATACATCCTGTCATTGTTGTAGGGCTTACAGTAATAGAGGTAATTCTGATTCAGGCCTTTGTTGCTAACGATAATGAAAGCCAATACACGGGCATCTTATCCAATCATCTTAACAATGGTCTGTACTGGGTATTGATTTATAATGACTTTGTGTAACATGGGTTTGTTCCATGGCACTATTACCATTATTATTATTAATATTATTATTATTGTTATTATTATCATGAACTGTACTGATTCAGACATCAAGAAAACCCTTGATTTCTATACTGTTCACTTAGGCTCCATGCTGTATTCAATTTTCCTTAACTTTTCAACATTATTCATCATTTCAATAAATGTCAGTGATCCAAAAACCATTGATCAGAACTTTCAGGTAAAATGATTGAGAGGGAGAAAAAACCATAAAGCAAACCAAATCCACAGACTTCCTATAAACAAACACATCCAACTCTTCCATTTTAAATGAGCTTCTATGCTGCCTCTTTTCATTTTAACAAGTTTTTATATATTGAAATGACAAAGTCATTTGTCAAGTTATCAAATAATATTTAAGAAAGCCCCAATGCTACTTATTTAAACTAGGATCATTTTTCCATGGATATCTCTGTCTTGCTTTCTCAAATTCTTGCTGCCTTTCTTAGACTGAGTGCTTGTTGGTTACAATAACAGACACAAAAATACTATGTGCTTTTCCTCTTGGTATAATATATCCTGACAAAGGAGATGCCTAGGCTTCTGTTCTAGGAAAGTGTCTTCCAGTAATGTTCATACACCTGCCTGTGGCATCACAGGCCAACAGGCTGTATGATCCTTTAGAATTACAAGCTGAACTGCAGCACTTAAACTTTATTTGAAAAGCACTGAAATTGTTTTAAGTGAATACATAAAAGTAGGGGAGGGCAACTAATCAGTATATTGTTATTTTGACACATTTGGTTGCCTTTTAGAAAATGCATTCATAATTTTCTGTTTGACGTGATCTCAGCATCCAGTAAAAAGCTGAGAATTTTTCATCCTACTGACAGGATTCCATTAATAAAACAACAATCTTTTGTGTGTAGTAATCTTTAATCTTATTTTGTCACACACTTCTCAGTAGCATTTCCACTCGTTTTACAGTATAATTTATGGCACTGAAACAGCTCTCTGCCCTGAAAAAGGTCAGTCTGTCAAGGTTTACTTGTCTTTGAAGAAAAGTAATAGAGCATTATTTATGAAGCAAAGAATACGCTTCAATACTCTAATCAATCAGAAAGATACTTGCATTATTGTATCTTTTGCCAAAAAATACCATGAGCAAAGGATACATCAACCTTGCATTCGCTTTTATGTCACAAAAAGCCTTTTACCTTTTATGTTTCCTTATCCTTTTGTGTTTACTGCAGTATGAAAATAACAAGGCTGATGATGTCTGATATCTGGGAACAATTTTTAAATGATGAGAATAGGGATTGATTTTATCTGTCGAGTAGAGAGTCTCTGGTTAGATAACTAGAATTAATTCATCTGATCAAAAATAAAAATTGGGGGTTTGGGTTATGTGATGTAAACTAACATCTCTAGAGAGAAAACAACAAAGTTTTAAGGAACATTTAGGGTACCTTGAAGATGATAGGCATAAGGATTAATCACATTTGGTACCTGTATGTTTTCAGACATCATCACATGCACAAAGTTGAATATGCAATGTTGGGAAACAAATTGGTAGTTCATTAGAGAAAACAGTCACACTTTAAATTAAGTCTCTCAAATAAGAATTTAATTTAGGTTTAGTAAGACAGCTTTATGTGAATGAAATGCCAATACATTATTTAAACTGCTCTGTTGACGTTTAACAAGTGTGTAATAAGATACATATTACCTATTAGATGTTAGATACTAGCAAGAATTTTTTGCTAATTAGTCCCTATCTGACATGAAGCCTCTATTACAATTGGGATGAGTTACTTCTTGCTTAAATTTCTATCCAATGAAATGCGTTTCCTTCCCAGGAACAGCTAACTCACTTGTCACCTGTTTCCATAAGGTACTTGGTTAGTTGAAGTCTTTTGCATTTCACTCTTGCTATACCATCAGCTGCTGTGAAGAGACATTATCTCTTTCACAAATCTCTTTTGCAGCCCAGATGAGGTTGACAGAAACCTGAAGTCTGCCTGAGCCCTCATGACAAGTCAAAGCAAATTAGATGTCTGTACTACATGTAAGTTCAGCTGGTGATCATGGAGCCCTCTTTTACATGTATGTGTGCCTGAGAACTCATAAAGGAAGTAAATGTCCTAAGCCTTAAGACCAGATCCAAAGTAGATGGAAAATATCTGCAACACCATCATCAAGATTTCTCAGTACTTCTGTATCTTAATAAGATGATTGGAAGACAAAAGCCCATGCAGATAGGTGGGCTACTGTCTCTACCAACAACCTTTCTGTTGGATCGATATCCAGAAAGGAAGCACTGGCAAAGCTGCAGACAATGTTAATATTTCATGTGGATTTTTTATGCTCTTGGTGGATATGTAGATTCTTAAGGTGAGCAGATGGTCCTTTCACAGTTGGTGGAGACTGCCATCTCAGTTAAGTCTAACAAACTAAATTTTGGGTGACATACTATGTGATCATATGAAACATTTAAGTATGGTGGATCTAGCTGTCTTTCTCTGGTTGTTAAAAAAAAATGCCTATTTTACATCTGATAATATAGTTTTTAAGATTTAGCATACATGATAAGGCATATTAGCAAATGTAGGGAGGCAACGAGGAAAGCTAAGGCTTCCCTGGAACTAAACCTTGCCAGGGAGGTCAAGGATAACAAGAAGGGCTTCTGTAGATACATTGCGGATAAAACTAACACTAGAGGCAATGTAGGCCCGCTGTTGAATGGGGCGGGTGCCCTGGTGACTGAGGATGCAGAGAAGGCGGAGCTACTGAATGCATTCTTTGCCTCTGTCTGCACTGCTGCAGACTCTCCCCAGGAGCCCCAGATCCCTGAAGCCCCAGAAGAAGTCAGGGTAAAGGATGAGTTTCCCTGGGTTGATGAGGACTTGGTTAGGGAGCAGTTAGCCAAGCTGGACATCCATAAGTCCATGGGGCCTGATGGGATGCACCCATGAGTGCTGAGAGAGCTGGCGGAGGTCATTGCCAGGCCGCTCTCCATCATCTTTGGCAAGTCGTGGGTGACGGGAGAGGTGCCTGGTGACTGGAGGAAGGCTAATGTCACTCCAGTCTACAAAAAGGGCAAGAAGGAGGACCCGGGTAACTACAGACCGGTCAGCCTCACCTCCATCCCGGGAAAGGTGATGGAACAACTTGTCCTTGGCACTGTCTCCAGGCACATCAAGGACAAGAAGGTTATTGGGAACAGTCAGCATGGTTTTACCAAGGGAAAGTCATGCTTGACCAACCTGATAGCCTTCTATGAGGATGGAACCAGGTGGATGGATGATGGAAGGGTGGTAGATGTGGTCTATCTTGACCTCAGTAGGGCATTTGACACCGTCTCCCATGGCATCCTTGTGGGCAAGCTGAGGAGGTGTGGCCTAGATGATAAGGTAGGGAGGTGGATTGTGCGCTGGTTGGAGGGCAGAAGTCAGAGCGTTGTGGTCAATGGGGCCGAATCTAGTTGGAGCTGATATGAATGAAGATGAATAGTAGTAGCCAAATAAAAATGAGTTAATAGGATGCTAAAAGTGTGATATACCTCAGCACTCTCAGGGACAGATAGACCACAACAATAGTGACCAGATCTCACAGTGGCGGTTGATATGAACAGGTATGTGAATGATTTAAAAACATCTGTTGTGACTGCACGGAACCTTGTAGATAAAGGCATGCATGTGTCAAATTGGTTTGGTATAATGAGGGCCAAATTGTTCTGTGCTTTACAAGAACAATCTCTAAAACACAGTGCTAATGCGCAGTGTTGCGCTTAAGTGTTAACGGTATGAGGCTGAAATGTCATAGTGCCGTGGGTTTACTCCAGCCATCGGCTGGGCATCACGCAGGCACTCACTCAGTCCCCTCATCTGAAAGGGGGAGAGAATCAGAAGAGTGAAAGTGAGAAAACTCGTGGGTTCAGATACANGTGAGCATCGCTCAGCAACAGCAAAAACATCTCTGCACTATCAGCGCTGCTTCCAGCACAAACCCAAACCACAGCCCCATGCTGGCTGCTGTGAAGAAAATTAACTCTCTCTCAGCTGAAACCAGGACACATAGCTGGCTCATGATCCAGTGGTCTGCTGTTCTTTTGTCACAGTTCTGTATAATTCCTCTGTAAACCAGAATCCCCTGCAATGAATGACAAGCTTCCAGGAACTCAAATAGGCCTTGGAATAAATCCTGGAAATATGACACCTGCTTTTCACATTCAAATTAAAATTAAAAATAAAAAGAGAAAAGCAACTACACAGTTAAAAATGTATTACAAAACAATTTGTAAAGACTTTCTTAGGTTTGCCTTCATATTTGTACATATCTTTCAACATACCATTTAGATCTTGCAGAAAATGTCTTTGTGAAGTGTTACCAGACTTTAATTTTCGTTGACTATTTCCATTTCTTTGCAATTCCAGACTTCTTTTGCATTTTAAGATCTGGTCTGGAGATGTAGTTCAGATCAAGACTGCGTGTTAAACCATTTTCATTACAACTTTTATCCTTCCTATCCACCTCTTTTCTATTATGTACTGGGAAGAATTTTTCTAAGTAAAACCAGACATTTCAAGAGCGAAATTATTACCCTCTGCCAAGGTGTGTTAGATTTTTTCTTCAATTGTGCTTTCTGTTTAAGAAAAATATACCAGGAGAATATGAAAAGGAAATAAAAGTGTGAATGACACAAGCAAGGGCTGCATTCTGTGTGATAAAGATAGTAACAAGAAAGGGTCTGCTGGTTTATACTGTTTCCCATTCTTGATACAATCATTGTCTCAAGAACAGATTCATATTCTGCATCATTTTCTGTTACCTTTATAGTCTTTCTTACGAGAATGAGGAATGAAAATTTTAATGCCTCATATATTCTGTGAATTACTGTAGGCGAGTATGCTGTACTACTTTGATCTTTCCTATATTCTGTGGTTTGATTGGGTCGTGATGTGAATGGAAAGCAGCACAAAACAAATCACTTTCTGAGAGAACAATTGCAATGTGAATAGGTACAGAAAGAAAAAGGTACCAGTTCAGCCCATTCCATTATGCAGTAGATTGGGTAGAAACAGAGTTCAAATATCTGCTTTTAAAGGTACTAAAGATTATCTCAATTTTTGGGTTAACCAACCTAACAATTCCTAGCAAAATTTTTGACTGGTTGTTCATAATCTGAATTATAACTTTACAGACTTAGATCCAGCATTGTTTTATCAAAGTTCAGCAGTGCTAAAGCACAGAAATCATGGGGAGATGAAGAAAAATATAAAGGAAATTAAAAGATTTAAAAAAAAATAATTGGAGAATTAAACATGTCTTAACTGCCTCAAAAAGTGTGCATTGTGTGCAATCATACCTGGAAAAAACCCAAACAGAAGGAATGGGAGGGGGAGAGACTGAGGCTAAGGGGAGGCTGGGTTGCCCCAGGGCAGAACTAGCCCCATACATCCCCTGCCTGCAGCACAGAGGGCTTTCCCACACTGGGTGCCCCATGCCCTGCGCTCCCTGACTGGAGTCAGAAATTGCAAAGGCCAACAGCTTGTGTCTGTGATGGGTGACAGCGCCTCCAGCAAACATCATGGGCACCCGACTCCTCCTTTCCTCTTTCACTGCACCCTGTTTTTTATACAAATGGTACGTGGTTTTGTTACAAGCAAATGTACCAGGCTGCACTATATTTGGGAAACTATATGGACAGTTTTTGACACTGCAGAAGACCAACCGTGAAATGTATTGTTTCAGGCTTGCTCAGAGCAATGAACAAAATGAAAGAGGAAGAAGACAAGAAATTATGAACCGTTTGCTACTACTAACCATACCCATGATTAGAGTCAGCCATATTTGAACAGGGCAGAAATACAGACTGCATTGCATTAGAGGTATGAAACAAGATTTTCCCTGGGTCTGAAACCAGCAGATGGTTGTGCCACATTTTTGAATGTGTCACTTACAACATTTGTACATCCATCCTCTGCCACATCCCTGTGTCTATATTCCATATCTCTGTGTACTCATTTCCCTGTTCAGTGGGATTTGCATAAGTACATTTTAAAGACAAAAATTTTGCATCTATATCATAATGTCTAAATCTATTACATATAAGAGCTAGAGCTCTGAAAAGATTTTCGAGTTCTTTAAGTGTTTGCTTCACTACTTAGATTTTAATATATAACAACAGATCAAAACTGTGACATAACTCAATATAACTCTGATCGACTTGATATACAATTATTTTACACAATTATCTTGTAAGCGTTCTCACAAACTGTGTGTGCTAATCTGTGTGAAAAGAATACAATGAAATCTGTCTTCCTCTCCACGAGCAAAGACAAAGCTACCACACCTCCCATGAAAACCAGTGTCATACTTAACTCCTCTCATCTCTTTTCACACATGCACATCTACTTTAATAGTGAAGAGAAGCAGTGCTGTATCAGACACAAAAGAGATTATTTCTTCAGGATGCTGAATGCATATAGCAAATACTAGTGGTTCTCTATTTCCCAACTGAAAAGCAAATGTCTGTATTAAAGTGATGGATTGCAGACAACATAATATGCTACAACAAAGCCAAGGTTGTTTGTATAACATTTCTAACACCTTTACTTTCTTCACCATGACTGTTGCTAAAACCTTGAATACTGGAAGCTTCTCCATTCTGCCTTGCCTGTGACATAGTTTTCTGTATTGCAGGCTTTATAACCACCTGTGTATATTACTAGTCACGCAGAAAAATCTTTTCTTAGCTACTCTTGACTCAGGCATCACAGCCAAGCAGTGCA
Source organism: Psophia crepitans (assembly GCA_013399095.1). Taxonomy (NCBI): domain Eukaryota; kingdom Metazoa; phylum Chordata; class Aves; order Gruiformes; family Psophiidae; genus Psophia; species Psophia crepitans. Next base: position 38,600 of record VWZZ01002822.1, read on the forward strand.
CTACATCACATACCCACATTGTGCCGGGGTCATTATGTCCAAATAACACAAGTAGGGGCTTTTACTCTAGATGTAGGGCTGCGTCCATGCTGAACTGGTTTCTGCAACAGCTCTTTCAATACAAACCATATTATATCTGCCTGGCGCGGTTACCTACATACCTTGAAATGTCCACATTTCTTCCAGTTTCCTTTCAAAGATTTCTCTCTTGTTCCTTAATCACATTTTTTACTTTCTGATTTCTCATGTCTTGTTCTGCAGTTTGTTTCCTAATTACCATTAAAGTAGTATTTTCAATTTACATTTCCAAAAACCTACAGAAATTTATCTGAGAAAAGATAAACTTGGCAAACCTTTGGCTGATCAGGGTTTGGCATGATTAAAAATAGACACATTTTCACTTCTCTATTTTGCTATGGCTCTATGAGCCCAGAGAGATCTTGGCTTTTTGTTTCACCTTTCCCATCTTGTTTGAGTGTTTTCATTTCAATTTCTGACTTCAGCGTTTTATTCTGAGGTGGGTTTTTTCCCTCTCTTTGTTTCATTCCAGCATTGTACCTTTAGCTTTCAATTTCATTTTGCATTAGTGCTGGGATATTTCCACTAGTCTCTCATGCTGCCCTATTTTTATTTACTTTTTATTCAGATGAGTATGCATCATTTAAAATTGCTTCAGTGTAGCCACTTGAAATCACACTTGAAGTCAGTCTGTCCTCATGAGGAAGAGCTTATTAATTTGTTTGTTTGAAGATGTGCCTGGATGCAGCCCCAAGTCCAAACGAGGAACATGTTTGGTGAAAGCATGATCAGAAGTGAAAGCACTTAGATTCTCTCAGCATAGCAGACAGGTATTGTTTTTCTGTTACCCCACTGCAGTGCTGGACTGACATTCTGTACTGTTTGCAAGACAGAAATTCTGCTTTTCATTCAATTTCCCACTCCAAAACTTGCTGTTTCCCTTCTGCACTGGAAAAGGCACAGTAAAACAGTGATGTAGCAGTACCCCTAAAGGCATTTTTTCAATCCTGATATCAGTTCCAGCAGCAGCGTCAATACTTTGCGTTTCCAGCCGCAGCCTGGGTTACAGCAGTGATCCTGAGAACTGGCAGCACGAGGCTGGGCAGCAGCAGCATTATTTTGTGCGCTGGACAGCAGGTTAGCTCTAGTGGAAACTGGCTGGGGGCTGTGTAGAAATACTCTGGCAGGAAGTTTTCAGAGCAAAATCTGGGAAATGAAGGTATGGCAGACCCAGAAAATTAAGAGGAAAGGTATGTGTGGTACAGCTGGCTGGGTATAGCAGATAATTTTGAAGAAGGAGAAAAGAAATAAAAAAGAGTTGAGTGGTCCTCAGTCTACCGAAATTTGCCTCTTCAGATCATCACAGCAGCGAGCTATGGTCTAGGCTATCCAACCATTGAACTGTACTTGGGTATGCTTATTTTTTGCAAGGATGCTTCTGTTAGTCTGAGAGTTCATACTGGAAAAAAAAGAAAGTCATGGTCTTTATCTCCAAGACATATTTTTAACAGGAAATCTACTGAGCAACCAGGTAGTGCTCCCATAGTGTATTCAACTTTGCCACCACCACTGCAGTTTTGCAATGCTAGGGATGCTGGGAACAAATATGTATCATACATGAGTTCTCTAAATGAAGTTAGTGAGGGTTTGTGATCTGTTATCTGGGCATAACAGGTCTGCCAAAGCACAGGAAAGGCAATTCCAGAGCAAACACTGTAAAAATTTAGCTCAGGAGAAAAACCAGAGACTCACTGAATTTGTTCAAGGGTCAAAAGGGTCTGCACCAATTCTCTCCAGGATTCAAGCTAAGGTAAAATAACTTAGTGGAACCTTTTCAGAACAAGATAAAATATTGTTCCAAACATCGTACAGACAGCTAGGAATGAAGGCCACTGAAGCCAAAGTGATTCTGGCTTCAAGCCTACTTCCCATGTGACGCTCCTGCTCCAGATTCTCTGTCACTGTAGTCTGAGGTGGTGAAGCCTGGACTACCCCATTTTGCTAGAAAGAGGGATCAGATCTCTGTGGTATCGTGGGAAGCCCAGTGCAATACAGTCTGAAGTAAAAGGGTACTGCTGAACCTCATTATGCATGTAAGGTGCCACAGCATCACCGTGAGGCACTTAGTCCCTCCAATTAATGATGCCATTTATCCTAACCTTCCCGCCGTAGAGCTGCTGCTATCCTATTTCCAGTATTGGAGACAACTCTTTCAGTAATAGACTCTGGAACCCAGCACTGTGCTGAATTGCAGCGTAAGTACGATCTCAGTGTACTAGAAAGAACATTAGATGTTGGAAAACTAATGAGAGGTGGAGTAGGAAGCAGTGGCAGCTCAAAAACACTAGCAGCTCTCACCAACGAGTTGTGCTTTGTTACACAAGAGCAAGTCCTATTTGCCTTTCCCTTAGATACACCATAGTCACTGAAACAACGCGATGTTGCTGCTGTGTCTGGGTGCCCTGTGAACCACTGCAGAAGGCTTGTGCATAGCAGAATGCGGCCTGATGGTAGGCAAGAGGGGGTCTCCTTCCTTCTTCACATTCAACCATCTCCTTCCCTACTATTCTGTGCCTCTTTGTCTCACCTCCAGGGGATATTACTCTATATCAGTGTGGGAAAGAGACAAATTCCTGCACCCTTCCCACTCTCACCCCTGTACTTCAGTGAAATTGTAAGACAAAAGAGCTACCTGTCAGCTTCTGACTTCTGAACTCAAAATAAACCCCCAAAAATTTAATTCTTAATTTTCCACTAGAAGTGTCTTAACTACATTTTGATGTTGATAATTCAAGACCTTTGAGTTAATTAATCATTTCAATATATGAAAAGCAGTTAGGAGGGGGACATTTTGGTTTCATCAAAAAATCCAGAGTTCGGATTCTTCATCTTTTTTTATACTGTAGCAAGATCACCTTTGTGAGATGAATATTTTATTTTCATTCTTTCTAGCATATTTTTTCCCAAGCATTCTGGAGGGAGGTGATTGTCCCCCTGTACTCAGCCCTGGTGAGGCCGCACCTCAAGTACTGTGTCCAGTTTTGGGCCCCTCACCACAAGAAAGACGTCGAAGCCCTGGAGCGTGTCCAGAGAAGGGCAATGAAACTGGTGAAGGGGCTGGAGCACAGGTCTTATGAGGAGCGGCTGAGGGACCTGGGCTTGTTTAGTCTGGAGAAGAGGAGGCTGTGGGGTGACCTTATTGCCCTCTACAACTACCTGAAAGGAAGTTGTGGTGAGCTGGGGGTCGGCCTCTTCTCGCAGATAACTAGTGACAGGACTAGGGGGAATGGCTGCAAGTTGTGCCAGGGGAGGTTTAGGTTGGTGATGAGCAGAAATTTCTTCTCGGAAAGGGTGGTCGGGCACTGGAATGGGTTGCCCAGGGAGGTGGTGGAGTCACCGTCCCTGCGGGTGTTTAAGGAAAGGTTAAATGTGGTACTTAGGAATGTGGTTTAGTGGGTAATAGGTGGTGGGGGGACGGTTGGACTAAGTGATCCTTGAGGTCACTTCCAACCTTAATGATTCTATTCTATTCTATTCTATTCTATTCTATTCTATTCTATTCTATTCTATTTATCAAATGTAATAGAGTTATTGAATGTCACATTATAAAATCATCACTATGAGAACTTAATTTGAAAGCACTTTTGCACTTTACAATTTAGTCATATAAGTAGTATACTTGAAATCAACAATACTAACCTTATAGGCTTTGGTTGAGATGAATCACAATACCAAGCCTGATGATTTTATCTTAAACATCTATACCATTCATGTTGGAGCTGTATAAGACTGCTTGAATTAGCCTGCATCTCCTCAGGGCAAGACACATGTCTTTGTCTACATTTGCAGTGTGTGAACAGACAGTTGGCTCCTGATAAATAATACAATACAATTACCTAACTATAGGATGCAGAAATTTGCAAGGAAATGAAATTTCATGTTGCCTGTAGAGAAATGCTCAGAAAACACATTGCAAGAAATGAAAAGTAGAGGACAAGAGAAACAATTGTTTTACTTTCAAAATCCTGGGGCTGAAGGTTCAAGGATGGACATTGTCAAATTAATTCCATTTAGTTAACTTGGCATTAAAATGAACTGTGAAGATTTCCAGGGATTAATAGTAAAGAAATTGAAATCTTCCTCTTTTTTTTTTTTTAATAAAAGAGATAAAAACTTTTCAGGTTTGTACCATTCCCTTTTGCTAGAGATAAGAATTCTGCCTTACTGGCTGTCTGTAATCAAGATGATGTGACCTTTACTGGATTAATATCTCCCTCTTTTCCTAACTAACCTACTCTAATAACAAAGGAAGATATTTTGGGGTATAAAAAAAACACTCTGGGGGATAGGAACTGATCATAAGAAAAAGTAAAATCATTATGGCAGGATACATAGAGGTGTTAAAATCTTACAGACAAATTCATAATCATGACACATGAAAGGCTTTTTTTCCAGTGACATGGTTTTCACTTTATTATTTCTTTGCTAAGCAAACTACAATACACTGTTGTAAAATTTACACAGAAACATATAAAAAAAACCCTATATAGCTCATAGATATATAAACAATAACTCTCCAAATCTGCTGTCTGTCCCTCACGTCACAGGAAAGGATTCATCCGGAGAGAAAATAGCAGATTTTGGGCGCTACTGTCTTTCAGCATTTCCACTGAGGACATCAACCAAATTCCTGTTGGAAATGAAAAGATGGCATACTGATAAAAAGTACAGAGCAGTCTATTTATCCTAGTAGTGCTGCTTTCTCCCCCTACTTCACTCACTTTTTGACTTTATAGAGCTTTCTGGCTAAAACTTGTCACTATTTTTATCTTTGTAACCATATTCCCTAGAAATCTGCTCAGAAAGTTCTACTTTCCTGCTATAAACACCTATATAGGAAGAAATGGGTCTGGAATTAAGTTAGATTTCTGTTTTATTTTACCTTGTCTATTTTTCTACTTACAGAGGCTTGCTATTTTTCCTATCTCGGAATCCCTGGAGATATTAAGATTTTGGCTTGGATGGGTTTAATCCATCTAACTATCATCTGTGTTACTCTTCAGACATTAAAATCAACAGTTTCCTCTGATAAGGTCATAATTAGACAACTTCTACACATCTGTTATGCTACCAGCTTTCAAGGAGAGACAGAGACCAAAGAGTGACCTACAGAACCGAGGCAAAAAGAAGATATGCGATCCCAATTATCACGTAAGAAGGGGAAATGGCTGTCATAATTAAGGCTATAACCAAAACTAACTAAAACCTTTCCAGCTATCAGTATAGACACTTGACACAACTAGCCAGTGTGAAGTCAATGCTACATGACAGGTTAACTTATACTAAGCATCACCACATCCATGATTTCCCACTCAGCTTTGGCCAGTGTAGAAATTTACCCTCGCAGCACTGGAGAACCTGCCTTTTCTTAGAGACAAGGAGAAAATGGATTTCTGCAAGGAAGTGGGTGAGTCAGCTCAGCATTTTCATAGATTTATTCATATATTCATAGTGTGTGAGGCCAGAAGGGACTATTAGATAGTCTAGTCTGACCTCTTGTAAATCATAGGTCATTAAGTTTCATTCAGCTTCCCCTGTATCAAGCCCAACAGTTTTGTGTTTTGCTAAAATATCTTTCTTGCTCAAGTATGAAGTATTTATTTACAGACATGCAGAGACAGAAAAGCCACCATTTCTGTTAAGATTTGGTTCTAACGATTTATGACATTCTTTAAGAAGCATTTGTCCTTTATTTTTAATTGGAATTTTGCTTGCCTTATGCATTGAGCCATTTTGTTCCAGTTATGCCTTTCTCTGTTAGATTAAATCACCTATTAGTATCTACTATTTTCTACCCAGTGCTTAGGGTGTGTGATCAAGGTCTTTGAACTCTCTCTTTACTAAAGTGAATAAACCAGACTCTTTCAATGTCTCACTGTGAGGTATGTTCTCAGACCTATCATATTTTTGTATTCCAATTTTTCATCTCCAATTTCTATCATTTTCTGAACTGTGGAATTAAGGACTAATTTCCTATTAGCCTAACCAGAACTGTACACTAGTCTCTCACCTGACTACTTTGAAAAACTTTTCCCATTATTTATCCCCAAAGATATTTATCCCCAAATTGTCCTGCATGCAGAATTGGTAGAAGGGGTAGAATAGAAAATCAGTTCTGAGACACCTAGACAGTCAGCTATAAAAAAAAGAAGACTTTCAGGAACACAATGAATAGCTCTTCAATTTAGTTAAATATTAGATGTAGCATTCTAAACTTCGTATTCAACTGTCCCACATGAGGGACAGCATTCTCCACCTTTCACTTGACATATCATTAAGGTGTCACTTTCTGGATTTTCTTATTCTTTTATTCGTCTCTTGGCAATATGCTTTCTTCCTCATGAGAGTCTCTGTTGTCATCTGCTCTGTCTTTTCCTCTAAAGACCTCCTCTTCTTTTAGTTTCTCCTATTTTCCTCTTGCAATTAACTACCTTACTCTGCTACTTCTGAAACACTGCACTGGTTTGTTGTGGTTTTCCTTGTGTTGGTTGTGGGTTTGTTTGTTGTTTTGGTTTTGTTGTTTTTGGTTTGGTTTTTTTTTTGTTGTTTTTTTTTTATGGTCATGCTTACAAATTCCTGAGGATAAAGAATGATAAACTATCTCCGTTGCAGGGAAATGATAATTCTTGTAAGACGGTAAGCAGATTCTACAACAGATCTGATTTTCACCCTCTTTTTACTTTTAAGAATTCTTAATTTTAGTATTTACCTGGGAACAGGTTGCCCAGAGAAGTTGTGGAGGCCCCATCCCTGGCAGTGTTCAAGGCCAGGTTGGATGGGGCTTTGGGCAACCTGGTCTAGTGGAAGGTGTCCCTGCCCATGGCAGGGGGGTTGGAACTAGATGATCTTTGAGGTCCCTTCCAACCCAACCCATTCTATGATTCTATGATTACATATTTTCAGTTTTAGATTTTCAGCATTCTTTCATTCTCTTTTTATGTCAATTCAGAATTTGAGAAAATAGAGTGGTTTACGGATATGAGAAGCTTTTAAAATCTTCATTGAACTTTTTCTTGAGTGAAATTACCCAATGTTTCTTTGTGTCCTGAGCAGTCAAAACAAATAATCTGGTTGAACTTTCAAAATCTGAAACAAAAGAAGATATGAACATTGTCTTATAAGTGTGCCTTGAAGCCCGGGATCTCAGTTGTTTTTCAGGTGCTAAACTGAAGAATTATGTTCCAAAGACAGTGATGAATTAGGGAAGCAGTATGTCCGTAAAACTAATGTCAGTCAGGAAGCCTGTTAAAAGATAACTGAGCCAAAGAACATGAATGACCACAGCTACCACACCTTTCACTGTGTGAGGTTTCCTCTGGTCTGTATAGTTTTCCCTTTCAGCTGCTTGATAGCATGGCCAATGGAGTCAGCACTGGCTTTGGCACTGACCTCAGCTGGAAGGACTGCTGAGCAGAGACCACCTCTGCTAACCATGATATGTGTGCTCATGCTCTCACTTCACATGGACTTCTGAAAAGGACAGTGGTTGTGCTGTGCTCTCCTCAGTGGTGGGCTTTACGAAGAGTTCAGTCAATGGGGATCATGGCAGCCCCTGTCCTGAAGATAAGCCGGATGGTTTGTCAGGTACGGCAAGGTGTTAGTTCTTTGTGTGGATTTTCAGATGTATTGATGTTGTAGTAATGACATTGTTCTAAATGTGTTTAGAGCTCAGGATAAGGCCTTGGAATGAGACTGAAATCAAGTGTCTCATGCATACATCAGGGAAACCTAAGCATGCAACAAGATACAGGCACAAAGTGAGCTTTAAATGAAGCAAAAGCCACTAGAATTCAGTGCTGTGTTGAGTGAAATTGAAGAAAAGGTGTTAAATCTTGTCTGGGTACCTTTATTCCCAGTTTGTCTATTGCTAAAGTTTATCCAGTGAGATGACTTTTTTAGAGCCCTCTGTATATTGTAATAAACTGTTTCTGCCTTTATCTGACTGCTAGAGCTCAGATAGGAATGAGACTGCCCAATAAATGCATTAGACTTTGAATGTGCTGTCAACCTTCACTCCATTCTGCAGAGAAATTTCATGATTTTTTTTTTTTTTTTTTTTTTGCTTGTTTGTTTCATTATAGCTGTTGCATGTGGGATCAGCCAGGTTTTGTATAGCCCCCAGAAATCACTCTAGGACTATTGGATTGTTTTGCTTTTCTGTTGTTAGAAACAACAGCCATAATATCTTTGTGTTACTATTTTGGTATATTAATTTTTTCTATATCTTTGAATGTACCACCAATCTAACCCAATTACCTTTTAATTCAGGAAATTTTACTGCATCTCAAAGAACAGAAAAATTATCATCACGCAGTCAGAAGAGTATACCTTTTTATTAAAATAAAACAAACAAACAACTGGCCTATATCAAATGTAATCAACTATACTACTAAAAATCAAAATAACTACTTTGGAATTTTAAAGGAGCTTGTAATTCTGCGTGAAAATGATTTAAAGTAATTTTAATAAATATTTTGCCAGTGTGGGTAGGTATAACTCTGCTTGTCAGCACATCTGTATTTTTCTCTCATCTAATAAACTAGCTAGGACAGTGCAGCAAAGGAACATTATAATATTAACAATGTTGCTGGAAAGCTCTGTGCTTTAGAATGAATTAACTTTCACTGCACTGCAGAACATACAAAGTGAAATTGACTCAGCTCAGAACAGCAAGTTTAACCCCTTACGAGCTACTAAGCTCTACTTATGTCTTGACAACAGTTTTTGAGCAGCCCTGGCATGGGAATCATGGAGGCAGCTGATGTATTTGGCAAACTTGGAAAAGCAACTGCCGAGAAAAAATCTGAGGAAACGTTTTTATTTTATGCAACAACAACAACCAAAAAAATGTTGCAACTTTGCATTCCAGGAAACTTGCCAAGAGACAGTAGTCAGGTTCCAGGAATACCAGGGGGTTAATGTCATGGGAGTAGAACTGAGATGTATACCTTGTTATCCGAATATTCATTCACAATGCCAGAAGGAACCATCCTCTTCTGTAGTTGCACCCAGGTTTTGATTTTCCCTCTTAAAAATTTGTCAGCTAAATGACTGAAGAATGATTCAGTGAAAATCTGAGAGCTGCTCAGGACTTGGCCCCTTCTGCACTGGTCCATGTAGAAAAGTTCATTGGAGAAGCTTTCATTACCCCACTGACAAGGCAGGTGGCCCTGCCTTGGCAGGAGGGGTTGGACTAGATGATCTTTCGAGGTCCCTTCCAACCTTTGTGATTCTGTGATTCTGTGAATTCCATGGCATTTCCTTAGACACCTTTTTCCCAGGGGTGAGAATACTGTGTGGGGCAGCTGCTTTTGCGATATGGCCAGGAAAGCATAAATTGGAACCACTCAGTGCCTTTTGCACAGATCATAACCCGGATGATAATCTTTTAGTACTACCATACTGGAGTACAGTCAGTTTAGAGATCTAAAACGGAAACATTATGGATATCAGGCTTCAAAAAAAAAAACCAAACCACCACCACTCCAAGAAAAAATAAAATAAATCAAGACTATCTTTTCACTGAAACAGAATTAAATGTGTTGAAAGTATTATTTTTCTGTTTGTATCATGGAAGGAATTTACTGGGAGTTTGGGGATTGGGAAGGCTGAGGGGTTATCCTTTCACATAATATCTGGTTTATGCATTTCCCAGTCAAAAACTGCCAAATCCCCAGATTGAGATGACTCACATGGGTTAATTTTCTTCTTAATTCTTTGCACTACTAATTTTCTCCACTTTTAAACAATCCCTGTTCATTTCAAATGCCATGGTAAATCTGGAGAGGATGATACATCTAATACAGCTGAGTTGCTGTTCATCCTTAAGGGTTGCTATACTGTGGTTTTGTGGTTTTCTATTCTGTAGCTTTTGTATTTTCAAATGCTCATAGCAGAGTAAATATATTCTAATGTCCTATTCACTCAAGCAAATTAAAGAAGGAAATGTTTATATGAAAAGGAAAAATGGAAACTCACTTGGTAAATTGAGTTGCAAAGGAACTCTGGTGCATTAAGTACTATGAATGAAGAGCGGCAAGTGAAGTCCAACCTTAATACATTCTTGCTAAAACCTCCAGTTGGACAATTTCCTACTCTATTTTCCCTTAGCCAGCTCATAACCTTACTATACTTACCAAAACTCAAAACTTTTAATGTTCCATTGGTTCTATATCTCCAGAATTACTCACACATCCAAACAAAGCAAACTCTCTGCTCATTTCCTACGATGGGCCTAATTAAAGGACTACTAATCCAGCTATGCCTTTCAAGAAAGGTATTTGTCCCCTCTGTGCTGACCGTTTCTCTCTCATCTTTCCATGTTAAACACCTATTTCGCTGAAATGATTCCTTGGAGAACTTATCTGATTAATGTGATTACTAGTTTTGAGATCTATTCTCCATTACTTCCACGGATCAAATTGTGATTCTACTTTATTCTTCGTCATGCACAAATTTCTCACTCTGAAGCTAGTAATGTTGTTTTCTGGATCACGTCCACTTATTGGTAGATATGTTCTGCTTTTAACAGTTTGTGAGATGTGTCTATGATATATACGTACAAGTATATGTGCATGTACATATACATATGCATACAAGCAACAGAATGTGCAAGAGAGCCAAATTTATAAATATATATATGATTTATTAAAATTACTAGATTCCATATCTCACCTAAAAAATCTCATTTGGTCCATAAAAGTCTATTCTACTCAGTCTTAAATGGAAAATAGAAATCGTCGTTCCCTTCCTCATACTTTTTATTCTTTACTCACTTAATTTGTTTTTTCTTTGTTTTTTTTTTTTGTCAGGTGGAAAAAATTGGATATTTTCTGAAAGTAGTACAAATTCTCCTTTATGCCTGTATCAAAGTGCCCTCAAGAAAAGTCCCTTACTTATTTCAGTCATGTATAACAAAATATTGGTAATATATACTACACTCAGTCTGTGTTAAGTGCTGTAGATATCTTCCCAGAAGAGCTTGAACACAAGTGAATTTCTGAAGAAAATACTGAGAAGCTGTATTTTCTCAAGGAAATGCTGAGATGGAAGAATGATCTATCTTCATATCTTCTGGAATAGTTTTAAACAGAACAGTTGCTAATGTCATAACTGAAAAGTGATGCAAGAATTATTTCAACAATGTATCTTATCATGATTGTAGCGTTACCACAGAAAGACCCTAATATAGTAAAATTTTAAAAATGGTGGTTGAAAATACTTGTGAGTCTCTCCAGTAACTGTCCGTTATTACTATGGTTGCAACAACAAATATTCACTGTTGGAATGAAGTTCATAAGAATAAAAGAATTAAGAGGAATGGAAAAGCTTACTGCTTGCATTACGATGGGAGTTGAGCAATTTAAGGAATGATGAAGCAGACGGAATCAGCTCTGATCTTCCTGAGGGGTGGCTGTGTGAGGGTCCTGATTCTGTGAGGGTATGTACATAGACTTTAATGTACCTTCTTATGATGCAGCAAACAATACATTTTACAAGATTAAGTTTGGGTTTGAGGCATAATCTCTGTAACTCAGAAGGAGCAATAGATGATTTATGTAAGTGTATGTGCAGTTGGAACTCAGCTTGTTACTACGTTTTTGCTAATGACCCTGGAGACCATGTTGTCCTCTAGTCATGTACAAACAACATGATTATACACAATGATATAATGGTTAATAATAATTGATCTATTTTTTTAATGTCATCACTTTGGTAGCCTCAGATTTGTAGTATTTGCTTATCTGTCTGTGGTTTGTTGGGAGTTTTGGGGGTTGTTTTTTGTTTGTTTGTTTTTCTGAAACCCTTTCATTACTTTGTAGTGCAAAATTGTGACATAAGAAAAGAGAGCCTGCTTTACTTTGTAACCAAACTCCTGCTTTTAATAATGAATTAATTATGAAAGTAATTGTAGATTTTCAACTGCCTCTGGTGTTTCCACCTTTCTTCCAATGTCCTTTGCTTATCCCATTCTCTGCTCCTCAGCTTAACCCTTTTTAACTTCAACCCTAGGAAACTCAAAGGTGCCAGAACAAGAGACCTGAATCAGTCACAGGGTCAGCATTGCATTTGCCAAAGATTGCAACAGCTACTCTAAACACATACTACTCTTAAAAACTAACTCTTGTCAGTGAAGACTTAATTAATACACCAGAACATAGTCAATTACATGCCAGGTGAGAGGATTATCTTGGGCTTTTTTCATATACCTGTCAGTACCTGCTATCTCTGATCCTCAATGACTCTCTGATTTATTTACTCCATCTCAGACATATTTCTTTTGCTGATGTTCCAATGAATCTTATACTTTTGGTGTTTACATGTTATTGGTGATTGACTGTGCACACAATTATCAGTCACCAGCATTTATGTGTCTTCAAGACACAAAAATCAAGTGTTCCTTTTTTAAGACTAACTTTTGAGGGGAGTACAACATATTTCCCTTGTGGAAAAAGAAAAATACTAATAGAAATGAATCTTTATTCTAGCTGATCTATTTCAGCCTTAGACAAAGAGCTATTGGGAAATCCATGTGGGCTGAGAAGGAGTTGTATATTGTAGTTCCTGTATACATTACAGATTTCATATTCTTATCTTCTTTGGCATCATTCATGTCTGGCCAGAGTAGACCTTGTCAGACAATTATTTTTCTTCGTGTTCAGATGGGCTCTGTGGATCATGCTGTTCCCTAACAGTATCTAACAATTTTATAATATGCCCAGATGATTTTTATATGCTACAATTGCATTTAAATGTTCCTGTTTTTTTTTAACTCTTGAAGCTGCCCACATTTTTTTTCTGTAATCGGTGTGTGTGTGTGTTTAACCATCTATTTCAAAGTATTTTATTTACTATTTGGTCATTTTGAAATCCTAAAAAATATAGCACTCAGCTATGAAAACAAATACAAACAAAATTCCAACCTCAAGTAAATATGTCATTTGAGAGGAAAAGTATGGAAATTGCTAGTTTAATTTGTCACCTACCTAAATCTAAATCCAGAATCAAGGCTTCTAAAAAAATTTGCATATTAATGTCAATTTTGCTGAATGTCATCTTTTTTTTCTTGAATGTATGCAAAAGTTCAGGGAGAAGAGACTGGGAAAAATGTCAAAGGGATATGACCACTTGAAGAACAACAAACTTTTTAGTTTGACTTCTTGCCCTAAGGATGTGCTGGCATCTGAGGGAGGACTCCTTCCTTGTAGGTTTGATGGAATCTGCATTTTCATGAACTGTCAGACATGATTGCCAAAGGTGATGATATTGTGGCAATGAGATTATGACAAAAAGATGACAAAAAGATTTGATACTGTGTAAGAAACCTTCATATGCACTGTCAGAGAATGTGAAGAATTTGAAACTATGGGCAATAAGAACAGACATAAAATTTCTAACCTAAAAATTGCAACTATGTGACATTACCTATTTATTTTGCATCACCATGTAAAGTCTCAGCAAAATAAACTGGAACGAGTGGACAGGATGTTATCAGATAGGAGTTTTGAATTGTAAGTCTTTTCTCTAGCTCAGAGAGCCACTCTGTAAATATTGTCTTTTAAAATGGCTACCTGAGATACTTGGAGCTTAGAACATCTCCTCCCAGTTATGTCTGTCAAAGCAAATAATAAGCTGAGCTCTTGCTGTGTCACTTTTTCCATTACGCTTGTCAATGAGGAAGCAGAATAAAATTCTCAAGATGTGAGAAAAATGGAACATATTTAGTTAGAGGGATCTTGGATTCACTTATAAAGTATATATTTTCTTTGGAAATGTTAAATTGTTTGAGAGACAGGAACCAAGAATAACAGCTTTTATTTTCTAAACACCAATTACATATGAGTGAAAAATATGTATCTGTGTAACTCAAAGAATAGGCTTAATTTTTTTGAAGGATCACACAGATAAGCACTTCAAGGAAAGGTACAGATGGTTGCATGCATGTCCTGCAAACTCATGGATGTTATAACATAGGCCAAATCCTTTGACAGAAGTATCTGTTTGTTCCTGTACATATCTCTCTTTATGTTGGTGTAGAATTCTGCAGACATAAAGAGTTCAGTTGCACGTAAGGGCAGCAATAGGGACATCCATTAAAAGGCATCGCAGCATTTGTATAGTAAAATAAAAACTGTGTTCTCTTAAATTAAATAAAATCTTTTAAAATACCCATAAATATCCCTGTTATATTTTGAGAAAATATTTTTAATATGCGATTGATCTTCAGCACCATATACTGGCTGGTGTGGCTGTGTTTTGTTATGGTTACTTGGTTCCCAATTCTTCTGGCAGAAAACCTGTGCCTGATTTCTGAACTTAGATACGCTGGCAGATATTCCTGCCTCGCTTGTTAAATCAGCTTCTGAATAACAGCTGATTTCACATTTTGAGCGTCAATATGTAACCATGTAGCTGAAATCAGAATCAAGTGTCTTCAATCAAAAAATGTGAAAAATAAGAAAAACCAGTCGTTTCCCCACCCTCCAGCTTTCTGGCTGCCTGCCATTTTGTAAAGATATTTCAGTCTCTGCAGCTCAGACCTTTTTTTATTCTAATGCCTCCTTGTCCAAATGCTGCTTCTCATGTGTCTTTCCCTTTGCTGCGGGCACAGTGCACCTGTTTGAAAGGAGCACATTACTTCTTGTGTGTGTGTGTGTGTGCGCGCGTGTGTGTGTGTGATTTCCCAACTGCTAGCCCTTTTGGCAGGAATCTGTCTCCAACAGCTGAGAAAGCAGAAAAGCTAAAGCCCTTTTGCTACTTAGAGAGCTACCTTCAACTTTGTGAAGAGCCGTGTGATGCTACTGGAATTTGCTTCCTTCGGATTCTCACTCTGAGGCTGAAATTTCCACGGCAGTGGACCTTCCCAGTTGTGTAATGAGAGGGGTATGTTTCTGAGGGACACTCAGTCAAGGGCATGTATAACCTTTTTCTGGCCTGCTGCTTAACTCTTCAACTTTGTCAGCACTCCTTATAAAAATATGGATCTATTCCATGTTGCAGAATTTGATATACCCATTTCTCTTTTACAGAGCTCAAACCCATATGGCATTTGCTTCCTGCTGATACCTCCACACCAGGAATCTCTTCAACAAAGTAACCCATATTCAAAGAGAAATACATAACATGTTCTTGCTCCTTGTGCTCACATACCTAAATCCTGTTTTCTAAATCAGAGGCCCAGAGAATCCTCTGGTGAAGATCAGGAAATCTTACCTCTGGTTCAACCTGCACACTGAAGAATTTCCTATTCTGGTGGTCACAGGAATGAATCACCCCTCCATACTAGATGCCTGTCATGGTTTTACCCCCTCTGGCAGCTGAGCACCATGCAGCCGCTCGCTCCGTCCCCCTCATTGGAAAAGGGGAGAGAATCAGAAGAGTGAAAGTGAGAAAACTCGTGGGTTCAGATACAAGAGTTTAATCAGTGAAGCAAAAGCCGCGTGCACAAGCAAAGCAAAACAAGGGATTCATTCCCCACTCCCCACGGCAGGCAGGGGCTCAGCCATCCCCAGGACAGCAGGGCTCCGTCACGTGTAATGGTTACTTGGGAGAAAAACGTCATCACTCCGAATGCCGCGGGGCCCCCTTCCTCTTCCCCCCAAGGCCCTTATAAACCGAGCATGATGCTGTATGGTATGGAATGTCCCTTTGGTCAGCTGGGGTCAGCTGCCCTGTCTGTCCCCTCCCAACTCCCCGCACCCCCCCAGCCATCCCGCCGGCGGGGCGGTGCGAGAAGCAGCAAAGGCCTTGGCTCTGTGTGAGCATCGCTCAGCAACAGCAAAAACATCTCTGCACTATCAGCGCTGCTTCCAGCACAAACCCAAACCACAGCCCCACACTGGGTACTGTGAAGAAAATTAACTCTCTCTCAGCTGAAACCAGGACAATGCCTAATGGCAGTACTGCTCCCTAAATTTATTGAGATCCCCTTAGAGTATAAATGTCAAGCCACAGTGCTTCTGCCTTCTGTGCCATCAGCAATTAAGCTGGTGAAGTCAGGACATAGTTAGCAATTCTGCCTAGATGATGCATGAGGCAGATCAGAGTCCTCCTCATGATCCCACAGCTCTTCTGGCTCTGAAGGGCTGTAAGGTGGAAAATAGTAGTAAAGACTTGTTCCACCAATAAAGAAGATGTGGTTTTGAATATATACAGGAAACAGTTCTTTTGAGTAAGAAGGTATAGTTTCATCTGGTCACTCGCAGCATACACTTGCATATCCAACGATGTCAAGCTAGATGATAGTTACACTGTTCTGGCAATGAGTTCGTGAGAAAAAGGAAAAACAAAAAGTACACTCGTGTTTTCGCTGAAATGACACAATTTGTTTTCCCTTCCCTCCCATTTGATGTCTGTCCTTTTCTTTTTCTCCCTCTCTATTCTTTAAATTATGTTCCTACATTAGCCGTATGTTTTTCAGTGCATCTTATTGTATTTTAGCCCAGGCAAAATGAATTTTAGGATGGTGCCCCCACAAGATTTATGAAACTGCCTCTGTGAGAGATGGCTGCTTCCAGATGTGAGTATAATGCTAGTGCAGACACCTCTGTGTTTTAAATTTTTATAAACATGTGGTTTCCATTTTGGTAAATTCTACATGTCAGTCAGTTCAAAAGACGTGATACATTTTATATTACTGTTCTTCAATAAAAGACATTGTCCTGGCGTATCTCCAGCCCAAGGGCAAGAGAAAGTGTTCTGACTATGTTGGGATTTGTTCAGTTCTTTTTCTTATATCTACAACACACCAATGAGCTATATACACATGGTAAAATCAAGGTTAGTCACAGTGTGATCTTTAGGTGGTGAACATCCTGAAAACAAAACAAAGCACCCACAAAAAAAAATAGAAAAAGAGAAAGAAAAAGAAAAAAGAAAAAGAAAAAGAAAAAGAGAAAGAAAAAGAAAAAGAAGAAGAAGAAGAAAAAGAAAAAGAAAAAGAAAAAGAAAAAGAAAAAGAAAAAGAAAAAGAAAAAGAAAAAGAAAAAGAAAAAGAAAAAGAAAAAGAAAAAGAAGAAAAAGAGGAGTAAAGACAAAAATCTTTAATACTTAAAGAAAAAAAGACTATGCTTTTCTCGTCCATGATAAAGAGGGCATTGCATCAAAAAGTGTCCAAATTACGCATTACCAAAGCAATGATGCATTGGAATTCATTGCAATTAGTGAGGATTCATCACTGGAGGCTTGTTAGGACAAAGATTCACAGATTCACAGATTGGTAGGGGCTGGAAGGAATCTCTGGAGTCCAACCCCTCTGCTAGAACAGGATCACCTAGAGCAGGTTGCACAGGATTGCATCCAGGCAGGTTTTGAATCTCTCCAGAGGAGACTCCACAACCTCTCTGGGCAGCCTGTGCCAGTGCTCCATCACCCTCACAGTAAAAAAGTTTTTCCTCATGTTGAGATGGAACTTCCTGTGTTCCAGTTTGTGCCGGTTACCCCTTGTCCTGTCACTGGACACCACTGAGAAGAGTCTGGCCCCATTCTCTAGGCATCCACCCTTTACATATTTGTAAGTGCTGATGAAACCCCCTCTCAGTCTTCTCCAGGCTAAAAAGACGCAACTCTCAGTCTTTTCTCATATAAGAGATACTCCAGCCCCCTAATCATCTTGGTAGCCCTGTGCTGGACTCTCTCCAGGAGTTTCCTGTCTTTCTTAACTGAGAAGCCCAGGTCACAGGACTCCAGATGTGGCCTCACCAGGCCAAAGTAGAGGGGGAGGATAACCTCCCTCGTTCTGTTGGTTGTGCTCTTCTTAATGCACCCCAGGATACCATTGGCCTTCTTGGCCTCGAGGACACACTGCTGGCTCATGGAGCTTGTCGTTGACCAGGACTCCCAGGTCCTTCTCTGCAGTGCTGCTTCCATGTTGGTCAACCCTGAACCTGTACTGGTACCTGGGGTTGTTCTTCCCTATGTGCAAGACCCTACACTTGCCCTTATTGAATTTCATAAGGTTCCTCTCTGCCCAACTCTCCACCCTGTCAGGATCTTGCTGAAAGGCAGCACAGCCTTGTGGTGTGTTAGTCACTCCTCGCAGTTTTGTATCATCAGCAAATTTGCTCAGGGTACACTCTGTCCCCTCATCAAGGTCATTGATGAATATGTTGAATAAGACTGGACCAAACACTGACATATGGGGCACACCGCNATATGGGGCACACCGCTAGATACAGG
>VWZZ01002823.1:0-53131 GCA_013399095.1 Psophia crepitans
AAAAATACTAACCAAAAAACAGGAGTAGAAAAGGACCACCTCAGTGAGTCCATTCCTGCAACAAAAAGCTATTGGCTTCCCACTAAATTATTTGTAAATATATTTTCAGTTATAGATTTATATTTTATAAGTATATTTCATCAGGGAGCGATAGGACAAGGGGGAATGGTTTTAAACTAAAAGAGGGGAGATTTAGATTAGGTATTAGAAATAAACTCTTCACTGTTAGGGTGGTGAAGTACTGGAACAAGTTGCTCAGAGAAGCTGTGGAGGCCCCATCCCTGGAAACCCCTTTGTTAATACTAAGCAGAACTGTAAATACTGTAAGTGGTATTTTCATAGGAAAACTGTTATTCTGAAGAATCAGTCTAAAGTCAGAAATGAAAGGACAGAGAACAGTCTTCTCAACTTGCAAGAGTAGATCTTAGGCTTCCATACATTTTGAAGAAGTAGGTAAGCAGCTGACTAGTTAGACACTGACCAAGATTGTGCAGTGATGATTTAGTAGAGTTCATCTGAATGGGATGGCACATTATTCTGGTTCTTGAACTGCCAATGATTACTTTCAGGGTACTTTGCTTCCCCTGCTGCTTAAGTCACAAATCTAAAGGTCAGATCCAGTATCAAAAAAAAGATGCATTTTGCAGGTGTGAGGAAGAGAGAGAAGGAGAAACTACCTGTGCCTGCGTCCTGTAGCAATGGTGGGTATTACAAAACAGAACAGGAAGATCCTGATCCTGTGAATAAATTGTCCTTTGATATTTCATGGTTATAGAGAAGCTTATTTCAGTTCCCAGCATGGAGAGAGGGAGTGGGACCAAACAGCAATGGTTAGGGAAAGGAATGTCCTTTTCTCCTACTGCACGTTGTTACTCGTTTATCTTTTGCTGTACATATATATGAATGTTGGGTTCAGCTGCTGTACTCCCTAAGGGCATCTGTGAAATGGGTTAATATTTTTTTAGCAACAGTCTGAATTGTGAACCCTTTTCATTAAGGTACATTTAGTAGTAGAAATCTCTGTCATGCTGCTGTGCATTGTGTTAAAGCTCCTTGCTCTGCATCGGTGTGCACCCAGCTCAGAAGAGAAATACAGCAAGCTGAACAGCAAATGTGGTGTGTGAGAAAGATGAGTGCATTGCAGGCAGAAGTCCAAGAACAGTTTGGAGAAAAGTGCATAGATGAGGTGGGCAACAACATGTTGCTTGCCATATGGAATGCAACCAAAGGCACTTGTGAAAGAGGAGAGCATTGAAACAAACAAGGTGGATTGAATGATCTGTGGAATAATATGAGGAACAATTCCTTTTTGCTGTTAACTGTGTTAGTTTTTACTTTGTTTTTCAAATTTTCATAAACTAAATGTAAATTACAATTGTGTAGACACTGTCAGTTTACTAAAATATGTTTAACAAATACACAGAATTCTTCAAAGTTATAGGAAGTTTATTGCGTATGTACTTCTTGCTTTTCATTCTTCTCTTGCAAAACTGCACACAGTTCCCTTAAGTGCTTGCAAGATGGACATGAGTACCTTCGGATATTCAGTAGCGAGATTTTCCTCTTTTATGTTATCATGCTGAATGTGATTCTGTACTGCACACTATGCTACAGATACTACTCTTCTGTGATCATTGTGTTATCATAGTCCTTTTTGGTGTAATATAGTTAGAAGCTCGAACTGTGTAAATACTAAATAGAACTGGTGAGAATATGAAGTTCTTCACTGTAACGAAAGGTGAGGTTTAAGTATGTGGTAAAACAGTAATCCTTTCAATGTTGTGGTTTAAAACCAAACAACAGTGTGGAAACTGAATGGCTTTGGATACCAAAATATTTTAATCACAGATATATGCAATTTTACTGATGGCATGACTTCACTTGCCCATAGGAGGGATAGTATAGTCTGCCTAGAAGTTGGGCAGGTTCGCATAGTGATTCTTTATGCAATGTCCCTGTTCTGTGGGAGACATTATATAGTCCAGGAGAGAAGTTGGGTGGGTTAATGTGGTGGATCCAGCTGTGCTGTGTCTAGTGCTGGTTCAGTCTTGGGCTCCTCTGGGTAGTTCTCTACTTCCTGAGTACCCAAAAGGTTGAAGGGGTGGTCACAGATCCTGGTGCAGGGTCATGGGCTTCCCCCACC
This sequence comes from Psophia crepitans, assembly GCA_013399095.1. Lineage (NCBI taxonomy): Eukaryota > Metazoa > Chordata > Aves > Gruiformes > Psophiidae > Psophia > Psophia crepitans. Next base: position 2,144 of record VWZZ01002823.1, read on the forward strand.
AGAGTTGTTCAGGTACCTGTGGTATTGAAAAGATGGTCCCAGCTCCGAGTAGTGGTTCCATCCACGTGATATAGTCGTGGTGCAGGGTGATGGATTGTGGACACCTTCTCCGTGCTCCCCCCACCCCAGTCCCTGCATTATTTTACTATTCTTGCTGCCTTAAGTGTCCCTAGTTTATAGAAATGTGTAGAGAATACCTCACTGGTCATTAGTCGGTCAAACTCTGATGTCGTTTTTCTGAATTGCTGTAGCTGTTTCTGGTACTCTCAATATTCTTGTTCTGGAAACCTCCAGTCAATTTCTGCTTCTTTAAAATTAACAGATAGCTTGTATAGTTTATCTATTTTCTTGAGCACACCAAAAGTATTCTGTAGTGTGGAGCAGGTGATGGATCATATTTTGTCCACTTCGCAGCAAAAACTTGTATGAAGTTCACAGGCTTATCCTAACATTTGTACTGCAACCTCAGAATCAGCTGAGTTTCAGATTTTAACATGTTTCAGATTCTAACATGTTCCTGAACACATATGACTGGCTGCATATGATCTTTGCTTTTTTTCCCCATGCCTTTTTGTTTATTTGGGTTTTGTTTTGTTTTGTTGTGGGGGGTTTTTTTGTTATCACCCTGTCCTCACTCATATTACCTGCATTATGCACCCAGCAATTCATTAAAGAGTTAGTCACAACCGATTATAGGCTGGAACTGACATGGAACTTTTACAAATCCTGTATCAATTTCTTTCCGTTTTCTGTCTGCAGTGTAATGGTACATACTTGTGATGTGACCTAGTGCATTCCTAGCCATTCTAAAATGTCTTCATAGAAGCAGGCTAAAGTGTTTGCACTGTCTTTGTTTCATCCTGTTCAAAATCTGCTTTAATGGAGACTGCAGCTTAGATTGACGTGAGTGCTATAGAGTACAGAAACTGTATTGGTTCTGCTGTGTCATAGCTGAAATCCATGGCACAGAACCAATAGGTGTTAGGGTATTCTTTGTGGTTTTGCAGTACGTTATCCTTTTATAGCCATGCAAGTGAGTATAGTGCTGACAAGAATCACAGAATCACAAGGGTTGGAAGGGACCTCGAAAGATCATCTAGTCCAACCCCCCCTGCCAAGGCAGGGCCACCTAGAGCACATCACTCAGGAACGTGTCCAGTCGGGTTTTGAATGTCTCCAGAGAAGGAATAACAGTGTTACTCTTACCAGGTACAAATTACTCCAAAAAATTGGAAGTCACTGGAGAGTAAGACCCTCTGTGGGTAGCCAAGGAGTTGTATTTTATGCTAACTTTGACTCATGACTTAGAAGTTAATGAAACCATTCAAGTTGAGTACTCTAATCTCACAAATTGGTTATCACAGCCTTGTGGCCACTTCTTGTTTTATAATAAAACATAACACAAAATATCTGTGAAAACTTACCAAATTAAAATAAAGGAAATATGTGCAATTTTGAGCTCATTAGGAGCAATTCATATTTTCATCTGTCTCATTAGAGATGTTTTCATGAACTAGGAAAGTACTTTTGAATCTGTAATTTTTAATTTCCCTGCCAACTCGTGTGAGCTTTTTGGGATTGTTATTTTATTTTCATTTTTTTCAAAATGTTAAAAGGAGGAGAAAAAAAAACAAACAACCACAAGACCACAGGAGAAATTAGAAGAAAAGCAAGGCACTAAGAAACAAGTTAACTGCATGTACTTGATAAGAAATACTGTTTTACAGTAGGATTGTTCAAAATATATATATATATATATATATCCTTTTTTTGCGCTTTGACAGAGTATGGAAATAGAGCATACTTGTAATGGACTCCAAAGATGCAGTCCAGAATTGAAGATGCAGAGGTGGAACACATTGTCTTGAAGAATTGACACTTGATGCTGTCATGTATATTTTGTGGAAAAAGTGACAGATTTCCTTTAGCCAGTTATAATTTCAGTCTAACTGTACTGTAACTGCACAAAAAAAGAACTGTTTGGCCTTTGTTAGTGTTGACAGTAAACCATTTACAAGCTTTTTTTTTTTCTTTAAGACTGTAGGGGGTATATAAGTACTCATTTTGTAGGACTGTAATGACTAACCACAACATACTTCAGATACTACAATACACATAATGCTGGAGATTAAATACTCTTTAGGTGTTAGGGTTTCAGGGTTTGGGGTTTTTGTTGTTTTTTTTTAAACTGTAAATGTTCAGAAATCTATAGTTATATTTATTACTTTTGAAGTGTAATGTAATGTCCAAGAGAACCCTGGAGAAGAAAACTGTGGTCTTTCATTTCTTTGCGTGACATTGCTGTCCACAGAAACATAGAATCATTTAGGTTGGAAAAGATCTTTAAGACCATGAAGTCCATCTGTTAACCTAGCACTGCCAAGTCCATCACTAAATCATGGCCCTAAGTGCCACATCTAAGTGTCTTTTAAATACCTCCAGGGATGGTGATTCCACCACTTCCCTGGGCAACCTGTTCCAGTGCTTGGCAAACTTTTCTGAAGAAATTTTTCCTAATATCCCATCTAAACCTCCTTTGGTACAACTTGAGGCTGTTTCTTCTTGTCCCATCGCTTGTTACGTAGGAGGACAGACCAACACTCACCTGGCTACAACCTCCTTTCAGATAGTTAGTTGTAGAGAGCAATAAGGTCTCCCCTGAGCTTCCTCTTCTCCAGACTAAACAACCTCAGTTTCCTCAGTCGCTCTTCCTTTCCGTCTTCAAATCTAGTTTAAAACTCTTTCAATGAGCCCTGCTGTCTCCTGTGCAAAGATCCTTTTCCATCTTTGAGAGAGGCATACTCCGTCTGTTGCCAGCAGGCCTGGTGTCATGTAGACCAGCCCATGATCAAAAAACTCCATCCAACCTGACCTTGAGCACTTCCAGTGTTGAAAGTGCATTGCTCTTGGTGGTGCCAGTGCAAGCTGCATAAGAGTGGTGCTTCCTAAAACTCAGATCAGTAGAAAGTCTCCTTGAGAGAATACTTCAGATATATTTTTTTGTATTCAGCCTTCAAGTTTTCTGCTTAGATTGCCAGCAAGGTTGTCTTTTAGTGCCAGTCATGAGCTGTGATAAAGATATCGTCCTGTTTGTGAGCTGAACAGAGACTGCCAATTTATGTCATGGACATCACCAAACAACCGTTACACACGTCATTGATTTTTACATGTGCAGCTGTATGCCCATACTACATGTTACAAAGCAATACAGTTTTGTGGAGGTTTTTTCTTTGCAATTTCTTTCTTTATGACTTGCCATCTCTGTGTGGTAACCATAGGCTGGAAAACACTGAAATATCGTGTGGTAATTCTTTTGTAAACGTCAGCTTTTTCATAGTAACAAGCTATCGATTTCTGTTGTCACAAATGTCTTCACAGTAAATCTGTCTCTGAATGTTTTGCTTTAACTTGCCTATAAGCTATACTTCGGCCTCACATAGGCTTTTCAGAAGAAAATGCGGTGAACTGTATGCATTGTATCTTAAAACATATTGCTGGAAATGTGCATATGGTGCTTAGCTAAGGCTTCGAAGAAGTTGAGCCCTCCTCTCCATTGTAACACGCTGAATTTCTTAAAGTGTTTTTGAGGTCTTGCCATACAGCATAGGTGGAAATGCCTGCTCTTTCCTGTTTTTTCAAACATATAGACACAAATCTGTCATACACTGCAACACCGTTTGGTATTATACATACTGAGAAAATGAACTCAATAGCAATATAATCTTACTTTTCAGTGTAACTGAACTGCAGAAAACATTTCTGGAAGTATGTAGATTTAGGGATCAAATAAAATTTAAGTGTCCTGATATGTAGGAGTTTATGAAGGCACAACTTCTTTGTTGAGAGACATTTTTACTTTTATTAATTCATGTAAAACTTGTCTTTCATTTTAACTATAATTTGTTTCAGCTTTCACTCTCCATAGAATAGCACTTTTATTTTTATTTTTTTCTCATATCCCTTGTTGGGATTATTGTTTAATTGAAAATGTCACTGCAATTAATTTAACAGGCATTTAATTTACTTTTTGTAAATCTCATTGTGTTTTTTTTTTCTACTGGAAAAGTTTATGTTCTGTCTTGAAATGTGATAATCTGATTAGGTATTAGAACTTGTGGTGTTTTAAAAACTCAGATGATAGTAGTATCCTCTTTGGATTTATACAGCAACGCCTAAATAATTATGTGTATTCTACTGCCTTAAAGGGCAACTGGGAGAGACATATAGGTCAATGACTTTCTGAGCTTTCTACAGGATAGCTTTATTTTTGTGTAGACACGAGTTTTTAATTTTTTTAAAATATTTTTATTAACACAATTGTTGAGTTTTATTGCAAGCCTTTGTATCTATACATACAAACATCTTGTATGTGCAGTGCCTAATCATGTGCAGAAATAAATTTTAATTTCTGAAGCGTGTCCTAGGATACAGAACCAGCATAAAATGCATCATTCAGATAAGCCTAAGAGTTCTGAAGTTCTTGTCCCAGATCAAAGGTTACGTAGTTCTATAGAAACTGTAATATTGTTTTTACAATAAAAATGTTAAATAGCTTTTTTACAAAAATGTTCCTATTGCCAGATTGTAGTCACAGAATTTGGGCTAAACTGAAAAGTCGTCATCTTGCTTTTTATGCTCTATGTACAGTGATTTAGGGTGCTGTTCCAGGTCTGGAAAGGGCTATGAGTGTGAACATCTAGTTAAGCTTCATAAAACAGTTATCAGTCTAACTGCATGCCTTTCTGCTACTGTGTCATCCTCTATCTGAAACAGATTGAGCTACAGTTTAATGACAACTAATAATTTTTGGTGATCCCTCTGTGAATACTTCAGAAAATACAGTATTTTAATTCCTTCACAGGACACAGCTTCAAGGAAAGGAGAATACCTAAAGCTGCTTTAGGTAACAGTGCTTTCTTGTCCCATGCAGGTGTACTTAGTTTTAAGCGCTTTTGTGTTAGTTCAAACTGAATCACCTGAGTTCACAGCATGTACTGATGGTTTGCACACAGTGCTATATGTTTTATATGACCTCAGTTGGCAAGCAATAACTCATTAATTTCAGTAACTTGAGCACTTGTGATACTCCAGTCTAAGATTTTTATAGTTAAAAAAAGCTCCACCTGCGGCTATTTAAATGTTAGGAAGCAATCAATGTTTATCATGTGCTTGTAATGAGGAACATACTGAAGAGGTAAATTAAATTTTTGAATTGTCTTCAGCATTCCAGTAGGTATCAAGGGATAATGCCATACTGAGTGCTCTGTAGACAACTGAAGACATTAATAAGGAACACAAAATAGAATGAGTTGCATTCATCTTAGTGTAATTAAATGTAAAAACAGTTCAGGTTATGAGTGCTCTTTGAATTGCTGAGAGCAACTGAGACCTAAACACTTGGTAATAAAACATCTGAAATAATCTTTACTATATTTTAATTTTTCTTATTGTAACTTAGTATCATTGTCACCTTAGTTTTTCTTGACTAAAAGTAAACATTAGCATATGAAATCTATATATTCTTGCTAGTGGAAGAGATAATGGCCAGTTGGTCCCTATTTAGGTTCTCTGTCCTGCTTAGTACTTTATACATATCATACTGCTCTATCATCTTTTTTTCAGGCTCAAGAGAACTAGGCAGTTGAATAACTTCTTGCACAAAACCAGTCTGCTCTTCATAGTGACTTTTCTATTCCCATGGTATCTTTTGGAGGGTGGGACCACTACACTTAGAACATGAGTGCACCATGAATTTTTACTGACATAGTGTTGTTATGTCTGTTCTATTCTATTCCTTTTCTCCAGTAATTTCAAATATTACATGTATTGACTGATACTGAACATTAAGTAACATTTCCATAAGCTTACCTACCCCATATCTTGCTGCTGTAAAATCGGCTCATGATGACATTAGTGCAGATAGGTAAAATTTGTCATAGGGACTGTTTTATCCCAGTCTTCATTGCCTTCCCTCTTTTGGCGTGCTCGTTTTTTTTTTGTTTGGTTGGGGTTTTTTATTCTACACTGCATTAAATAGATAAGTCAGAATTTTTTGAGGCATTCATTAGGCCCATCAAAATGTACATTGTAACAACTTTATTTTCTGGTAGTATCCATCAGAATTAGCAGTTGGCATCATTAAGGTCTTTGTGAATATTGTGAAATACTTTGTGAAAGTATTTTATTCTTTTTAAAGGTTGTCCACTCCTTGAAGTCTTGTTTGCAGCTATTGTATAAGGTGTAACCTTGAATTTTGTATTATGGAAATAGATACAAACTTTGACTCTGTAACATGTACCATGTGCTTTGCAGAAGTGAAACAACACAAGATGCAGGAATCATTTTATGAAAATAATACACCTCACAGTAGAAACAATACGTGTAGAAACTTTATAAAGTTGTTTTTATTTTAGTGCAGAGGGATCTCTGACTTCAGTGCACACATTGCGTACTTTTCTGTGATTTAATGTGTTGTGATTTTGCTTTCTCCTCTTTTTTTTTTCCTTTTTAAACCAGTATATTCACATAGTTTAACACCGTCAAGACTGGTATAGTTGTACTGAAGAACAGTGAGGGAGTAATCAGATATGATCTCCTAAAAAAAAAAAAAAAATAGTGAACAAAAGTTATTGGTAACTTTGTCTTGTATATGTTACAGGAAGTCATCCTAAAGATGTCTTTGTGTGAGAAGCCCTTGGCACTAGGCTGGAGATACAGCTTAGGTAACCTATGAAGTTTATTACCCCATATATCACAAGACAGAGTCTTTCACAAGATTCTGAAGAATTTTGAAGGGTTTATAGCCTAGCATCCCCTTTTGAATTTTAAGAATACAAAATCATAGTCTGTCAAGGAAAGGATTTATTCCTTCAAAGTGGTACTTCATTGAATTTAGGCTATAAAAGTTGGAATCCTAAACTGTTGTAAAGATACTGTCTAATCCTGGAGGCATTGCGCGGGTAGTACTGTGTATGTCTTTTTACAGTAAAGCTCTTGAGGCATATTGTATTTTGGAACATCTCAACTTTGACAGTCCTGAGCAGATCAGGATTTATCCTCCATATCCCCTGGGATCCAAAAACTAGGCATTACTTTCCATAATGCCTAAGCACGTACCTTTGTCCCTTAAGAAATGTGAGGCTTTGCCTAGTAGTTGACTTTAAAGCAGAAAACCATGGTCAGTTAGATGTATGGAAGAGCTGGTACTTTGTTATAGTTTAGGGCAGCTGACTCCCAAAAAACAAACTGTGAGTGGTACAAACAGTTAGTTGGTAAATAAAAGGTAATGGAGAATGTTTTGGCTCTTAATGTATTCAGCATATTTCTAGCTTCTGTGAGGAGACTGCCTTCAAATGCCTCCTGAATTTCTTGTTAGGGCTGAAAGTTGACAGTATTAGCCTTTTTAGATACTATCTCCTGGCTGCATGAAAATGTTTGTGAAGTCGTCTCTTTAAGTAGAAAGGGGGGAATTACACTAAAAAAATACTGGTTTGAAGCAAAACTTTGTTTCTTTACACACGCGCATGCGGATTCATATCACAATAGGCAATTGTGTAAGTACAATGATGTGTAAGTTATGTCTTTTAATCCTTGTTCTCAATCCTTAATCAGAGTTTTTAGCTGTTACTGTAATGAGAATAAATTGTTATAAGAATAAATTGCTTAAATTGTAGCTTTGGCATTTGTCGTCTGGTCAGTGTAGGCCATTAGAGATACCAAAATTTTTAAAATACATTATGGTCTTTAGTGTTGTTCTTATCAGAGTTGCATTTGTTAGAGTAATATGAAAACTATGCAAAGGATTCCTCTGTTTTCACAGACATTACTTCCCTGAACGAAAGCAGTCATTTTATTTCCACAGCACTATAGTCCTAGTTCCCAAATTGTCTTTGTTACTGTTACTATTGTTTATACATAGTATACACTAGTATTTTTGTTTTATTGTTGGAAATTATGTGAAGCTTCTTTGATTTTTAGATATAATTATGGGCAAGATATTTTTGAGCCACAGAAGGATATTTCTTAGTGCACATAAATGGAAGTCATTACATGGGTATCTGAACTTCAGATGCAATATCTAACCACACTCAAATTACATGTTCAAATCCCTGTTGGCCTGGTCTATTCTGTGAACAATGGTTATGCTCCTTTAAGTACTTAGTGTTATCTCATAAGCATTGTTCGACTGAGATTCTAACAAGGTTAGCCTCTGCTCTTAATGGACACTGCACCAGAGTTTAGAATGGTTTTGCATCCTTAATTAAATTGCAGGCACAGATCTTGCCATGTGCATGTCTCTCTAGCCGCTGTGGAATTTGCTACTATTTTCATAACATAAATGATGGAAATTTTAAAAAGATTTTAGCTGAGATTAGGAGTCGGTAAAACAGTGGGGATTCTGGTTTGTTAAAATTTTCTTTTATTGCTATCAATTATCCAGTAATTGATTTTAGTCTAAATGGGACAACATGAATTTTTTTAAAAGTACTCAGGGACTTAGAAGTTCAGAACTATGACTGAAGTTCAATGTCTAGTAGCATGAAGAGCTGATCACAAGCGGGACCTGCAGATACTGTCGTAATGCACATAATTTATAAAATGTGAAACATGGATAGAAGAAAAATTAAAAAAAAAAAGGATGAAGGTATTGCAGAGAAAAAGCAGCAGACTTCTATGGTCTTTGGATCCTTTTATGAAATCTCAAACTCCCTAATACAGCAAAAGACCTTTTGAATATCGTTATTTGACTTTGTCATTGTGTTAGAGTTGAGCTGGTATTTTGTTCAATTTTCCTATCTGTCTAGGCAGGCTGTGTACACACAGACACACACACACACACAGATATAAAGTAGAGGTTTTCTTTAGTTTATCTTTTGGAGAGAAAGTATGTTGGAAATGACCATTGGACTGTATGAGTATGTTCAAACGAAGTATTATTTGGCACCCCATTGCTATTGTGCTCTTATTAGCCTTTAGCTAGTTTAGCTACTGGTTTTCATTGGGGAAGAATATGTTAAACACTCTTAACAATTTAAAGGATGGAATAGGCATGCTGTGAGAGCAGTGAAAGGCAATTCACTGGTAAGCTACAGATCCAGCTCTGAAGAGAGAACTAAAAAAAAAAAAAATCTTGAGATGCTGATTGGTACTTCACCAGTGTATCCACTGATATGATGTATTGGGGCAGTAGAACCCTATATGAATGCCACCTCCTCCTTCTAAGGAAATTTTCAGCATTGAGCAAAATTCCAGATGTCTTGTTCCAGCTCAGAGTGCAAAGATGTTTTCCAGTAAAAGTAAAATTTCTAAACAATTATCTTCATGGGTTTTTTTAACTGTATTGCTCTAAAATCTTCAGAGCATCATCTGCTCTAGAGTCAGATATCTTTGATAAGAGTAAGCTGTGACACTTTGACATACTTGCATTATGGTTACTCATGTCCTTTGTCTGCTTTCATCCCCCAGGTCAGCTTAGGATAGTGGAATAGGGGAGGAGAAAAAGAGAGAAGTCCATAAATACTCCTGGCTGATAACCTTTGCAGTTTTCTTCTCCCTCCTGCTTCTGCCCTCAGTTACCTCTATCACCAATGTCTCCTCAGGGGAGACAGGAGAGGGGAAGAAGAGAGAGGAAATAGAAATTTTTCTTTAATTGCATGCTGAAATTCTTTCTGAGCACAGTTGTGGCACAGTGTAATGCCATTCTCTTCTGATACACTGATGAATTTCTACCTGAACTGATAGTAAGAGAATCTTGAAAAATGGGTGATAATACCAGAAAACCAGAGTCCAAGCAGAGTTCTCCTAGGGAGCATTTGGAGTCAAAGGATTTCTTGATAGATGTGGGAATGACACACTAGGGGGAGGGATGTCACGTGGATAGAGCATTCTTACATATACCTTCCAACAGAGAAGCAAGGTAAGAGTACTTGTGCCTGAAGAATATATATATATAATAGCTATATATACACACAATGCTCACCGTTAACAAGGCTGGGGTTTTTACATAGTATTGATGATTTATCTATACCAAGAGAGACAGAAGCAGGGAAGGGGGGGGGGAGAAGGAAGATTGGGGAAAATGCAAAATTAGGTTTACACAAATTTAGCAAAGGTTAATAATGCTGAACTGAGCACAAAAATTGTTGGATTGATAGAGACATGAATAAACTAATATCTGGCTCCACTAGAATTCTAATGGAATTACACGTAAGAATAATTTTCCCCAGGAAAAGAATTAAAGCAGAAGCTCTCTCAAAGGAAAAGAAAAATATCAGAAGAAAAGTAGTGTCTGACACTGAGAAGAGAAATTAAGTCTTGTAAGACATGGGTGTTTACATTCATGACAGCCAAATCTGTAAGCATGATTGTAAATATGACAGTCATGACAGTGTTGATTTGCATGGTTAATATTAGTAATTATTTGTATTTAAACTGTCTTCCACCTACAGATCTCTCACTATTTGCAGTCATAAATTATTAGGCCTCACTTGCAGCACAGTTGCTTAAACTTGAAATCACCAGCCATTCTCAATTTACTTATACTTTAACTTCAACATTAATGATTCTTCTCTCTTTTAAGAAAATTTTCTGGCTTGTTTCAAAATAAATCTTTGATGTAAAACACTAAAAATTAAGCAAACAGTAAAACGATCTAACTAGCACCTCTGGTGGAACAAAAAAAAATCCACCCCAATGAAACTATTTAAATAATAGAATTACCATTGCAGGATTGAGCCTCTAAATGACTACGTGGTACGTGTTAGTTACTTGTGATTGATTACCTTTCATGACTCTTCCATAGCTGCTACTTGTGAGTAATAAGTGCATTAGTAATATATAGAAGTACATCCCTCAAGCAGTGCATTGGATACATTTCTAAGTGTTATTCAATGAGGAAACAAACTGGTTTGCTACAGCCATTTGTCTTTAGCATCTTGCATCTGGATTGTTCAGATCTTCTAAGCCTTTTAAAATTGTGAGGGCTCCTCAGGCTGGATTTCTATTTTATCATTTGGCATCAATGAAAGCCAGTAAGAGAAGGTTTACTTATATAGGAAATGGGCTTTTAACTTCAAGATAGCAGTAGGGGAGGATGACTCAGTCAGCGACTCAGTATTTATACTCCCTGTTTATAAGGAGTACTGCATACTGTTTATAAGATGCTGTGAACCTTTTGATAAATCTTTTGACTCTTACTTTTTAATACTTATTAAAAGTAGGTAATACAGGGAAAAAGTCTGTCTGTAACTTGCTTTGCTGAAACTAAGGGCTGGTGGATTTAGCCCAGTGAATTGTTAGAAACAGGGAAATGTGTCCTCCTAAGTCTTTTGGGATTAAGTGAATGCAGGGATCTTTTCCAAGAAGACAGAAATTGTACCCCACACCCAAGGGTACTTGGGGAAGGCCTCTTGCAAATGCTGTAAAAAAAATGGATCATAGTAAGGGAGACATAGTCTGACCATGTCGTCTAGGAATCTGAAGCTATAAGCCCATTTCCAGGCCAGCTCACCGTTTAACAGTAGAAATTCTCTTAAAAAAATAGCTGGGTGAGGAGATCCAGGAAAGCAGGAAGGAGGATGGACATCTTTATCAGTGAGATGGCTTATGCTGGTTTAAATGGGTCTGAAACTTCAACCCTTGTGTTAGAGATGTATGTGTCAATAACAGATCACTAAATTATTTATTTAATTGGTGTTAATTTTGACTTTGCAATAAAGAACTCACTTAGTTACCTTCCTAGAAAAAGGTAGTTTTCTCCAAGTTCCTGTTACAGACAAAATACCAAGTGGGGGAAAAAAATCCACCACAATATAGGTTTGTTTCCTTAATACAGAGGATGAAGAGTAGTAATAGAGTTTAAAGGTGCTAACAGAGGGACAAGAATCTTAGAAGTGCAGCTAAGAAGCCATTGCTGGAAATCTGAGGGTGTTCCTCTACTGTGTGGCAAATTAACTCTGCATTCCTGATCATGTGAATTTAAATAAATTCAACCAGTAGCTGTATACTACTTTCTAGGACAGAATTTTTCTGTGGTTGCTGATACACAATTTCCTAGGAATTTAAAGTAACTATACTATTTGTACTTAAATGGATGCAATCTTTAAGCCACTCAGGCAAAATTATAATAGGATTTGGTGTTGATGTTTGATTCAATATTTAAGAAGAAAAATGCGTAAGAAATTATTGATGGACTGTTAAAGAGTAATCAAATTTGCATCATTGTCAGCTATGCTTAAGTCTTAATTGATCTACAGGATAAACCTCAAGTTCTGTTAGGAAGAATTAATTTATAATGTATTAGATATTTCACTTGTTTTATGAGAAAAGCCTGAGAACAAGAAGCAAAAAAGCATCTCTGTCAGTAATATGTACAACTCAAAACAAATTTGAAATTTAAAAACAAATTAAGAATGCCTCTTGATTTGAAAGTTATCTACAAATAAAGCAGATTTTCAGTATGTTGAGGGTAGCCTCTCAAACTCTGTCTAGAAATAGTCCACAGCATTTTACTTTCAATGGCAGATTATTAATTTTTCTTTGTTTTTGCCCACAAAATATTTGCACTTTTCCTTCTCATTTTAAGTGGATAATGAATCAATGTAAGATGTTACTGTCAGTTACAGAGACACAATCCTGCTTTCTTACTCATTATAGTTAAAGAGTATTTTGAGTGCTCAGGAATGGCAGGCTTAAAGTATTATTTTCAAAAGCACATTAATGATTAATGTTCCTTGACTCTGTTTTTAAGAATAATTCAGGAATTTAGGTGCATTCTCAGGCATTACAGAAAATGCTTTTGTTCTTTTTGATGAAGTGGACTGGCAGTGTGGACAGTGCCATTGGAGAATTAGGCAATATTACCAGGATTATAATGTCAGTTTCCTAATTATCAATTAATTTTATTATAGTTTGCCTAAAGCAAAAAATACTGTGTAGAACATCAGAGCAGAGTTTTCCCCAGTATTTCTGTGGTATGTTGATAAGTAAAAATTTAATTTTCCAGTGCAAATAAGTGTGAAATTAACTACATAGGAAACACTTTTTTTACAGCAGAAGTATCTTTATTGGCTACTTTAAAGTTTACTCAGCAATCTATTTTAAAAGTGACTTTGGTTAGGTGCTTACAGAAAATAGTGCAGTGGATTAATCCAGTTTGTAGGCTGTTTTCCAAAGAAATGCTTAATAAAAAGAATTTCATGCAATAGGCTATTAGAGCTTCATTTACATTAATAAGACTGTTCTCAAACTATTAAGCTACCTTCAGGAAAAAAGGGACTCGCTGTATTCTGCATGTACAACCACAGCGATTAGTTTCTACTGCTCTTGTACCCTTCTGAGCTCAGTGTATATGAGAGAAAAAACATTGTTTTCCTCACAGGTGAAAAGATATTCTGTCGTCTTGCTCCTATGAAGTTCCCCTCAAACAAAATAGTAAAATCTGAAGGAGAAGCTGGTAATTTGGTTTGCTGTAGTTGCATTGCAGTGGGACTAAGTGCTGTGGAAATTGGCTCAAGATTTCAGAGAGTTGAACTGAATGAATTCCATGTTGTAAAGTGACCACAGTAATTCTGAGTGTGTGTACTAACGCTGCACAGATTATTCGTATGGCAATCTGAAAATACTGGAGTTGCAAATGATGCTTGCCAATGATGATTGAAGAGATACAGATAATTTATTCAAAGGATTGAATCATAAATTACTTTTGCCGTTAGGAATATAGAATGTACCATATGAGATTAGAACCCTGCTCATATCTGTGCTGTTATCTCTGGATCTTTAAAATGATGAACGAAAAAGTGTGAGAAGATAAAACTCCAATTTTCTATTGCTAGGAAAGCAAATGAATGGATTGATTCCAACCCTGTGAAATTCAGAGAAGTTGGCTTGCCATAAATCTGTTTTTCAATGAAGATTAGTACATTGTATTTTCTAAGGAATAGTTTGGGACAAAGGAGCAAATAAAGACTTTTTAGAACTATATCATGGTATGAGGTTTTCATAATTATGGGGTCTTTCTGGGGGAGGATCCTTTAAAGCAAGACTGATGCAGAAAAAGTTGGCCTGATCTTATTAGCAGCTATTAATCTAAATGTATGATCAGCTCATTATAATTTCCTTTGACTGTGCTGTATTTTTCAGTTGTGCAAGCTGTTGTGATGTGTCTTGTCTTCCTCAGACATGAAACCCCAAAAATCAAATCAAATGACAGTGTCCACTGTACTAAAGAGCAGATAATCTGAGACATTTACCTAGCTATCACGGTAAAATAGGAAGAAGCCTGTCTTAAATTCTCATCCAGAAAAACAAAATGTTTAACTAGAAGAAGGTGAACTGTAAAGAGCACTATTTATTGCTGCATGGATTACTGTTTTGTGTTCAGCTAACAACCACAAAATTATTTTTTTTAATTATTCTATTTAAACAATTTTGAATAACAATTTTTATGATTTAGAGGGAGGAAGAAATTGCTGATAGTAAATTAATCTAGCAGAAACCTATATAAGGTCCAATGAATATTTGAGCTATATAAATATTTTTAATATTACTGAGAGAAGTGATAGCTTCCTTCTTAATTTTAAATCTTCACTGCAAGAAATTAGCTAGGAATGTACTGGTGTGATGCAAAAATGCTGAGTGAGATTATTTTACTGGAGGTCAGACTAGCTGATAATTATCTCTTACTGGTTTCAAAATCTTACTTTTTGAATATGTATTGACTTGTCATTTCTCTACTGATATAATACCTGTAGCTTTTCAGCAGTGCTTCATGAAATGAAATAAAAAGGTCTTTACATATGTTTATATGCAAATAGTTAATAGATAAAGTGGCAGCAGCAGATGCCAAGAAATGTGCTGACCTTTTTGTGAGTTTTGCAATATCAGTAAACTTCTTGTTAATGTGCACTGGAAATAGCTTCTTGTCTGAAGCCTGTAGAACTATTGGCTTAAGGGAGTTAAAATTCACAATTCATTGTTTATGCTAGATGGCCAGTGACCTGTGTCATCTGCTTTGGTTTCTCTGTTTTTTTTACTAACTGCCATCTTGCACTGTACTTTAAAGACAGACAGTCTTCAAGATCTGTAAACAAAGATTCCCCTGGTAAGTTTAGGCATGTTTTAAAATTTTTTCCTCTTCCATTTTTCTTGGGTAAAAGTATTCCTCATACTTATTACTGGGCAACTTAGTTAATGACTGCCTGTAGTACTTTTCTAGTTCTCTGTACAACAGTTAGGATTGGTTTAGTTTGCACCATGTTGTCAGTTGTCTTTCACCCATAGGTGAGACTACAAAAAATTTATCTATTCTCAAAATATAAACAAAACCCCCAACTTCTAAAAGAGAGCTAAACTAATTTTTACTCATGGGATAAGGTAAGTGAATGTGTGAGTGTGTTAATTATTGCAGTGTTCAACTTACGGCCTGGTTGTAACTGGTAGGACTAGCTATTTAATTAATATCTTACCACTTGAATTGCTGTATTTAACAAACACTGAGACGGAATTGCTCTATTACACAATTGAGTTAGTGGAAACAGTTCTAATTCTTAACAAAACTCTGACATTACAGATTTACCAGCAGCTATTGTATGTCTTTACTCTATGCAACCACTAGATTTACATTTGAGTAGATGATACAACATTATTCTTTTTTGTATACTCATTTATGATAGATTGTCCATGCGTTATGGTGTTACAGATTTGTTAACATGTATCTGGAGAGTTGCAAGAAAGGAAAAAATAATTTTCTCTTATATTTCTTAGGTCCAGCAATTATTGTGTAATAACGTGTTCATAGTGCCTGCGAGCAGTAACTGATATAAACCTGGTTTCCTGTTCTCTAAGAAAGTTTTTTGAGGCTGAAATAACAGCTTTCAGTTGGAAGCTGAATAACTTTCCCAGTTGGTAACAAAAGAAAAAAAAATCCAAAATGAAATAAGTAAAACTACTTAAACAGGCCTAGTAGGTTACTTGAAGTGCTTCATTTAGCTCTTTTTCAAGTGTCTGTTTTGGAAGTTGACTTTCTTACTTCTGTTGAAGTTTAAAGTACAATTTATTCCCATTTTGAATGCAGAAGTAACTATGATTCAAGTTAAAAAACTTCATTTTTTTCTACTCAGCTTTTGTGAGACCCCACTTGGAGTACTGTGTCCAGCTCTGGGGTCCCTGGTACAAGACAGACATTGAGCTATTGGAATGAGTGCAGAGGAGGCCACAAAGCTGATCAGAGTGCTGGAGCACCTCTCCTGCGAGGACAGGCTGAGGGAATTGGGCTTGTTCAGCCTCGAGTAGAGAAGGCTCCGGGGACACCTAATTGCCGCCTACCAATACCTAAAGGGGACCTACAGGAAGGATGGAGAAGGACTGTTTATTAGGGAGTGCAGTGACAGGACAAGGGGTAATGGGTATAAACTGAAAGAGGGGAGACTTAGATTAGGTATTAGGAAGAAATTCTCCCGGTGAGGGTGGTGAGGCACTGGGACAGGTTGCCCAGAGAAGCTGTGGAGGCCCCATCCCTGGCAGTGTTCAAGGCCAGGTTGGATGGGGCTTTGGGCAACCTGTTGTATTGTGGAGGGTGTCCCTGCCCAGAGCAGGGGCATTGGAACTAGCTGGGCTTTGAGGTCCCTTCCAACCCAAACCATTCTATGATGATTCAAACAACATAAGAATGTTTTATTTAAATAACTTCAACCTTTCCTTTTCATAATTGTTTCATTTAGGAGAGTTATTAAAACAGATGTTGCTCATTTGAAAATTTTATGCTGTTACTCTCTTAATATTAACTGAGACCTGCATCAATTTAAAAAGGACTTAATTCTTATTTGCATTTTTGTCATGTAACAAGGGATGAATAAGAGAATGATGATAATACTGTGTTCTAGATGTTACAGTGAGAGGAGCGGAGGTTATGCGCTTTTACTGAATTGTGGCAATTCTTAGTTTCCTATTAAGGTAAACTTTTCAGCTTAGAGGCTGCAAATTTTTAGAAGCAGAGATGTAAGGGACATTTTGTTTGTGCTGGATTTGTTTACATTTGTTCATCCTTTGAAAACAACCACCCAGCCCTCTTGAAAGAGTTAGCCAAACTGTTCTTTTGCAGTGACTTTGCAATACTTAGCAATTCCTACAGAAGACTCTTGCAAAAGAGTCTTGGACTTTTCTAGTAAGTAATGATTTGATTAGTCCTTTGTAGGTTGTTTTTTGGGGTTGTGTTGTTTTGTTTTCCTGGGTATTGACATCACCTTTGATTTCAGTCACATATGGTGGTAAGTCCATCTACCTGTTGAATCAGTGTGATCGACATTCTCTCTACATATGGCTAGCCTCATGGTTATACAGTATTCCAGTGGATTAATCCTAGTTATTTGATTCCCAATTTCTTAGAGAGTATAACTGTATTTGATTTTATTAACTATGTTTTGGATACTATTATATAGTTGAAGATGAAGTTTTAAAAGCATTGTATTCTATTTTAGGAACATGTTTGGTTTCAGCTTCACAAGCATTTAGTTAAAGATTTCTTTGTGCTGGGGGATGGTTCGGTCTGAAGGTTGTGACAGTCCATAGGAATGTGGAGTTGATGGTAACAATATGGATACTTAGTATTCAGCAACCAAGAAATTTCAGCTTAATCACTTGCCTACCTACTTCAGCTTGAGATGATCTTGAGGGAGGGTAATATAGGCATTTGAATTGCCTATTGAATTGAGCCTGCAGTAACAGCCATTTGGAAGTCATCCAGCTCTCTTTAAAAGTAGTCTGTTCTCATCAGATATTGTGCGTTATCTGTCAGTGTGCATGGTATGTCTCCAGATCTTCACTGTATCTGACGTACACTTGTAAAAGTTGAGTGAGTGGTTGTGCATCTGCTTAACAAAGCAGTCTTCTGACTTAAGTTTTCTCTAATGTATTTTTATTTTCCTTTTTGCAACTAATCTCTGAAATACCCATATGGCATTTACTTCAAGTGTTATTTATTTGTTATATAATATAAGCTGTTTGGCTGTGTTTGTCATGTGAACTTTACAATATTTTTTCTTGTTCTTTTGCTACAATCAAGAAGGAGCTTAAAGATGCCACTGCACCTGTGAATCTCCCTTTGAGGCACAGATATTTAGAAAATTCTGGCTGGTTAGCTACTTGGTGATGCTGGAAGTGTAAACAGTAGATTTCTTTCTTTGAGCTGAGCAAACTGTCACTTCAGGCACCCTGCCTACAAATCTGTAGAATTTAAATTTTCTTTCTTCAAAGGTTGTGTCTGTCTCCAGTTGCGAAGGCATTAATCGGTTGCCTTTGTAGATCTCGGAGCCTCCCCAAGTTCACAGGAGAGCTTGTAAATAATAGTCTTTCCCATTGTGTGCATAAGTGGCCCAACCTGCTTAAAGTCAAGTGTACTGTTAATTTATTGCGGTCTTCTCTCATTAATACACTCAATTGTGTGTGTGTTTACAACTGAGTTTCCTGGGTATCTCTGTATTTAGTTATGTACTGTATGTATGTTTTGCCTAAAATGGAATAAATACCTAAATGTTAAAAATACAGCAAAAGAGAAAAGTAAAGCTGTTTTTTAGAAACGTTTGGATTTTTTTTCACACTCCCATCATCTAAGATGCTGTCATACAATGAACTGTTCGTGTTTTTTTAAGTATTGAACTCCAACTTGAAATCCGTTACTAGCCCAAGCCTTATTCAGAGACTCCTACCTAACTCAGATTCAAGCACAAGAATCTTCCTAGTAGCTCTGTACAGATGTGCTGATTATCTTTGTGGAAATACAGAGTGCTCCAAATTTCAACCCTGAATTTGGACATTAACATACCCAAAAGCTCTGCAAAATTCAATATTAACTGTAGGGCAATTGTGTGCTTTTTGGTCCCGGTCCTCATCTGTGATCAAAACCATAGTAATGATAAACAAACAGGTGTCTTCCATCTTTAATTTATACTGTTTTATTTTCTTTGTTATGATGAGTAACCCCGAACACCTTATAGAATAGACCTCAATTACAATATACTTCAACATATTAGATTTTAGCTTTTTTAATGTAAAAGATGTGGAAAGTGCACAAAAATACTGGTAAGTAAATTACATAGACATATTTATACTTATTTTGTATGAAGGATTAATATAACTTGTAGACAGGAGTTGTTTTTTCTGAGCTGCTAATGATCTGCCATTTTATTCCCTAGATTAGTTCTCAAAGGTCAAAATACGATCAATTATCAAGTAATTCAGATCCCTAATTGGCTTGGTTGTGCTTGAAAAGCAAAGCTTCTGTTTTATTTCTATAGTCTGAAAAAAGCAGGAAAAAAAATATTTAGATGATGTTTAGAAGGACATTATGGATTGATATGCAGAATGAAAATATGTACAGATATATTCTTGGATTCTTTTCAGTGATTTTCAATTTTTTTCTACTAAACGTTGAGAATTCAGGAATACCAAAATGTACTGTCCTTTCTAAGTCATTTGCTGAAGGAAAAAAGGAACTGAAATAGATCCCCTGCATTTTTGAGGACTGTCAAGGAGAGGAGTAGCTGAAAAGCAGAAGAGGAATAGGAATAAATGTAGATTTATGGGGGTTTTTTTGATTCATACAGTGATCTACCCTAATGTCTATGAAAGATTTCCATTGACTTGAACAGGAGTTGCATCAGACCACAGTGGCTGTTTATAGCACTCCTATGCCTGAAATGTGGTGGATAATTTCAGCAAGTATTAGAACAAGAAAACGAGTTAGTATTTCTCTTCGCATTCCCTACTCTGTCACAGTTTTAGTTAAAATTTGGATTAAATATGCAGATATATCAATTATTTTCTGCTTAAATTACAAGAATACAATTTACTGAAGTCACAGAAATATGGGAAGACTTCTTTAATGATATATTTTTAATATAAATTTTCAGTGAAATTTTCATTAGTAATCTCATTATTTGAAATTATATTCTTTGTAATTCCTTATATATTAAGGAGATGCATAATTTTATTCACAGTTTAAATTCACATAGCTTATTTATTATTCATCTTCAAGATAAAGAATGTAGAACATTTTTAATATCAAAAGTATTTTGTATTCATAATTAGTCCTCTCCTAATAATTCTATTAAAAATTTGAAGGTCTGCATTTCATGTAAAAAACCAAATCATCACCCCCTGTTACAGGGTTGAGAAACTGCTTTTTGGGAACTGAAAAAGAATACTTAGTAATTGAACTGTCACTGAATCTATTTTGTTTAGAGATGGTCACAATGTTGTTCGTATTTTCTAGTAGACGGTATTCAGATTCCTTTCTTTCTTTGTCATTTTTACGGGAAACAAGCCTTTGTAAACGACTTGGAGAAATGAGCAATTTATTCCTTAAAAGAACTACTTTTCTTGCTAAATCTACTGACTGATTTTATTAGTGGGATTGCAGTGCTGCTGTTAATGTGGTGCTAATGAAAGTCAAGTCTGTAACATGTCTGTGCCAAAATATGCTTGTATTTCTAAACTGACCTCATAGTTTTATGGCATAGACTTTCTCTTTTCTCTCTTATCTTTCCCCTTTTTCTCCCCTTCCCCTTTTTCTCCCCTTCCCCTTTTTCTCCCCTTCCCCTTTTTCTCCCCTTTCCTTCTTTCNTCTCTTTTCTCTCTTATCTTTCCCCTTTTTCTCCCCTTCCCCTTTTTCTCCCCTTCCCCTTTTTCTCCCCTTCCCCTTTTTCTCCCCTTCCCCTTTTTCTCCCCTTCCCCTGTTTAACCTACAACTTTATCTTTTATTCTTAGTCTTCCTCAGCATCTGTCTCTCTTACAGGCATGTTCACAGTTGTCCTCCTGAAGTGGATATTTCTGTCTCGTTACCCACAAGCTATCTGATTTTGTTGTATTATCAAAGAAAATTTTTTTTTTTTTCCCCCCCCATATCTAGGTGTTTAAGACACAGATGTTCCTTAGATGTTGGTGTCTGGGAAATACGGTTTCTTCATTGCTTACAAATTTTTATATTGCTACAGTATGTAACAGAGAACTTCTATTCTGTTATGTTTGATCACTGAATAGAGGCTGATTCAGTGGTAGCAGTGTAAAGGTTATATTTCCATTCTCTTCCCCTGCCCACCTAATCCATTGGGAGATTATTCAGGTGCACTAAAAATAGAAGACTCATGTTAGTTTTCAAATTTCTTTTCATGAACTTCACCATGTTTCCATAATAAAATTGTACTGATTCAGGAAGTTATTACAGAGAGTTTGAAGATGCACTTTAAACAGTAGTTAGACTGATCAGTCTTTAAGTATCTTACACTTTATGGCAAAGATGTTTTCTAAAAGAAGAAATATAAGCATATAAGTTTACAGTGTTATAAATGAACACTGGAATAAGTTTGTATCCCAAATGTATTTCATATTCTCTGTATGTTTCTAAAAGAATTACCAGTGATGCTTATATTGGTGTTAAAGAACAGCTACAGGAATTAGTTTCAGCACTTTAAAAAAATAATAACTTTCTAATCCAAGATTTAATTTTTAACTGCTTTTGATTTAATCTTTTGTAGTTGGAAGGCAAGATATTTTGTTTAATTAGAGGGAACTCTTTGATGCATTTTTCCGTTGAGACTGATTTAAAATTACTGAAGTACTGTAAAACTCCTTGACCTCCATTGGCGTTATGTAAGCACCTTTTGATTGCTTGTTGATGAAGATGATACTCAACAGGATGTATTCCTTTTTGTATTATTGATGTTAATGTATGTTTGTGGGCATGTACCTATTTTTAAGATGAAAATTGTTGTGAAGGAGAATTAATATGTTGTAGCCATTGTCTGCAATGTATTTAATTTGCATGTTTGCATGTTTACCAACAGGACAGCATACTAAAATTTATAAGAATCATGAAGGAGATCCATTTACCATGTGAATTTTGTTCAATTATAAATTATTAAGTGCAGTATTTTAAATATAAACTTTTAAAGTATATTTGTGTTTATATTTGCAAGTCTTGAATTTGCCCTGGGTAAGAGGATCTTGGCCATTGTGTGCTGAAACTAAATAGCCTTTGTTAAAGATCCAAAAGAAAGCCTGTTGTGCTGCATCTGATTGCCATCTCTTAGCAGATTCAGGAATATCAGATGGATCAAAAATACTCTACTTTGAGAGGTACAAGTTTTACTCCCCCTTATTTTGTATTGTAAATCTGCCAGGTTATTTTGCACTAGAATATCTTTAACCTCAGAGGAAATACCAATATTTTTCTAAACTGCAGATCCGTTTAAGGTTAGATGAATTATAACTTATGCTAAATTACATGTACGTTTGACTCACAAAACAAATATATTTATACATATATGGGAGAGGATTTTAATATTAATTATTTTATTAGTCTCAGTATTTTTTTTAACACACTATTAAAGAAAGTAGCTATTTGCAGGTAGTTTCTGGGTAATACATGGATAACATGGATCTGTATACAATAATGACTTTTGTATGAACCAAAGTCAGTCTTTTTTTTTCTTTTTTTTTTTTTAACATATATTTCCTCTCAAATATATCCTTGTCAGGCACAAATATATTTGCCTGACAAAATATTCTCTCAGACTTCAGTCCACATTAGGAGGAGGTGACCCAAAGGTTTAGAGCACAGTATGCATGGCAGTGACCTCAATACTACGTACCCAATGATAGTCCTTGGATGCAGGTAAATATAACCGAAAAACTCTGCTTTCATGTTGGGCTGCTGATACTGTAAAAGAAGTGTAGGCCTGATTTTTCTCAGTGGTGGAGATTCTGAGGAATGGATATAGGGCTTCAAATGCAAATTAATCTTCTTTATATCCAGATAACAACTTTTATCCTTGGTGTCCATTTCCTAAGAGAGAAGAACATCATCTGTCAGTGCTGATAGAATAATGTCTTATCTACTGAGGCCACAATCCAGGGCTTTCTGGCAATGTTCTTCGTGGCCTGAGTAATCTACCTCTCTGGAAAATCTTGCGGATTTAGGAACAAGAGTGAAGTTCATCTCGGTTATTGGGGAGGTTTCTAAGATGTTGGCATTTGTCTGGGGGGGGGGCGGGGGGGGGGGGGAAATAAATGGAAACACCTTCTCTCATACACTCTGAGCATTGTATCCAAACCCAAGGATACATTATCAAAACTGTATACTCTATATATGTCCATATACATCCATCTATAGAGTGACTTAGTATTAGCAAGATTTATCTCAGATCATGAAAAAAGAATAAAAGCCCATGTAGTATGAAATGACAGCATGTTTGAAATTTTTAAAGCCTTAAACACTTGCAAATATGATGGTATAGTTATGACAGTGTAATTACTAACAGACATTACTGTATTATTGTTAAATTGTGAATATATGAAACTAAATACTTGCAAGATTTAAGATACGAAGTTCTGAAGTATATAATGGGTATAACATAGCATCCAGCAGAAGCCTATAGCTAAGTGGAAAAAAAATAGCTAAAAATTATCTTAACTTCATGTTTCGTTCCAATGCCAAATAAATTCCTTATTTTCCTTATTTAAACAAAGACAGACAAACTCTTTCACTTTGAGAATAACTCATATATTCAGTCTTTTGTATGTTTTGTAGAATAACTGTTCAATGTTGAGGTGAGCACAGCATTTAGGATTGACTTGAAAGTGTTTAGGAAGGATAAAAGCTTAGTGAACTAATTCAGGAAAAATCATATTTATCTGAGCCAATTTTTGAAGCTTGACATTTTATGATTTACTGCTAAGCTGCTAAAAGAGCTTAAGAAACCTCTTCCTCTGGTTTCTGTGATTTTATTTATTTATTTTTAATATGCTGCCTAATCCTGCCTGAAAAGTGTGTGATTAATATTGAAACAAATGTTATGGGTATTGACTATGACAAGCCTAAAGATGGTGAGATTCGAAATTATCATGTACTTCATGGAACTGTTTAATACATGACAGCATTAGTACATCACTCAAAAAATTGAAAGATATTGTATAGTTTTCTGCAAAATAGAGCTGATAATGTGCAGTGCTGTTGAAGTGAGCGTTGAGAATTCCTCGTATTGTGTTAGATGAAAAATGTTTCAAGTCAAAAATAAAAATTTCAGTCTGTTTACTATTCAGATTCAGTTGGTATTGGTATTGAAGGTACTTAAATTGTGCGGAAGCTTGAACTGTGGCTGAATCCTTTATGAAATCTCTAGGGAGAAAACCATTTAGGTGTAAGAAAAACATCTGAACCAGTAAATAAACAACCAGAAATAGGCAATTTACTGTGCATATAGGCTGATATCTGGAAACCTTGAGCAAGACTTTGTACTCAAGTCCCATGTATTGAAATATAAATGTGCTCTTCCATGCACCCATGCACAATCACAAGACTATCTTAGTGACCCCAAAACACAAGTGTGCAAATATTTACCAACCTTAGTTAAATGTACTCATACACAACAGAGCTTTACATAGGATGAAATAGTGCACATCAGTTCTCTTGGTGCAGTTACCTTTCCAAAAGCATCTTCTGTCAGTGGATGATTTTGGTAAGTAAACTTGTGTTAGGAGTCGAAATGAGGCTGACTATCTTTTTTCCTCTATCCCCTATTTTAAGTTAGTAACACAAGCTTAGTAAAAGCAGAAAATTAAGTGGTAATAAACAGAATTTCAGAGAGCTGAGAAGAGGAGGTTCTGCCTTAATGCTGCTGTATATTCCTTGAAACAGCTTAATAACTGAGTACTAGTGAAAGTGTTAAATAGTTTACGCTTAGTTTTGATACCTTGTTGTGGACATTATTTTTAAAATGGCTTTTTTTTTTATTTCCAGCAACTAGCTGTTTATATATGATGAGTCTTCCAAAGCATTGGTTAAAACAATTAAAAATGTGTTTACTGAAGTCCACATTTATTAAAATTTAAGAATGGAATTGGTCAGGATAGTATATTACCAGTGTGTAGGTGTAAACCAGGTATTTTTCATTTTCTTTTATCAGAATGCATAACACATACTACCATTGAAGTAGGTGCCGTTAACAATTTTAATGGGGAGGGAGATGACTAAATGCCAGCTGCTCTCAACTGGCTTGCAGCTATCTTCTTTCCAATTTGAAGTGCTATAACAGCTTGACAAAGAGGTATAAAGTGTCTGTTAATTATTAGTTTTATGAGGCTGCTTCTAAGTATTTCCTTGAGTTGTCATTTGAATATATAATCAATTAATCAATACCTGTAATACATAGGAGAGAAAGCTTTTTATTTTTTTAAAAAACTTCAGATTGCCAGTTGTGCATACCATCATGTTTGGTATACCTGTTGAGAAGTGCCCAAGATGAGCCACTCGGAACTTTTTGGTAAAGATCTGTATCATCTCAATCGCCAGCCTACTCTAGTAGTACTTCTGGAATACCTACTGCAAGCTATGTTAGTTGTCTACATGTGTATTAGTTGCTGTTGATATGTTACAAATTCTTACAAATGGACACAGCTATGAGAAAAACTAGAGCTTTTTCTGGTTAGAAGGTTTTAAACCAAGGCTTTAAATAGAATTCTGAGCAATTAAGAATTTCTTTGAGTTAATATGCAGACTTGGTTTGTAACAGATGTGAGATGCCTTGCCCTGTAAGCAAAAACAATACCAATCAAAGGTGGAGAGCTTTTGTCAAGCAGAATTCCCTTCCAGAGCTCAGTTTTTACAAACTAATTGTGAAATGAACATTGCCATTATTCCTTTCCAAAAGTACTGTCAAGAGGGAGCCATAGGTTTTGTTCCATCTTGTGAACTAGGTGCATCTTTTGTTTAAGAAATGGACAGTTACGATGTTTCAGTACTTTCCGTTCCTAAAGAGATTGAGTATTCATGTCATTGTGTTATTAGGATAGACAAATTATGTGTTCGTTGTTAGTCCTAACAGGTCTGGTCTGGCATTATTTTGGGAGGTATGTACATAGTTTTTGTGATTTGTATGTGAAGTTTGGCTGTTTACTGCATACTGAAGAACACTAGTTAACAAATGTCCAGATCTTAACTAGAAAGATAAAGAGACTCATGATGTATACATTTGCGGTCTTCCCTGCCAGTCCTTGTTTCGTGATCTTGTATTTAAAATTACTCTCATATTTTATGTTAACAGTTATTTTTTACGAATGCTTCCATATCATTCAGTATCTCAACCTATGGAAGCATTATGGTGGTGTCCAGTAGACTGTTTAATACCTTATATTGACTTTCACAGAGTAACTTTTGTGATCCTAAAATACTGTTACTCTGTACCAGAGTGCTACTTTATATAGAACCTGGACTTTTTTTATTAAGGAACTGACAGATTGGAATTTTGAAATGTCACCTTTCCAAAGTAGTGTGCATTGTTTATAGATGACAATTTTCCAGAAGCTTTGCAGTGTGTTGTCTGCTCTTTTCCAGAGCTATTTTCAATACATAGACTAGTAATACAACACATGCAAAGATAATACTTGCAGTTTGTGCTATTGAATGTTGTTCAAGAATTCACTGAAATTTTTTGTCCTCATAAAAATAAATAAATAAAATGCCAGTTTTCTGGAATCCCATCACAGACTTTTTTGTAATTATCAGCACTTGAGATTTTAGCTAAAGCTGTACAAAGATTACATTAGCATAAAATGTTGTGGTTTTTTGATTGAATATATTATTTGAGAGAAAATATTCAGCAGTACTAAAGGTAGGAATAAGAAATTATTACCTGCCAGGTGATAAATAGTACTCTGTTGATGAGAAATATTTTTTAAAAATGCTAATTGCTCCGTTGAAGTTGACACTTAATCCGGTTAAAAATATGCCACAAATGCAGCTTTGAAAATTCAGTATATAAGTAATGGGGCTGTTTGAATTGTAGCAATTACTGGTTGCAAATTAGTGGGTTCTCCTTTAAAATTTACTTGTCACATCATATTTTGTCACATCATGTAGTTCCACTTCATTACACACTGGCATATAATCCTGATTGGTAAACTGCAGTGAGATGATCAGAGTCCCACTTTGACTTTGGTGCTTGTGATTGAAAAGAAACCCAAACACTGCAATGCAAATAAAATGTTTGAGTGATTACACAGCTACATTTTGTAGCTTTTATTCCAGGACCTCTCTGCACAGAATTTCTGTCACCTTCTTAACCCCTTGTATGCTCCTCATAAATTATTCTACTTTGTTTTAAAAGTCTACTGTAGTTACTGCATATTTAACGTATGGCGGTGCCTGTTTGGATTTGACTCTCTCTGCCATTATTAGTGGATCTCTGCTACTAGTTGGATTAAGTACAAATGAGTTTATCAGATTTCCCTGAAGATGAAAGCACCAAACATCTAACAATACTGCAACTCACAGTGATGTCTTTTAGTGTTTAGCTGCTTCTGAAATTAGGGATGCTGTTACGGTAGGATTAGATCTTTGAGCAATTTTCTGGTTATCTATAAACCTGAGAAATATTTCCTACACAAAGCAAATGGAAATCCTTTTATTTGATGCAGCTTCCTTTGCTGATCTAGAGAAGAGAAAATTTTACTGTCTGCAAAACAGAGAACTGTCCTCTAAGGAGTTGAGCTGTAGAACAGTCATCTTTCTTTGTTCCTAGAGCCCAGAAGGGAAAATATTGATGGGATACCTTTATTTCCTTCTTTTTTTCCGGACAGTGAAAAATCCTGTCCTTAGATACGGATGTGAGGCAAGCACAGAGGATTTCAAGGGATATCTTGGTGTATGGCTAATTGGTCAGAATTTTTCAGTGCTTCATATTTTCTGTGAATCTGCTTTATGGAGATTCGTTGGAGAAGAGTCACTATACAAGACTTTAATAATAGAAGAAATTAACGCCTGTTGTTGTTGCTTCTTTGTTGCAGTTTTTAGGGCTGAAATGCAAAAACATAACACTTTCCTTAAGAGTAGTTTGTGACAGTGTCTCCACTGGGATGCAGAGAATTCATAGAAAGAAAAAGGAGTCTTGTGGCTCATTAAAAAGTTAATTTTATCATTGCTTTCATACTGTTTTCTCTCTCTTGAATTTCTCTCATAAAGTTTTCTTCCTTTAACTATTGGGCTTCAAACTTTCAGGCGATAAGATCTTCCACATCTCATTTAGATGAGGAAATTGTGCTTAGTTTCTGAATTTTCTGCCATGGAGAGAATATCCCACATTTCAGTATTAACCCTCAAACAGCGTACATGCAAAAAACAATATGAATGCTTTTAGCCTCTCTCACTTGTTCTGTGGAGATTGCAATCCCCATTGACCTGGCTGCTTTGCTCTCCTTGATGCAGGAAGGAGCATTTCCCTTGTTAGGGAATGTTAACATAGCTAGGTCCGCCTGATGGAGCATTTGATGGCGAGACAGAACTGGCTGACTTAAAAAGCCTGGTTTATTTCAGGATTTTGGTTTCTTTAAAGCTCTACATGAACTAACAAGTTATGCCACGTTCTGTGTCTTTGTTGAGTCCTTTTGTGCCACTGCAAATATCCATGGAAAAAATGCTGCTAATAGTTCTGTTATGCAAGATTGGAGAACTAAGACTTTTCAGTTGTGGACCTGTGACAGGCAGGCAAATGAGTATCTTTCCCATGTGACTTACATCAAGATTCTCCTTTATAAATAACAGCATACCTAAGCGTTCAGGAGTCTGTTTTGAAAATTCTTGTTTGTTTAGTAACAGTCATGTTCTGTAAAAGGAACCCCTTCCTTTGGTAGAATGGCTTTTATACAGAAATGAATGGCTGTAATTGGTTTCTGAGCACAAGCTTTTCAGTAGCTGAAAACTGTTTTCAAAACTGTGTTGTGTGTTCTTTTTTCATACCTAGAATAGTAGCTGGCAACTGGGGGGTTTTTGGTTGGTTGGTTTTTTAAATCTTTAAATATTTCAGTATTTTTTGGAGCTGAAGTAGGAATATTAGAGAATCTGATTATTTTTTATTTAGAAATTAATAGGCAATGTAAAATAAATATAAAAAAATATCTCCATTGATAGTAAAGCTACCTTAAAGGCAACAATGGATACTTCTAATCTGCAAAAGAATGTGTGGAACAGATACGCTAGTTTCTACTTTGAGTAGTCATATTATCAGTTAAGGAGTGGTAACACAAAGCTCTAAAGCAAGTTAAATTAGTAGATCCAGAAACTTAGGTGACCGTCTAGGCTGCCAGCACCTGGGCTAGTTGGTAGAACTCTTTCAAGTTCTGTTTTTCAGTGCAGACACATCCGGAGAGAGCAAAGCAGGAACCCCACTGCTTACAGGTGTGTTCTCTGGCCTGCATTACTGCTGAACCCCAGGCTGCTCTCAGACTTTTGGTGGACATGTTGTATTCTGTATATTTGCTTTGGAGTACCAGTAAGGAAGAGCTTGGCAGAAAATACTGGGCTTTTTTTCCTCTGAACTTGTGTGTGTGGGGTTTGTTGTTGGTGCTTTAGTGTTGGGGTTTTTTTATTTGCAAAACCCTATCTGATTACCTTATTGAGATAATTTAACTTCTTTCATCAATGTTTATGGAGCACATGATGCAGTGATTATAGAGAAATAAGAAATTATAATAGTTTATGTTCGATAAACATGGCTAGTGATTTATGCCATGTACAATACCAGTAGTATTCAATGTGCACAGTCTCTCTTCCCTCTCTTTCTCTCTCCCCAAGTCTCTTTTTTTTTTTTTTTNCTTTTTTTTGCGCTTTCTACCTTGAGGAGTGTGTGTCTGAACTGAGTGAAGCCTTCTTTTGCTGTAATTTAGATACAGGCATTTTTGGTGATGAAGTTTTAAATAAGAACATTTACTCTGGCAAAAAAAGGAAATGAAAAGGAAACAAAGACATTGCCCCATGTGTACTGTATAATGAGTTGCTGTCCTCATTTTTCACTTGAAACCAATCGTTACGGTACTGAAGTGAACAGTGCCTCATCTATACATATATATCATTTTTCCAAAGGATGCTCTAGAGAGGATGAAGATCAATATGAATTCATTTTTTCTGGTAATGGAAAATATTTGAACTGTTCAGTTATCAGGCACAAAGATGACTTTTGGGGTTATCTTGCTTGTGTTTCTACCCACTGCCCTAACAATTCCAGGCATGTGTAAACCTACAGCTTTTTGTATGCCTTGACAAGTATTCTGAAGAGACCAGAGTTACTTACACTGTTGAGAAGGTAGAATGATACATGATTAGCAGAAAAACAATTTCCTTAAATAGACTCTATCCTCAATATGTCTTCTAAAATTCAGCTGTGTGGTTTTTAGTATTTATTTTAGAGCTAACAATATTTGGAAAAATGAAAGCAGTTTAAAAACCCATATATGAAGTTCAAAATACTTTCACACGCACACTGTGAACCAGATAAATACTTCGATGGTCACAGGATAAAATTATATTTTAGTAGATGAAGAGGATACAGAGGTGGTAAAATATTCAGTTTAGAAGTAACATGCATAAGCCCTAAAAGAATTGCTCTTAATTACAAGATGTGTTCTCTGCTGGTTGCCTACAATATTATCTTGTTAATCATAAACATATTTACGCAAAGATCTTTCTGCTGGGAAGACACTTTCAAGCTATTTAGAAACCTCAAAGTAGGGTATGAAAGACTAATGCAACGTTTAAGTGGAAATGCTGACAAAATCTGAAGTACATTGCAGTGGGGATAAAACAAGTAATTGCTGTGTTGTCTTTATGAGGTTTGGACAATGAAGAAAAGAGAGACAAAGTATAGAGACTAGAAGTTGAAGTCCTCTATTAAGCTCAGTGCCTTGTAGATGAGGAAAACTATCACTGTGTGGCTGTTACAGACAGTGTAAGTGTAAAACTGCATTTTAACTTTCAAAGCCAATCAAATAATTTCTAGTAAAGTTCCTTGTAAAGTAATCAACTACTTTTTATTATTATTATTCTCCTAATCAGCTGTTGAAAAGCATTGGTCTAAAGACAATAATGCTCAGCCAAGATCAGCCATAATAGCTGTTTTGTCTGTCAGTATGTTTGTACTGTATGCTTTGTACTTCTTTTTAATATCCTTGGCATATGTGATTCCTGTTCCAAATAGCTTGTGAGAGATGCTAATTTTATGAAAATGCTCCATTTTGAAGTTTCATCTCATTTAAACCTGAACTCTATCTCAAGCCTATATTTGGTAGTGAAGGTGGGAAATTATTTATATATTGCGTGTGTTGAGAAATTCAGGGTGACTTTTAAGGGCATTTTAGATCTTTAATTTTTTTTTATTAATTTTTATATCCTGTAACTATATGTCAGCATTCGAGAAGTTTGTTCTGCAGATTAGTGATAATTATGTGGGATTTCCAAAAGTCTAGTTTATATATCCCTTCGCTACTTCTCAGTGGAAGCTTAAAATACAAAAATATGTTTGTGAAATTACAATTGATCAGCTGTAGGTTACTGAAGATGCAAATTTGTTTGTGCCGATTTCAGAAGATCATCATGCACCACAGGGGGGAAACTGGGAAAACATTAAAGTTTCAGTTTAGGTTTCAGAAATCTGAAATTTTTTTTAGAAACTTCCAGCTAGGTAATAAGGGTTTCATAAACTGAACTGCAAATAACTGCCTGGGGAAAGTCCTATTTAAATCTATAGTGGAGAAACAAGCTGAATACTATACAAAAATATTATAAAAGTCTGAGGAGTGTTTTCTTTCCAGGGTTTTTTGTTGGTTTGTTTTTGGTGTGGGTTTTCTTTTTTGCCCCTTTTTACTTTAACTGAGGAAAATCTGTAGAGCGAAGAAAGTAAAGTACTCTATTGATTATATTTCTTTCTTCTTTTTCCTCTCTCTTTTCACACCCCCACCCCACCCCCTGGTTTGGAATGCTTTGAGTCAGGTTATCATTCTATATTAAACCCCTGAGAGGTTGAAAGAAACCAAAACCAAATCTCATGTTGAACAAAGGAAGCCTTAAAAATTGTTTAAAGAAACAAAACCAGCCAAGCTCTGTTTTACTTGCTCCATTCAACAAGATGGGATTTGGCCTTAGGGCACTCAGGTCCTCATCCAAAGCACTGTGGAAAGATTCCCTCATGGTCTAATTATCAGCAACTCTAAGCATTGAGAGTACTTATCGAATGCTCTTTAATGAAGGGAAATCAGGAGGATTATTACAGGAATGGCCTTAAAACATACACATTTTCTTTGAAAATGATACCTCTTTCTAGAAGTTCAGTGTATTTAATTTTGTGCTATTACTCTATAACAGGAATGTAAATTTTTATCAGCATTTGATATATTTCTGTAAAGAGTCTGAAAAGCTTTTTCAGGCATTTAAAATAAATACTTAGTTTGGGAGGGGACCTAGACACAGACACAAGAAAATACGTACTCAGAGTGTATTTTCTTAAAGAAAAATACATTTATGGATATTGACTTACTCTTGTTTGCTAGAGATGTATGTATGTATTTTCCTCAATGACTCAAACAGGATAAATCACCTTCATGAGGACTTTCTGCAACATTTACTAAGAAACAGTATCTTTCCTGACACAGTAGGGTGGTTTTCATGGGATTCAGTACGATTCAGTAGTAAGATTCACTGCCTGGTGAAACCAGGGGATGTGAAGTACAGGAGACTGGGAATATTGATGTCACTTGAATTGCAGCCTGGCTGATCTAGTGGGAAGGAAATGCCTCCACTGTGTAATATGCTTCACCTTTGTGAAATGGTCATTTAGCTAAATAGCAAACTGTTGTCTAATGGGTGTATGATGGTGGTCTTAGCTTGAGCAGGAAGGATTTCTGCAAGTTCTGGAGTTAAAAGAAAGCAGACTGTAATTTTAATTCTGTCTTTTAAATTCTGTCTTGTGCTTCATAGATAAAGTTGTAGCTAATGAGGGAATGAAGATTCAAACTGAGCTTGGAAGAGCATAATGACCTGTTCCAAATTAAAAGTGATCATAACGTCATTCACTGTTGACTCAATTTTATCAGAACAGCAGTGCTTTCCTGGAAGTGTATGCTTGTTCCCTATGCCTTTCATTCAGACCCAGAGTAGATGGTATGTACCTCTGCTCTGAATTCTGCAACCTGGAAGTTTGGAGTGAAAAATTTAGCAGGTTATGATATATCGCCATTGACAGGTGGCTGCCACCACAGTGGCATGCTCTTTCACCACAGAACCGGAGAACGAGAGGTGTAATGTTTACTTAGTTGAAAAATAGTTGTATATTCACTCTTCTCTCAAACCCCTGGTCCTGTTTTTTAATCAATGTGGATCTCTAAATACAGTCTGTTGAGGTGTCTTTGAGGAGAATTTCAAATCGGAAGAGGATGTCCTGGAAAGGACAGGACAACACAGTGACTCCCTGAAAAACCATTGATGCCTACATGACTGTAAATAGATGGAAAAACTAGGAGTTTTCCCTATTTTATTAGAGTATTCAGAATTAAATTCCATAGGCAACTGGAAAAGTGTCAGATTTCTATAAACTTTCTATTTCATTAATTTCTACCAAAATCTATGTCTTTTTCTATGAGTTTAAGTATATGATGTTTCAAGTGAAAAATCTGTCAGATATTGTATCTGTAGCATTGGTTTTAAAGTTATCAAATGAGTTCAATAGAAACAAATTTATGAAAATTAATTAGAGGTAAAAGGATTTAATTAAAGGTTTATTGAAAGTAATTGAAATTAACAAAGGCTATTGATAGAGATCAGAATTAAATTAATGGGAAGAAATTGGGTTTAATTGAGATTTAGTTGAGAATTACTAAAAATGAATGAAATTCAGTGAGAAAATTGATAAGCTGTCTACTGATTTTTAAGATTGATACTAATGATCTTCTGTAATGAAAAGCTGTTACCTAGGAAAATATATAACAAAGGTATATGCATATGACCATTCATTTCTTAATTTTCTTAATGGGAATATTGATATTGTAATGGTGTCACAAATACAATAAAAATATTCAAGCTATCTGAATACAAAGTATAACCTTGATAATACAGATTCATGAGCTGTACATAGAAAATGAAGAAATGCTCCATGCTTTTTCAATTTCTGTTATAATTGGTACTGAAAGAAATGAAGTATTGCTAGATATAGAACTACCAGACTAGTAATAATTCTCAGTATCATCTTTTAAACAAAATAATCTATCATGATTATGATATGACATTTTCCAGTGGTATTTCTTGCAAGGGCTATAAATTCTTCTTTCAAAGTGACCCTAGTTTTATATCGCAAATAGGAATACAAATAAGAAATTTCGGTTATTTTAGAATACAAATATTTAGGTTCTGCAAAATATGGGGTCTTTTAACTTGATAACTGGGGTTCTGAAAGGGGAAGAGAGCTTATTACTACCTTCTTTGTTGGAACTCATACAAGAAAAAAATAGAATGCAACAGTAGGGATGTGAGCATAAAGTTAATTGGTATTATTAATATTTGTCTTGAAACTGGTGGGAAAAGTCATAGGAACTGAACTGCAGTAACTTCTGAGTCTCATATACACCAGTGATTTGGGTGAGAATGCCATAAACTGCATAGGGAAAAATAGGATTTCCTCCGTACTACTACTCTTTACACCATTATGATCTGCCAGTGCAAGACTTAAAGCTTCTTTTGGCCAGTAAGATGTTTCAGTTATCTTCAGCTATTGGTGGAGTGTTTTGTGTGGAGTAGACAGGCTTACTGTTGTGTATTAATATTCAGATGTCTGCTGTATGAGCTTTCCCCACCCTGTTTATGTATGCATAGTGTGGGAGCCAAATGGGAGAGGTAGTGGGGTGAGAAACGTTGCACTGACACTAGAGGACTGATGATAACGCGTATCAGTTACACCACTTACTCAAATAAATTCTTGTCGTTTTCAGATTTAGTGTGTTTTTTCTAGTCTCTATGTTAGAGGTGGCAGTCTTTGGAATGACTTAATATATAAAAATAATGATCATTTCTGAAACTGGGAGCTCAGCCTCAGGCATGTGTTATACAGGAAAACTGTACAGGTGTTTAGAGTTATATTTTCTATTTCTGTTCATAGGAACCCATATTTTGAAAAGCAGGAACTACAGCCATGGAGTATTTATTCATTCAAAAGTTGCCCTGATGCTGATCTTGAAGAAAGGGTTTAGACTATCTCTTCATTTTCTGTAAATAAATTTCATTTAATTTAAAATAGTGTGTTTTACCTTTTATGCATTTGATAATATTACCCCTGTCAAATATTTTCAGAAAACAGTAATTGGTAATGCTTCTAGCAAAAGAGACAGACATAGAAAAAAACCTTTGGGGGAGGCAATTCCATAAAAGGATTCTAAATCTACTTATATAAATTGGATTTTCCTAAGTTAATTCTCAAAATTAATGTAACCCTGCATTCTTCAGAGTGAAATACAGTTCCAATTTTGAAAAAATACACTTCTGTACCCCTTTTCTGATATTTTCATGTATATATGTATAATATATATGCATGTAAAATATACATAACATAAAAATAAAGCTGAAGCTTGTTAAGGATTGCATATTTTAAAGTCAGATTTTCATTTCAGCTTCTGCCTTGGAGAGTATACGTGAAAGAAGAGCATGTGGGGAAAGGGAAGTTGCCATGTATGTAATTTGCATGCTTTAACATGACAAGGAAAGTACATAAAAAATATTGGGGGTTTTCCTGTTATCATATATAAATCTGTGAATTTGAATTTTTTTTTCTAAATCTGACATTCTTCAGAAATGTAGTGATTTCTTTTGTAGACAGATTTTTCCAGTCTAGCTCGTGTGTTGATTGACTGGCTAGTTTTATTTACCTAGAGACAAGACATCCTGAAAGGAGCATTAATCTTACCTGGAAAGGCCTATCAGATGTCAGTCAATTAATCAGAAACATTCTGTAGAAGCTATTGGCTCACAGTTTCAGACAGTGGTGGTGGTAGGTGATAAGAAACCTTTGTTAGTAGGAGATTTTAATATGAATAGTTAAGATAATTTTTAGGTTGTCTAATCATAAAAGATGCTATGGTTCTGGACTTTTTGCTTTGTCACATTTGGTCACTGTGCCAAATTCAATGCCAAATTCAGGGTTCTGCATTTTATTTCTCCTGTAAGGTGTAGGGTTTTCTCATTTTGTTGCACTGTTTGTTTCTAAGATGTATATGAAGTTCTGGTTCCCTGAATGCAGCAGTTCTTGCCCGTAGTTCAAATTCCATTTTGATTAACTGACTTAGCAGGTCTCTTAGACTTTGCTCCTTCTCAGTGGTTGTTCAGACCATATTAGATGCTTCCTTGCTTTTTCCTTCATCAACTTCTCTTTGCTACCTTTAACACATACATGAACCTTCAGAAAACAATGTGCAGTTAATTTTCTCTAGCCTAAAAATGACCTTTTTTAAAAAAGAAACTCATCTGAGTCCTTCTGTGACTCTTTATGAATGCCCTCTGAAGTGAATCTGTCATGTATAAAGATGGTTCTATATATGTTTGTACAAAGATGACTTGGCAACTTAGTTACGTGTTTCATACTTACATCAGTTAAAAGATTGTGTTGCATGTTCAAAACACTAGGCTGCTGTATGTATAAAGGAGTTTACATGGATTTCATGTGGAGAATGACTTTTACCAATTAGTATTAATTGAACACACTGCACTGAAAGGCACAAGGTCATATATAATACTTGGTCTCACACAAGTAAATGGTAAGAGTGAATTTGGGCAATTATGTGTTAGATGCCTACTTTTATTTTCTGATTATCGGATTTTCCATATTGTCTTAATGTCCAGAATGTTGTGGAGGTTTTTTAATGACAATAACTGCATTTTTATAGGAGAATTAAATTTCTACTCCAAGAATCTGGAACGTTCTTTTGAGCATAAGTCAAAAGAAAATATCCATTAACTGCGAATGAAGCAATATTTGTGTCATGGTATGACAAAGGTCTCTTTTTGTTTGGTGGTGGTTTTTTTTCTTTTTGTGTGTGTGGTCACAGCATTATGGCAAGTTTCATATCAACCTATGATCAGAAGAGCGTCTGTTGGTGGTGTTCCCTTTTACTATGTTTGAACCCGTATTTAAAGCATGAAATATTTTAAGACGCTATATTAACAGTGGAGCTCTTCATTCAGCTTAGTTGAATGTTGTACTTCTGGTTTTATTTGTGGTTTTCCAGGATTTAAGCTGAGTAGGAGTGTTTTTTGCAATTCCAATGGATAAGAGTTAATCTTGTCATTTTTAGAATGTTCCAGGAAAGGCTGAATTCTTTCACTGTTATTAGATGATGTGCTGGTGTAACACTAAAAATTAAACCTTGAATAATCAGTCTGCTAGTAGTTAGCATGTCTTGTAATAACTATTCATTATTTGTCTGACTAGCAGGTTCATTCATATAGAATATTCATTTTTCTAAAGTAATTCATTTATATTTACCTTTCTAAGGATATTTTTGCCATTTTACAAGTACATAACGTCTTCCTTTGAACTTTGCCATATGAAATTGCTTCATACTTTCTGAACAATTACAGTTCAGCTATGACTTTATGTTTTATTTGCAGTCAGAAAGTGACGTAGATCTTAATTTCCCAGCAAAGCTATACCTTAGTGTCCTGGTTTTGGCTGGGATCAAGTTAATTTTCTTCCTAGTAGCAGCCATAGTGCTGCATTTTGGATTTAGGATGAGAATAATGTTGATAACAGACTGATGTTTTGGTTGTTGCTAAGCCGTGTTTACACGAAGTCAAGGACTTTACAGGTTTTCATACTGCCCGGCCAGCGAGGAGGCTGGTGGTGCACAAGAAGCCAGGAGGGGATGTGGCTGGGACAGCTGACCCAACTGGCCAAAGGGATATTCCATATGATATCACAGAATCACAGAATCACAAGGGTTGGAAGGGACCTCGAAAGATCATCTAGTCCAACCCCCCCCGCCAAGGCAGGGCCACCTAGAGCACATCACTCAGGAACATGTCCAGTCGGGTTTTGAATGTCTCCAGAGAAGGAGACTCCACAACCTCTCTGAGCAGCCTGTTCCAGTGCTCTGTCACCCTCACAGTGAAAAAGTTTTTCCCTACGTTAACCCGGCACCTCCTATGCTCCAATTTGCACCCATTGCCCCTTGTCCTATCGCTTAGTGAGGCCGAGAAGAGCCTGGCTCCATCTTCCCGACACTCACCCTTAACATATTTATAAACATGACTGCTGAATATGGTGTCGTGCTCAGTATATGTAACTTGGGGGAGGCTGGCCAGGGGTTTAGACTGCAGCTTGGGAACTAGCTGGGCATTGATAGTCTGGGGGGTGGTGAGCAATTGTGCTGTCCATCACTTGCTGGTATTGTTATTATTATTATTATCCTTTTCTGTCATATTAAACTGTCTTTATCTCAAGTCACAAGTTTTACTTCTTTTTTTTTTCCTCTGAATCTCTCCCTCATGCCACTGCAGGGGTGTGCGTGAGCAAACGGCTCTATGCTTGTTTTAACTGCCGGCCAGGTTGCACCACAACACTCAGTTTCTGCTGATTGTAACATCCCTGTTCTCATTTTAACTGTAAAAGCTTCAAAATTAAGTCCCTATTCTTCATAATAAATAAGCAGATTTGTGCAAATAAAAATGTGGATGAGTTAAACGGAAACTGCAAAGAACTGTACTCACTATACCTGACATGCTACGTGTGTGTCTCTCTTAAAGGCAAGCAAAGCATTTGAATGTGAATTCAAGGGCAGGCTGTGCTCTTTCTGTGTTGCTTTGATCAGTCATTTCTAGATGTGCAGCTTCCTCTGTACTGTTCCTATATTATGTTTGAAAACTTATTTGAGTCTGAAGCTCATAAATGAGTAAATATTTATCTATTTTTAGGTTAATTGAATTATGAGAATGTTATGGACGGTAACAGTGGATTTAGAAATACAGTTTAGTGCTAACAACCAACTGAAAAGTTTTGGAGTAGGCAGCTACAGGATATTTTTCTCACTTTTTATTCTATTTAAATATAATTTTCAGTGAGTTACACCAAGGTGTGTGTTAACCTAAGCAAATAAGTGATAGAGATTAATTGTCATATCTAAGCTCTATACTTGCTGTACTTTAACTTCCTTTTGCTTATGTAAAGTAAACCAAGAATCACAATGCTTTCTATTAGTACAGCCCACAGTTCCCTGTATCCATCTCACTTGGCTATGTATACATTTTAGATTATGATCAAAAGGAAGTTGTAATTCTTTTAGCAATGCAAATTGTCTCTCTCTCTCTTCAAATACTTTGCTCTCTGTATGTGTCAGATTGTTTTTGCATGTCTTTGCTAGGAATTTTACCCCTGTAAGGTAGTGAATCCTCTCATATTCCAGAGTGTAGAATGTTCTCTTAAGCATTTTCGTTAACTGTTAGTAACTTTCAGCTCTGGTGTAGGAAGGTATGCTTTCCCTTCAGCTCTTAGTTCATCAAAAGAATCAAAGATTGTCTCCAGATACGTTATTGGTTATCAGTAATAAAAACATTGCTGCTTGTTTTTTTAAATTCTAAACACTGGCATGCTGAACCAACAAATTAAGTCCTCATCTTTTAGCAGGCTCTGTACTGACAGAACCTTACGGCTTGCACAGATCCAGTGAACATTTGTCATTCTTATGTGCTTTAATGCTCCATCATTATTTACTGTCAGGAGGGTTTGTTAACATTTTTTAATGTCACTCTTTCTCTACTGTCTGGCCCCCTCTCAGCACAAATATGTTTGATATTTTAAGAATTCCATGAAGAGCAGTTTGTAGTTTTTGGTGCAGGTGTTGTTATGGAGGAGGGGAATATCTAACTGTCTGCATTAGGTAAAATTTGGAATCCCTTTGAACTATTACATTTAGTAAAATATGAAGAAACTTTTCTATAGTAAGTGCTGTGGGTTTTTTTGATAAATATCCTCTTAAAAAAACCAGTGTTATCAGCAAATAGTAACGGATAGCATGTTCATAGGCTGATAATAAAATGAGTAATCTTTCAACTATGGGACATCAGCTGAAATCCAAGTGTGATAGGCAATGATAAAATCATATCCGGATGGTCGTTTGATGGCCTTAAGGACATAAAATGTTCTTACTCTGTTTCTTATAGATTATTACTGTACAAAAATCCCCTCCATCACACTTCACACTAACGCAAACGTTTACACAGCAGCTGGAAAACAGAATTAGGTATGAAAGTGGAGCCCTCTTTCTACCTCTTCAACTGCTTTTGTGTGCCTTGCATCATCCTAGCTAAAGGGATATTTGAGTTACTACTAAGTAGCAGGAAACCTATGGAAATTTTTTTAAGACTGTCATTGGCAGTTGCAAACACCAGATTGATTTGGAATAATTCAAACAAACAAAACCTGCTATTCTGATTTTATTCAGTCTGTAGCAAAATGATGTATTTATTCTTGTTTCATAATTCTGTTACATCTGCTTGA
The DNA here is from genome assembly GCA_013399095.1 of Psophia crepitans. Lineage (NCBI taxonomy): Eukaryota > Metazoa > Chordata > Aves > Gruiformes > Psophiidae > Psophia > Psophia crepitans. The sequence continues at coordinate 42,490 of VWZZ01002823.1, forward strand.
TTAAACATTTCTCTAAATGAAAAAGGGTAAATAATTATTGAGCCTAACAAATGTACACAGGAAAAATTAGCTGACCTTCAGTTCCAACACTTCAGTTTCTCTTGACATTTCCTTTATTTTCAACTATTACAGCTGTCCTAGCAAACACATTTATAAGTAGTTTCACAAGCAAAGTCAACATTTAGTCAGACAAAATAAAGCTAACAATGGAATGATTGCTTGTAAAATGAAAACTATTTGGGTTAGAAGAGACCAAACATACTGTATGAACAGTAAGTATTGCACAGCTTAGCTTACTGCATGCCCAGTGTATTTTGTCTGTTATAAAAACTTATGAATAGATATTTTATTTAGTGTGCAGTCTTGTAGTGAAAGGTATAGAATACTCAGGAAATAAATGGTTTTATAGGGGGATGATGGGGGGAAAGATTATTTGGTGTCTTGTGGAAATATATGTTGTAGTTCAGCAGAATGTATAGAGAAGGAATCTTTAAAAATTACAGTATCATACAGAGGTATGTTTCATGCTTCCATGATTAACTTGATTAACTCCAAGGCCACAGGTAATTACCTACCCTTTAAGTCAAGTCAGTTAATGTCCAGTTAACTAAGAAAGCATTTATAGGCATTTTTTAGAAATATGTTGCACAGTCCATATTTTGTCCTGCAAAACATCGCAGAAGAGGTCTTTTTGTTAAAGAAATACTGCCGCTGCTTTGAATAAGTAGGGATTCAGTTAAATCTGATTCTCTAGATTATTTTTTTTTCTGTAGAACATAGTGAAATAGTCTGTGAACTTTCTGTCTGATTTAAAAACAAGAGAAGTAACAAAAGGATTGATGGTGTAGATAGTCCTTTTGCAAAGGACTTCCAAAGAATTCCACCTTACCTTTAAGTGCTTTATCTTACTGAAGTTTATCTTCCCTGTTACACTTAGCTTCTAGCTGAGCAACTGATAGTAGAAATACTGGGTTCCTGTTAGTCTAAAGGTAATACTTAAAGTAAAGACACAGAATTTGTTTTTCAGGAATTCAAAGTTTTTAAGTTTGCCTAGCCACATATGAAAACCTGCATTGCTGAAGACCAGATGCATCAACTGTTACCAAGTTAATTTAATATCTAGAATCACAATATATATCACTACATACTAGCATTAAGAATTACGTAGATTAGAGAATTTAGAAAGTAAGCTTATCACAGAGAATATTCTTTGTAGGTACAGGCTTAGGTTTCATTAATAACCTTGCATTAACTTTTAAAAAAAGAAAAAGATATGAAACAAACCATGAACGAAAAATATGGAATGAGACATGAATTTGAGCTATTAGTGTTTTCCTGGTTGTATCAAAAGATATCATAGGTCACTGAAACACAGAATAGAACAAAATTCTCCATGATCTTTTAGTAATACACACTTGGAAGACCTAATGCCGTTGACTTCAATGTCAGAAAAGTTTGGAATCTGGTTCTTTTTATCTTCCACAGGATAGCAGGTGTTCAATCAAAGTTGTTAATGTATTTTCTGTGGATCTCATATACTTTAAAAGCAGGTAATTAGAATTATCCACAGATACTTTGTCACTATGAATAATTCATTTCCTGTGCATCAATAAAATAATTATTGCATATTATCATTCTTAGCTTTCTACTTCAATAAAATCGCTCCCATCATGTCACTGTCATAGTAATGTGCCGTTTTATTTTTCATATTAATGAAAATTACCAGTAGAATGAGGAAAATTGTAATAAGATTTAATGTCACCTATAAGCTTTTCCTGTTGTATTGCACTGAAATAATACATTATCTGGATTCTGGTTGATTATAGATGGGTATTCTTGCCCACCTTGGCCACTTTTTGATACTTCCTTTCTAAAACAATTGAGTGTTTTAGAGATCTTTCTTTAGCTTTACTACCTCAATTCCCGACTTATTTTGTAAAACTCAGACAGTTTCTTTACAGTTTTAAAGCTTTTTTTCTAATCTTGTTACTTTGTTTGTTTCGGAATTCACTGCAGTCTTGATCCAGAATGATTTCACACATGAGTAATGTCGTATCCTCATTAAAAACATATATATTTTATATTAAGAAAGCATTTAAATACTTGCTGGCTTAAGACCAAATTCTATTTGAATTTATTTTTAATGTCTTAATCTTTCAGCAAACATTTAATGTTCATTAGAAATTTTTATTTAAGCTGAAATGTATTGTTTTTCAAAAAACACTAAAAAAACCTTGAAACAAGAAAGTAAACATTTTTGGGAAGAAAAACAAACCACAAGCAAAACCAACAAACCAAGTCAATTTCTTTGTTGGAATACCTAAAACTGCATTGGCTATAAAATACTTGTATTTTTTAAAAATCTGTGTATCATTTTGTTAGTATTTTTTGTTACTTTCACTAGCAAAATGCCTATGTCATTTTAACTTCACTGCTTTTACGAGATGTAAAAGAAACCTTTTCAAGTATGTGTAGTTCTAGTCATGGAGGTGGCAGTGGATTCTGTAATGTGACTATTGGAGGCTTTGGAGAGATGGGAACTTGGGATTTGTATCAGCAAACCCAGTGCTGTAGCCATTGTTGTTTTAGTTTGAAAAAAAAAAAAATCTAGCAAGACTTTTTTATCTACGTTCTGTTTGAAAAAGAAGTGCTGTGGTTCCACTGTCTAATTCTAGATAAAATTATTATGGGGAGAACTCTCTGAGTTTCTGTATATGAGGTAGAACTGTCAATGAAGAGTGAGCTCCAAGTAGTCCGGTATTTGGCTAGCCTGAGTTCTTACCTTGATCATGTAATTTCAGTGGTGGTTACATTCCGTGAAGTTAGGTGAGGAGTTTGCTACATTTATGGAAAAATTAAGTGGGTTGAAAGTTGGCAAGATCAGTGCGGGGCCCTTTAGCAAGCAAGGGATATTGAAAGACTGCCTGCTTTCCGTACTGAGCAGTGAGCAGACATACAGAAACAGCCCGACAGTACTTTAGTGTTTCCTGGTATTAATGGCTCTCCTTGTTCGTCTCTTGCAACGTGCTGAACAAAGGACTGCCACCATAGGTTCTATGCGATGAAAGTGTTGAGAAAGTGTGTGTGATCTGAGATTTTGCAATCAGCAATGCTGTGCATGTGGAGCAGGTTCTGGCTGATTGATTTGGGGCTATATGTGTTGTGTCTGATGGGAATAACAGAGCAGAAGCATTTCTAGTGAAAGGCGGAACAAGTCCAACCCAACCGAAGGTCATCATCCCAGGGACTCAAAATCTCCACAGAAAGGAGTTAGCATATTGATTTTTATTTTTTACTTGTTCTGTTATTCATCTTGATTGCTAATTGTTCTTTGATACTCTGAGCATTTAAACGAGGAGTCTGATCCTTATTCTTACTTATTGATATCTTAGGGCTCTTCCCATTAGTATTAAATTACTTGCATGAATCATTACTTGAAGGATCAGGTGTGAAGGTAAAGGGATACTTTGCAGTTTGGGGCCAGGACAGCATCCTAAGCCTGTACTACAGATTCATCTGCTACTTTCTTTTTGTCATTTTCAAAACAGTAACAAGACTGAGAAGCCTCAAAGCTAGTTTCATGTTTAGCTTGACCTTGAATTTTTAATGAATGATGTGAAAAAAAAAATATTTCATGGAAATTATTTAGGTTTAACAAAGTATGGATAAAAATAAATCAAAATATACTATATTGTTTAGGGAAAAAATATCCAGAAGTTTCTCATAAACCTTCTGATAAGTCTATCCTGGTTTTGTTTTCTAGACTGCATAGATAGTTCTAGATTAAGCATATATTTATCAAGCAGTTGCTTGATGTTTTTTAAAATGGGACTGCCATGGTCACTGAGATCTGCATTAACATCTTCAGGGTAAGACAGGAGAGAGAGAGGGAGAAATAATGTCCATTTGAATAAAACTGTAACTTGAGGTTGCAGTTATCTATATTAGCAACAAGCTGATGTTCCTTTATTTTTTGGATTAGAATATTTCCTCTTTGTTGCCTTCAACAATGCTTTACTGTTTTTTGTAAACCAAGCAAAAAATGTCTTCTGCTTAGAAAAGGGAAAATGTGTTCTCAGTTTCATAAAGTGCTCTAGAAATATTTTTATTTCTACAATTCACAAGCTCAAGTTTTCACAAAACCTTTTACCTTCAATCTGAACTTGAACTTTTTTCCTCAACCTTTGCTTAATTCAAAGGCTAAGTACAATGTAATTAATTTTTTTATCTCACTATATGCCACTTGTAACACAATCCAAGTACTTTGTTACATGTAAATAATTTCCATAAAATGTGGCGCAGAACTTAAATTAGTTAATAAAACAACAAAAATGCAGGCTATAAGCAAAGATCTAAAAACTTTAACTTCCCAGAGTTATGCAAGTATCCTTAAGATGTGAAAAACAAATGAAAAAACTGTTCTGTGGCAAGATCAATGATTTAGACTTAGCAAAATAAAAAGTAAAAATTCTTTTTTTTTTCTATTACTTCTCAGTGAATGAACCTTTTTATTTGTAATCTAAAATTTATTTGTTTTATTTTATATTATAAAATGTTAATATTCAACTTTAATTATTTGGTGTGCACAGTATACTTTGTGCCTTATCTATAATACCATAGCTTGGCACAAATGCGCTACCTGCTGTTATTTACTGTTGTCTTGATTTCAAATTTGTTGTCAGAAAAATACCTTCCTTTTCCACCCTTCAGTTTGCTGTAAACTGAAATTCAGTTTTTAGTTAGTGCTTGTTTGAAGCAGAAAGATATGATCGTGCTGTGTGTAAACATCCCATTTAGCATGAAAATAATCCTAATAAAATGCTGTGGAAAATGCTAGGGGTGAGATAGCAAAGGTTGTATAGTGGGTTAAATTATATCACTGCCTGATAGTACTTTCTCTTCTATTTATTTTCCCAGGTCTGTGCTGTGGATCCATGTATTTTTGCACTTGAACATGTGTCAAAATTGATTAATTCTGAATTCTACTGCTGCTTAAACATCTTTTCAGGCATGTCCACATCAGCGTAATCAGTGACAGTGATGTCCGCATAAGTGAATCCTTTTAAATATATTTTCATTTAGCCATGATATAGTCATACTATCAGATTATTAAATAGTCCATGAAATGGTGTGTGTGTATTGATCTTCTCAAATTGTGCATTCCAGTGTAGCAAGACTTGCCAAGTCATTTACCATCGGCATAAAACTCACTCCTTTAGGCTCCTGTTGCTTGCCGTGGTGCCTGCTGTACCTCTGAAACTCAACACAGCTCAGGCTTTTCCTGCTCCCAGAACCACACACCCTGTTTCGCTGTTTAGATTCCTTCAGAACATGACAGTTTGATCAGCCCAGGAACCGGCACATAATGTGGAGCATGTGTCCGGACAGTTATTTTTCTCGATGTTTGCATAGCTTATCCTGACTTGTATGATTGGCATTAGGAATGTTCTCCTAAGTTAGACTGGGGTGAATCTGGGGAGATTTTTTTTAACCTTTTACTCCTGTAAGCCTTTAATGTATTTGCTTCACTGCCTTTGCAGAGGCTTCACATGCTGGCAGCCTCTTAGTCTTCTGTCTTGTCTGTTTTAATTTAAAAAATACGGTGGGTTTTTTTTTTTCTTACGTAAGTTTGTGGATTTGTCAGTACAAGTGTCCAGATGAAGTAGCATGGCTGGTGATCAGGTGCGCTGAATTTGCTTTGATGTTAAAGTCTGTGAAACAATGAAACTAAGTGAAGAAATTGTGTATGCTGTAATGTTCATTCAAACAGAAAGAAATTGAAAAACAACTGCACCTGGGGAAAAAGATTTAGAAAGACACCTGGAGATGTTCCAAATGTGTGCTTTCTTAATAATTAGCACATCATACACCTAGTTAGCATCTCATAAATAACCATAAAGTAGTCATTTAATGAATCATTTTACCTTGTGCTGTCAGAGGTTACAGAAAAAGCAAAATACTTCGTTTATTTTAAGAGCAAGGTGCGGCACTTCTTTCACATCGTTAAAAAAATTGCAGTAGGAAAACTGATGTCATAGATCAGCTGGGGGTTTTTAATACTACATAGCAGGAGTTAAGCTCAGTGGCATGAATTACACTGCTGTTTTGTACATATGTTCTCTGGCATGTTACAGAGGATGGCATTGGCTCAGCCATGGGGCATTTTCTGCAGTCTCCACTAGGTTTGTATGCTCAAGATCCTGTGTGGGAATGTTTAGCCACAGAAACTGCTTGGGCTTCTCAGCTCTGTTCTTCTCAGGTAGACTCAGTTAGCTTATGTAGTGCTAACAAAAGCATCAGTACATCATATCATGGGCTTTGTAGACATATATCTATACTGCAAGGATGGGTTATAGCTCTGCTGCCCTCTGTGGGGGCTAATAGAATGAAGTCGAGCTATGGAAGACTTCCTATTGTTAAGGCACCAGACTGGGCTTGGCATGGGGGAGCAGAGAGGCAGGATGCAGTCCCATCCACTTTGGGAGACATGTCTTGTCATTCTGCCTGGGTTTTAGCAATGATTTCAACATACCTTGTTAAGAGTCACTTTCATTTATTGTCTGAACTTAAGGAATTCTTACACTGTAAGGGCAAACATCAGTGTATTCTGCTAATTCTGTATTTAACAGTAGACAATATAAGGTGCTTAAGGAACCATATAGGTAACAGGAGTCCTCTATAATCATAGCATCATAGAATCATTTGAGTTGGAAAAGACCCTTGAGATCATTGAGTCCAACCATTAACCTAACACTACCAAGTTAACTACTACTCCTTCATCTTGTGTGGCCTCCCAGGTTGCGTTAGTCACCAATATTTTGCACTTCTGAGACAGAAATTTCACTTAAATTGTTGTGTGCAGTAGCAGCTAATGGACTACCTCCATGTGGATTTCAGATTAGTTCTTTCACATCTTTAATTTTTAAATGGAAATGTAAGCGTGAAGTCAACCTCTTCAGAAGTGACCTAAAGGACAACAGCCATGTAGTTGGTATGTTAATTTTAGCCCTTAGTCCAAAGATGGTTATTGGTTTCATTTCTTGGTCCAAGAAGCAAGTCTCAATTACTTCTGTAGGTATCAAGAGACTTCCATGAAACAGGGCTGCAACATTAGTCTTGAAATGTGGCTTCTACATATGTATTTTCAGAACTAAAAGTAGCCTGAATTTTAAGTGCTTAACCCTATCAGCTTTTACTGAAGGTACTGTGAAGGAATGGAAACTCAGCTCTCAAAGAAATCAGGCATTTCTTTACACATCCAGGAAAAAGTAAGACTTAAAACTTTTAGCCAGTAACTGGTTTGTTCTATTTGCATTTGTCCAGACTAAAACTATGAAATTATGTATAACAGAAAGCAAAGTTCTCACTCTAATTAATGAGAGCCTTCCAAGAGAAATAGCAAACGGTAGTCAGCTTTGAAATTTTTTTTTATTTTTTTTCCTTTCCTTTGTAAGGAGGTAAAACTGACCAGTGATGCTGAAGACCAGAAGGAAAAAAATTAAGTAGAAATCTAGATGAACTATTGTATTCTCTTTTTCTTCTACGAAGAATTAATTACAATGTTTGTGATTCCTCTGCCACACAAAATAGGAATAACTAAATGCAACAAAGGTCTCTGTATTTAAAATTACTAAAAACCAGATACATACAGCACATCAGTAAGGCACTTTCTGTGTTTGCTTAAAGTTAAGTATATATGCTCAATGTTGTAGGACCAAGGCATAAACACTGGCAAAAAAAAAGGTAAGGTTTGGAAGCAGGGTTCTATATCCCTACTTGGCTGCAAGACTGCAGTGTGGCTATCAGAGGTGTGAGTGGGGACTGTGTAAATGAGATTTTGAATTTAATGTAAGCGTACTGAATTCTCTTACATGAGACTGACCCCATTTTTCTCTTCCATTTTTGAAATCATCATTATCTCTGTAGATGCTTTTTTTCTATAGCACAAACAAGTGAAGATAACTTTCATGTACCAACAGTTTATCATAATCCACGACTTGAGTTTCAGTGCTGTATGGAATAATTCTGTTTCTTATTTAGAGACAGATATAAATTAATGAAATTCTGAAGTAATTTGCCTGGCATCTTGAAGTTTGCCAATTGTCTCTGTTGGAACTATAGAGTTGGGGGGGGGGCGACAACAACCAACAACTAGAAATCTTTTGAAGAAACCTTTCAATGAGTGATCTAAATTCTTAGAGAGCCTTTGACATCCATCAGCCTTCTTTAAGTGGTAAATACCAATAAAATGTCTGTGGAAAGAAAAGCTTAGAATTATCTAATGTGGTGAGTTCAGAGAAGGTATTTTTGGATTTCTCAATGTAGCTTTCCATCCTGCAACATATCATTAGGTGTTATCAACAGCAAGGAAAACTGCCGATCATCTTAACAACTAACTACTTTTAAAAAGTCATCCAGTGACTTTCATTATGATTTAAGTAATTATGAAATTAAGTAACACTGAATACACAAATTCATTCTGGTAATGATCAAGATGTTTATTTTCTCCATATTTTTCGGCTTTGGTCTTGCAGAGCACTTTGAGCACATGCATACTTTTGAAGCTAGTAGGAATTTTTTACATAACCAAGGTGTTTTTAATTACCTTGAAAAATAAACCCCAAAAGACCTCCAAGCCCCCTTTGATTTGCCAGCAAGCAGCTGTACTCTTTACCCTCTATTCAATGTTCTTTCTGTAATATACTTTCCCTTGAACTGCACTCTGGTGCTCTTCAGATTGTTTTGGTCTTTGTTGAATTGAAACCAGTCATTTTAAGGTATTTGCCTATATTCTGTCTGATCTTTATTATTCCCTGGTCTTCAAAAGCAATGAAGAGTTTGCCAGTTCAGTAGATCTTCCTGGCCATAGGCCAAAATTTTGAGGTACGGGCTCTTTCAAAGCATCTAGGAACCAGCTGAAGTCCTGCCTCTCATCACTGCCTGAAGACAGAAAAGTAGATATGCTGCCTATGGTACTTTCAGCTCGTAATGTCTTGAGGACTAAGTGAAATCAGTGGCCTACTTCAGAGGAATGCAAAAGATCAGAAGACACAGTGCTTGTGTGAAAGGATGTATCTCCAAACTGTCACAGCTTAAGGTCTCTTAAGTTCTTCATACTTAAATTTCTATCAGTGCTGGTGCCAACTTGTCAAGCAGATTTGAAATCAAGTATGTTTATGTACAGTATTGATTTCACTCTTGTTTTGTATGCTGCAGGCAGATGTTCTTTCCATTTGACCATTGAAGTGTACCTCACCACGGTAAGATGTTTCTTCTGGGGTTTTGCTTAACAACTGGTTTATTATTTTACAGTCTGAAATAACTGACATAGGAAAATGTTGAGAGCAGCCCTACAATGTCCCATAGCCTGGGAATGAGGGCTTGTGATAATATATTCAAGATCCTACTCTAAATAAGTTAGAGCAGGAATTCCTTTCCCATCCTATCTTAATTCATGTCTGACCCATTTAAGTAATTATTCCTCTAATTTTGTTATTTTAATTAACAGGTAATATACTCCAATGTAGAGACTTTGGACTGATGAAAGTGTAAGAATTTTTCCACCCATGCTATTTGAGGTTTTTAGTATTTTACAAACAGTTAAGGTGGCATGGCTCTGTATAGTAGAGATTGTTTTGATGTGATAGAGCTCGGGGCCAGGAATGACAAGGTCGAGTTCCTGTGGGTGAGGATCAGGGGGAAGGCCAACAAGGCGGACACCCTGGTGGTGGGTCTGTTATAGACCGCCAAACCAGGATGAAGAGGCAGACAAGGCATTCTACAAGAAGCTGGCTGAAGTTGCACAATCGACAATGCTCGTTCTCATGGGGGACTTCAACTTCCCGGACATTTGTTGGAAATACAATACAGCCCAGAGGAAGCAGTCGAGGAGGTTCCTGGAGTGTGTGGAAGACAGCTTCCTGACACAGCTGGTTAGCGAGCCTACCAGGGTACGTGCCCCACTGGACCTTCTGTTTGTGAACAGAGCAGGACTGGTGAGAGATGTGGTGGTCAGGAGCTGTCTTGGGCAGAGTGGCCACGAAATGGTAGAGTTCTCTATTCTTGGTGAAGTCAGGAGGGTACTCAATAAAATCACTACCTTGGACTTCCAGAAGGCAGACTTTGACCTGTTCAGGATGCTGGTAGGGAGGGTTCCTTGGGAGTCAGTCCTGAAGGACAAAAGGGGTCCAGGAAAGCTGGACCCTTCTCAGGAAAGAAGTCTTAAAGGTGCAGAAGCAGGCTGTCCCTGTGTGCCATAAGACAAGCCAGCAGGGAAGAAGACCAGCGTGTCTGAACAGGAAACTTTTGCTGAGTCTCTGGGAAAAAAAAGAGAGTTTACATCCAGTGGAAGAAGGGACAGGCAACTCGAGGAGAGTACAAGGAAGTTGCTAGCATATGCGGGGAAAAGACCAGGAAAGCTAAAGTCCAGCACGAGCTCAACCTGGCCACGGTAGTAAAAGACAATAAAAAATATTTTTACAAATGTATGAACAGTAAGAGTAGGGCCAAGGATGATGTGCATCCTTTACTGGATGTGGTGGGGAACATGACTACTGAGGATAAGGAAAAGGCTGAGATTCTCAATGCCACCTTTACATCTGTCTTCAATAGTCGGACCAGTTGTCCTCGGGGTACTCAGCCT
>VWZZ01002824.1:2923-22628 GCA_013399095.1 Psophia crepitans
CCGCACTGCCCCTTTCGCTGGCGCTGCCCGGTGTGGTTCTGCACCGGGGGCACCGAAGTAGCCCCGGCTTCGGGAGGTGTGGGAACGGAGCAGCTTGTGTGTTAGAGGGTGACGTGGGAAAACTGGTGACGCACTGTGCGTGGGGATACCTGAGAATCGGCCTGTGGGGTTTTTCCAGTCACTTACAGGTCCGAACATACGCTGAAACATTTTGAGTTCCTTACATCCCCGCCCCCCCACGCCGCAAACTGAAAATCCCAGATACAAAAAATGATTCCAGAGCAGAGGGGAATGTGTTCTGACGTTTCAGAGCTTTTGTTTTTCTTAATCCCTTTAAAAATGCATTTCAAAACATTTTAGCTTGTCGCGTAGAGAAATGAAGGCACTTCGTTTAGAAACAGCAAAATGAAATATGCCGGTTGCTTCCACGTTCATTTCATCATTTTTACCATCTTTTTTTTCCTTCCTGTATAAACAACCTGGTAGAAATGACAGAGCTGAATGACAACCAACCAAATTTTCATGTTTTGATAAAGAAAATTGTGATCATAAATACTAGTCAAGTTCTGTCTGAAATCATACGTACTCTGAGAAACATCACATGACACTGCTATTTTAGATGATTAGATGAGTTTTTTCTAATCTAATAAAAATATTTTTTTTAATGAAACATAGATATATAGCAGAACTGAGAAGCTTTCAATCCATGATCTTTTTTTCTAAAGCATTGAACCTTAATACATGAAAGGGAAGGAAAAAAAAAGTAAGTACAAGTAGAGTACTGCGAGTGCCGTGGAGGACTGCTGAGGCTGTCTCAGTTGCTCAGTGTAACGCTGTGTTGATGTTTCAAGTCAATGGGAGATAACAAAAGGCGCTAATTTTCTCTAAATCTGAGGCTTCTGCTTTCTTATCCCTACAATCATAAGGTAAGAAACATCACAAGGAAAGGAACAAGCCTAGTTTGCCAAGATTTTGATGAGCCCTGCCAGTGTTTGGCCTCAGCCATCCGACTACATTCTCAGCTCAGGGGTCTCTGTATTCCCTTTCACGGCATGAAAACATTGTTGACCAGTCTGCTGCAAACCATTTACTCTCTAGTCATCTCGATGCAACCCCTGGATTCTGCAAGGTCTAAGCAAATTCTGTCCCGGGGCCTCCAGCTCTGGTACCTAACGACCAAACCGCTGTGCCCAAAACCTCCCTGCGCTACCACGTGTCCTGTGACGCACCACCGAGCCCTGCATCTCTGCTGTCTGTGCCTTTGAGCTGTAGGGCTCGAGTGAAACTATCGTGACGGAAATTGAACCTTGGTATATCTTGGTTTGATGGTGCTGAAAGAAAACGAGCAAACAAACCAAGCGACTGCATGTAGGCTCTCTCAGGACGTCTTTCTCGCTAAGTACATATATACAATGTATTTTGCAGCCAAAAAATATTATCCCTTGTAAGTAAGGGCTATTGTACTGAAAACGATATTCCTGGTGCGAACATCAAATTAGTTTGGAACTTTATTTCAAGTTTTAAAAGATCCATTTCAAAAGGAACAGATCTGCGTGATCAAAAGTGTCATCAAAAAGTGGGTCTGTTTTTTAAGCAGAAGTGTCTGGAGGGATTTAGGGTAATGTAAAATATCTGAGAGACTTCTCTTTTCTGCTCAAGGTGATGTAAGACGTGCAAAATTATGCTGTCAAATTCAAATTATTCAAGTTTAATTCAAAAGAATTCCAAAGCTGAAGCTCCCCAAGCCTGCCAGAACTCAGACTACCTTGTCAAAATCAGTTACTTCAGAATAACAATCTGGTAATAAGCTTGTGCTCTGTAACCAGCCTCTTGGAATCTTACTACTCCAGTGAGGGAAAAATGAAAATAAAAGCAAGCAGAAGAAATCCCAGGGGACTGTAGCTTCAGGAGGCGAAAAATTGGTGCTTTTTTCTTGCCTGTCTCTTCCCAGTTTCCTGCCCCCTTCAGCGTATGAGAAAGACAAGAAGAGTTTGTGCACTTTGGAAACTCGATAGGAGGCAGCAGCTGATCTTCCCATCACCAGCCTAAAAATAATCCACTCCAGGGCTTGGAGCGGCTTCACTAAGTGGAGGAAAATCCTGCCATCGGGATGATATTGATCACATAGCACAACCGAGTGACAATTTGGGTTGGTATTTTGTTTTTGTGTTTACAAAGGTAAGCTACAGAGTTTGATCTAACATTCAGCAACCAAACGGGGCATGCGATGACCCTCCCCCATTATCTCCCGCTAACCACCTCCTCCTCCTTCCCTTTATATCTGTGGGACAGGGCTGCTCCTTGTGCTTTCCTGGGATTACAACTCCAATCTCTTTTTCCTTTTCCTTTTCCATTCGCAGGCACTCTCAGCCTTTACCGTCCCCTCCCGCTGGTGTTTTCTTTGCTGCTGTTCGCACGGTTGCATTTCTTTTTTTAAGCTGTCCTGTCCTGGCATGTGAAGGGGAAGGTTTTACAGCAGGCAGCGTAGCACGCTGCTGTTGGAAATCGCATTGTGTTGAGAAGCTTACCAAAAAAGAAAAAAGCGGGGTGTTAGGTGTGTGTGAGAGACCACTGCAGATGTTTGTGAAATGCTTTTCGGTACCTGTAGCCTCTTTAGCACCACTGCTGTTGTGATTTTTCTCTGTGTTTGCAGCCTGATCCAAAAACCTACCAAAGTCAATGAGATTCTTTGCACTGACTTCAGTAACGCCTGGATCGGGCTGCTGGTATATATGCCAGTTAGAGATGTGAATGCTGACAAGTATCAGAGGTAATTCATCACCTTAAGGCCCGAGGTAACTGGGGCAGCGCTTGGCGAGGAAGCAGGGTCTGTCTAGAATAGGTGGTCACAGCTTAAATCGGAATTAAAAGGAAAATGATGTTTTGGACAGGATCATTTCTGATAAAATAGATTTTAAAGGGGCAGCACTTTTTGCCATTATCTTAGCAGAATTCTTTGTACATAATGCATAACCTATAGATCCCATAGATCTATAGGTTAGGTCCAGTGCATTAGGTCCAGTGCTTTTAGGAAGGTGAGAAGAACAAACTGGTAAGTTTATACCTAGAAAGGAAAGTGATTCAGAGCAGTAAACTAAAATCTGTGGCAAAATTGAGAGTTAGGCCTTCCATTGTGCTAATCCAAACCTATAAATTTGTCATTCGACCTTTAAAAATATTCTCTGCAAAATTCAAGAGAGGCAGACAAATTCTTGCTTTCGTAATGACTTGATTATTCAGAAGATAGGAACTAACTGCTTTTGTAAAACTCCAAGTAGTTTCTCCATCCTGCATCTGTATGCATACATGCATATATATACACACACATGTATACATGCATATATGGGTATATTATGCACATTATATGTAAGACCGAAAAGAAATTAAAAAATAACCGAGACCAAAGCCAAAGTACGGTCTGTAAAATGATATATTTTAATCAGGAAATGCAGCTATTGTTGTGGCAGGGTTTTTTTGTTTGTTTGTTTATTTTTTTAATATAGGCAAGAGAACTACTGAAATGTTTTTCTTAATATTCTTATTTCCCCCATACAAGGCCCACCTTGCATTTATACTCTTTTCTTTATAGTCATAAGTATCTTGCAGAGCACGCTGAACAGAGTGATAATTCAGGTAAGATGAAATTAGTGAATATAAAGACTTTTAAGTGCATTTAAAAGACTCTAAGTAACTGAAACGCCTTTAATTAGAATTCTTACAGTTTTGCAGTCAGTGAAAATGTTCTCATAATTTTTATGGAAATTTAAATTATCTGCTCTTTTCCCATTGTCTTCTTCACAATTGCTTATGGAAAATATATCTCAGAAACTGGCTTGGTGCTCTGAGAATCCCCATTTATGCTTGTTAAAATGAGATTTGTAAGTGTTTAGGTTCAATGCTACATCGTATTCATGTTTACAAATTTGTCCTTTTTTTTTCCGTTCCCAAACCCTTTTCTTTTTCATAATAAGCATTTGTTCCTGAATCTCTTTTGTACTGATTTCTGTTTATTATATTGTAACAATGTCAGTACATCTTAATCCAAACCCAGAAAGTCTCAGCTTTCCAGTCATGGGGATTTTAGGATGAAAATTTAAATGCTTAAAGAACATAAATTTTTTAGCTATTTCATGACAGGAAGACCTGCTGTGCAGATAGTTCACATCCTCTTGAAAGTAAACCGTCAGGGAATCAGATTCCCAAGTGATGCAAAGGAGAGCTGAAATTTGCCTTCCATTGGCACCGTTGTAAGCCCATCCTCCTGACTGTTCTTTCCATTCCCCTCTTCAGTGAAGTTTTGCTCGTGTTTAGCTTGTAGCTGACTGCTCGGTTTTCAAAGGGAGAAAGTAAAAACACCTCTGACAATTTCTGACCAGTTCTAGAGTTTGTAAAGCCTGAAGTTAAAGTGAGCAATTTGACAATAACTTGGAAGGACATGGGCCTTCCGGCCTACAAGAGTTAAAATGAAAAATTACCTGGTATCTGTCACCCCTATTAGGGTGTTAAATGTAGCTGGTACCCTCAGATAGCACGTGCTGATTATCTGAAGATCGTTATCACATCACTGCTTTCCCTCCTGACCGAAATGCTAGATTAAACCTAATATGCTTGGCAACATTATTATAAAGTATAAAATTCTTGCTGTAATAAGTAGTGAAGCAAACATAATATACTCATTTTGGTGTAATCAACCCAGCATAATTTGGTGACCAACTATATTCTACAGCAAGAGACAATATCTCTGAGAAAGCAATTTTTTGTAACGATTATGAATAGTGTTGTCTTCTTAAAGAGTATATGAAGATCTCAACAGTTATTCTGAAAGGCTGCTACTACCTGACAAGAAATAGTGGACAATAACGTCAGATGACCAACAAATTTCAAAACAACTTGCTACCCTTTCATCTGTTCTCTCCTGAATATTCATGTTTGGGTTTTTATTGTCTTAATGTGGCAGTCGAACTGTTCCCATGGTTTTGCAGACATTGCTGTTTGCTAGGCAGAGCCGTTTGCCTATAAAGAAACCTTCAGCTCTAAAGTTTCCAACCTGAATACGTACTTAGGGAAAAGGTGTTGGCAATCCATATGAGAAGAGGCCCTTTGTGCTTTCCAGTGGCTATCCCTTCCTTTGGAATACTTAGATTTGCTAAGAAATTAGCAGGCATTTCCCTGTTGTTATACCCCATGGGTCCTTGAGCTTGTCCTGCATGAGCTAACTTTGGAATTGAAATATGGCAGCTGCAACAACTTAGCACTGATCCCAAGCTTGCTGTGAGCAGGGCTTCTTGTCTTGGGAACAGCACCATGGTGATACAAGACCATTAATTCTAAGACTGAACTAGTATTTACGTGGCTCTCCACCAGGATGTGTAGCCTACAGTGAAGCAGGTAGCTGCCTACAGCAGCAGACTGGTGAGGATGACAAAACCATTTGGCTTTGCTGCTTAATTCACCTAGGAACAGTTCCAGGAAGCCCAGCCTTGTGCTGTTGCCGGTGCTACCAAGGAAGGGGTATTGGCAGGCGTAGGGGGGCAACTGCTGCTAGGGAATGTGGTCACCTTCTGAGTTGCAGCAATCGCTGCTCTTCTCTCTTCCATCCCCTAATAACCCCAGTCTCTTCAACTCTCCTCGTGTGGCTCTGCAGTCCAGTCATTCCTCTTTGATCTCTCCCTGCATAACTACTGTGGCCTAAAAAGTCTGTCTCCTTATCTTTGGTAAGGAGAAAATCACCTTTGGCTACGTTGTGGGAAACCTTGAGTCAACTCTGTATTCTGACTTGCTTAGGGCTAATTCAAAGATCTTCAGCATGACTATTCATTACAAGGTTAGACTGTTGTTCAGTGTGGTCAGCATTCTGTCCTTGGCAATAATCAATAACTTACGAAAAATATAAAAAGTCTTCAATGTGTTCAATTATGTACTTGCACGATGCTCAGCCCTGAATGAAACAAACAGCACTTTCCCACGTAGGCAAGATACTTCTGTTCACCTCTCTGTGGATCTAGTTCTGACTGAATCCCAGCATTGGCTTACGAAAAGAGTTAAAGCAAGTGAAAGAACAGTTCAATTATTATGAAGGGATCCAAATTTGGTTAGTGATCAGTCATAAAATTTTTCCATTTTCCTTTCTAAACTCATCTGCAGTTTTCAATGAGTTACAATGGTAAGAACATCTGCAATTCTTCATGTTTTTCCTAAATTCGTTGTTCTTCCATTTCACATTTTTGTTTCATGAAATGAAATCTTTTGGTTTTTTCGGAAAAGGGTGGAATAGTGCCTTTTCACTCTGGCTTTCATTGGTTATCTGCAGTCAAGGTCTTCCAAACTGCTTTCATTTCCAGGCTCAGTTTTTTGAGCAAAAATTTTCAAAAGTGTAGCTCATTAAAAGTCAGTATAGCTGAAGCCTTTTACAACTCTTTAAAATTTTTAGAACCATTAAAGATCTCTTTAGCCTTAATACTGAAATACTGTTTGAAAATGCAGCTTAGACTCTCAAATTGCTCTGAAGTTTTTGAATGTGCTGCTTGCACTTACTCTTAAAAACGTGTTCTTCTGTAGGTACACTGAACTTTTCAAGCATGGGATCTGAGTATGGGCACAAGAAATTTTTCCATTATATTATAAATTTTTCCTTTGAAGAAGACTGAAGGTTACATTGTTTCCTAGGATAAAGCAATTGCATCTGGAAACCTGTCATGGTCCCACTCCTGTTAACTCTGGTGGAGCTGCGCAAGCAATACCACTATTGTTGTAAAATACCCCATACTGTCTAGAGAAATCAAGGACTTGTTCTTCTGCCTTAGGGGCTTTTCTTTCTGTCCTTTGGAAACGAACACAGCTTGTTAAACCTTGAGGCCAATGAAAATGAGCTTCTACAGGCATGCCCTGATGCAGCAGAAAGCAATAGCTAATTTCAGCTTCGAGCCAAATGGGAGTCTCACTCGCATTGACTGTGAATGCAAAGCATCCTCCCTTACACGTCAGTAAAATTTCATCCAGTGTATTTCCCCTGTCTGTGAAACTTGAGCGAAGAAGTAGAAACTGTATGACATGTTTTATGCCTGGGGTGTTGGGCCTGTGCACCAGTGCATCTCCAGAGCCTCCTATGTATGGAAGTTTTCCAAAAAACAGAGCAAGGTCCAGTGGTTTGGGTCACATGGACAAAACTGCAGAGGGTGTATCAGATCTGCCTTCCATACCAGAAATGGATGGGAAGGGAAGGATGGAGTGGTTTCTTGCTCCCTGTGGGCACATTGGACATAAAACGATTTCTTAGAGCTCTAACGTACTTCAGCGTATTTCCTTACGCCACTCTTGAAGATAGAGAGTTACTAGCAGTCTGTCTCTGTAAACACCAAGAAGCGCCTGTGAAAGTTGACAGGTGCAGAACATGAGTCCTCCACTTCCAGTCATAGTTCATTTCTAGCACAGTGGTGATGGACAAATGGATGGAAGAGAGGAAGGAAGGGAGGAAGGAAGGATGGAAGGATCATTGGACTATTAACGCCTCTACAGTTCTTACCTCTTCTATTCCCTGTCAGTGCCATACTGTACTAGATCTGTGTCCTGCAGTGGGTGCTGCTAAAAAGGAAAGTTGTACATGATGAGCGTTTTATGAGGCCAAATCATAAGCTACAGTGGGTCAACATAGTATTATGACACTAATCAGAATGTTTTGATAGATTTTAAGCCTGGGAATGTTCAATGAACATGGTCACTGGATGTGCTGATCAATGATAAGGTGTTTTCTGATTTGAAAACTTGGGAATTTATTGTCAATTATCCTATCACATTTCATTGGCAATGAAATATTTTTTATTTTCTGGGGTTTTTTTTGTTTTTGTTTTTAATTTAACCAACCTAGGCTATTTGATTTTCTCTCTCATTTGAAGAGAAGAAAATAAATTTCTACCTCTTTTTTGAAATGAACCTGTAACAAAAGTATTTTGAATAAACTGCTTATAGCTACTCTTGAAAATTATCAGCAGTATGATGGACATTGTGTCTATACATCAGTATTAACAATAGGACCTGATTCTTTCCTGAGCCCTGCCAATGTGCAAAAGATAGTGAGTTTTAAGAGTGTGTTACTGGACTTACTCCATCACAAAACTAGGCACAGCACAGATTCTTGTGGAGATGCAGATGTGATTCTTGAAAGATGCATCTTTCTTGAGAGCTTTTAGGGACTATTGTTTGAGGTGTGATATGAAACCACTACAAACTGATGGTAGGTCCTAGCTAGCAGATAGCACTCCCCATGCGGTTAACAGTGGTTTCTTCCATGGGAACGTCTACTGCCTATATTCTCTTTGCCTTCCAGAAAAATGGAAAAAACCCAACAGTTCCCTTATCTTCCCTTGGACATGGTTTTAATCCTTTCTCCCAGATTATTTTTTTTTGTCTAGAAGCCAAAAGCTACACTGGAATTCAATGATTCAGTGCTCATTTGAACCCAGGATCCTTCTGCCTTTCGGTACCAATCCAACCACTAGACCACAATAGCATCTTAGGCTGTCTCAGAAAAGAGTTGTATTTGTGGGAAAGGGAGGAAAATTCCCAGCAGAACTCCCTTGGACTTCTGACCTTCGATAAAAATGAGGAAACAACGCTTCTGATTTTCAAGATATTATCATTACCATTATGTTTCTCTTAAAGGAGACATGTCAAACTTTTACAAATTACAAACAAAGAATCTCTCTGTAGGTTTTTGAAAAGTTCTGTATTTGTTTTGCTAATAACTCATCAGTCTATTCAGAAAGAATTCATATCAACATGATGTTTCTTTCATGTTACTAGTCATATGCATGTATGAATATATTTTATATAAAAATAAAATAACAGAATTATAGTGGTCATATCAATCTATTCATTATAGAGAATGGGCCAAACTCTCCATTTAGTTGTGTTCCACTGAAGGTTCAGTAGGTTGCCTGTCAGTTTTTGCACCGCAGTAAGTCCATGCACGCAGGATAAGGTCCACCATATGACTGAGTTATGCTTAACTTCTGGCAAATCTCAAACTACAGATTGCAGATATGTTTAGGAAAGGGACTGCATTTGTCACATTCTTTCAAATTAAACTCCTTTACAAATTTCACTGATGCATTTCAATATGGATTGTGCTTTTCAGATCCAGCATAAAGTTAGTTAAAACCAAAAAGTGGATTTACCAGAGGTTCAAAGTGGCTCTTTGAACTCCGTATTCTTTTGAAGATCTGTATGTTTCTTTTTTCTCTAACGGTGTACTTGAGTAGTTTATGCTTACCTTGTTACGCTTAACTTCTTTAAACAACTAGGCTCATAGAACTAATCTGAACTATTTGAGGAAAGAAGGAAAGCCTTTTTCTCCCCATTCAACTAACTTTTGCTGTAAACCGTTCATGCATTTTTTACATGTCTATATTGTTCTGATACCACAAAACTCATAAATGCCGATGTTGCTGCAGAAAGTTGCATTCACCAAAGTATACATACGCTTTGCTGAATTAAAGGTATTCTTTCCATTTTAGTATGTAAAATTTGGGGAAAAAAGATGTGAGCAAATGAGTTTGTACAACCTATGGTACAGCACTATGTTGTTGTGTATAAATCTCAGGAAAAAGAAACCAGCAAGGAAACATTTTGGTTGCAGCCTTGTTTCATCTCCCTATGAAGATGGAATGAATAAATAAACGATGCACAGGTTGATAAAAGCCAGAAGCCAGCCGTAACTCTGGGTCATACTATGGCCCACAGTCTGCAGGCACGAATGCATGAGCTTATCTTGATGCTCATAATCTCGTAAGATATCATGGAAGATAAACTCATAAGAAATCATGAAAGCCAGAAAACTGCGTAGATGGGGCTGAGCACATGCATAAGGATTTGCAGGATCAAGCATAAATATTGATTTACTGCCTATGCAGTCTTCAATACAATCTACTTTGATTAAGAGTTTGGTGATTATTTGTGATGACTACTGTAGGTGACCATTGTTGTTCTATAGGACAATGAAGAAATACAAAGTATCAGTGAATGCAAAGCTGCCAAATCACAAATACCAGAGGTTCAGTGCTTGCATTGAGAATGCAGTGCAACAAATCATATGAACAGAGATGTTGTACAGAGAAGAATGTTGGCTCATCAAAGAAGCAGTAACACACAGAGAGAGTGTTACTTTCGTATGAGAAAGAAATTATTTTTTTCAAAACTTTCTTGTTCTTTCCCCATATTCTCATGGAGAACTTGCAGCATAACGTTTGTGCATAAAATGAACACTAGAAGATATTGCATAGTGTATTTAATGAATACTATGTACTGAATAGTACATTTAATATAAACACAACCTTCATTCTAATGTGCTTATACTTGATGGGGCCCAAAAGCGTTTTCAAAATGCAACTAAATTATTCTCTATGGGTTGTTCAGTGTGCTCCTTCTGTATCTCTTTATTTTAAATATTTTGTGTTTAGCTAAAAGGAATGCTAGTAGTCTTGGTGGTCAACCATTGCTTCAGTGTGTCTCTTTTTTGCAGTATTCAGACCTTCTGGAAGCGATGAGGCCCGCATTTTGTGGGAACGACAATGCTTCAGCCTACAACATCACTGCTGGTGTCCTAAGGAATGTCTGCTTTGTGGATGCCCTCAACTTAGTTCCCCATGTCTTCTTGCTATTTATCACCTTCCCGATCTTGTTCATTGGTGAGTTATTCCACAGAGCTGTGCAATACTACAAATACTTGAGCATGTATTTATGCTCAGTCGTGTTTATATGTGCTTGTAGGACTGTGGTGCGAACTGTTGGATGCTTTGTATTTATTAATTTTAAAAAAGAAGAGACAGAATGGTTTGACCCAGAGGACCCGAAGCCAACCTGCTCGAAATGTTGCAAGCTTTAGATACAAACGTGAGCTGAGCAGTATGAAAAGATGGATGAGAACCAGACAAATCAGATCCATATGCTTTGAAACTTCTCTCTGGAGAAGTTTTCTTCAGATTTGAGACTGGCAACTTGCAACCTTAGATATTATTAGACATTAGAAGACTTAGGACAGTAGGTCTGAATTCCCTTCAAGATGTGTGAATTTCGGAGAATATGTGCAACTGTCCAATGTCCAAACTGTGCAACTCGGATCTAAGGCTAGGAGAAGTCCAGGAGACTTTCAAAACAGAGTAAATCCTTCATTTGCAAACATTTGTAAACAGAAGCAGAGGAAAGGAAATAATCTTTTTCCAGAGGAATGAATATAAGAAATGATACATCTCTTGAAGAATTTAGGACACTGGAGTGTCTCTAACTTACATTGTAAAATACTTCATCTAAGTTAGTGCTTTAATAATACTTTTTTTCTATAGTTTCCTCTTTATCACAATTATTTTCAGTGATGAAATAAATACTTTTTAATACTTTTTCAGAGCTGTCAAACAGTGAGATTCTAACTGATTGTAGGAGATAGACTTGCATAAGCATCAAAAAGGTAATAAGTATTAGTAAAAATAAATATTCTCCTGACGCTGCATGAAAAATGACATGTCACTTCATCCACATTACCTTCGTGGTGTTGTGTATACACATTGTAATACGTTTCCTCCACAAGGAAGATTTGAATTTGGGACTATATTTGAGCTAGAGATTTAAGGACTTCCATTACGCAAAAAGACCCTGAAGTGGTGGAATAATAGGCTACAGAAACCTGTGGGCTAAGACACTCAGGACCTAGCAATTAGAAGTATAACAATATCCAGTGACTGAAAACTAATTCAATAATTAAGCAAGGGAATAAGAAATGAGTTCTAAGAAAAGAGTAACTAAAGACTGGGAATAAATCCCAAGGGTTATGGAGGACTCTGTGCAACAGTGGTGGATCTTTATGTCAGTGCTGGGTCTTTATTTGAGATGACGTGCAACTCACCCTTGAATTACAGGGTTTTCTGCAGAAGTGATAGAAACTCAATGCAAGGTCGGGGGCAGAGATAATTTTTTACAACATTCTGTGTTATGTGTCAAGTGGTAGCAGGCTGCTTTAATATTTTAGAATATTGGTATGGTTAGGGTTGGAAGGGACCACAAGAATCTTCTAGTTCCAACTCCCCTGCCATGGGCAGGGACACCCTCCACTACACCAGGTTGCCCAAAGCCCCATCCAGTCTGGCCTTGAACACTGTCAGGGATGGGGCCTCCACAGCTTCTCTGGGCAACCTGTTCCAGTGCCTCACCACCCTCACAGGGAAGAATTTCTTTTTAAGAAGAAATTCTTAGAAAGAATATTTTACAGGTATTAGCCAATTAACTTTGAAATAGTATTTTAGCCACTGAAAGTTTCCTCTATGTTCTAACAATTTTAGGAAAAAAATCAAAGTAGTTTAAATTGTATGTTACCTATGTTCTTTTGTACCTTGATTATGAAGACAAATAGTTGTTGAACAGAATATTTAAAGCCAACAGGAGTCCACAGTGTTGACTGACTCCAAAACCAGAAGTTGATGATGAACCATGTTTGTGCAGATGTATGACCAAAGCGGAAATAAAAGTAAAAAGCAGCTTGGGAGAGACAAAGATTGGAGCAAGGTCAAAGAAAGGCACACTTGACTAGGAAAATCTCAGGAAACTAAAAAATGCTTGAGACAGATATGAAGAAGATGGACTATGTTGTTTCTGCAGTACTCTGTGTATTAAACAAGGATGAACTGGTGAAATTCTGAGAGTTTCCAAGAATGAATAAACCTGCACTCTGGTTTATGCATTTCTGAGTCACCTGATGAGCCTCTAGGCACGATGAAATGCTGCATCCTTGTATATCAAAAGCATATCCTGGATTTTAAACTCAGTTCTACAGTTACTGAAAGAAACAGAAGCAATGCTCACTGCCCTAGTTAAACTAATTCAGTCTTGTTTTCTTTTGCTTTGTTTCTTTACTTCCCCAAAATGTGCTGTTCTTGAGATTCTCTATGGGCTTTGGGAAGCCTGTCAGGGAATTCCAGGAGCCACCTTACAGTAAGAGGGACATGTACAGCTATTTGGGCTGACTGACTCTGGACAGCTCTGTAACCAGGGTGGAAAGGGACAGAGGACAAAGCAACATGCAGGATAAGACTCGCCATCAAGAGAGGCTAATGTCTGATCAGTCCTCAGCTCCGCCCAGCACTGTCACCTCCATCAGGTCCTTGGTGTCCCACTTCTTGCCAGGTTGCTGGCTTCAGAGAGGATCCTGACTGAAAAAGGATAGAATCATGAAATCATAGAATGGTTTGGGTTGGAAGGGACCTCAAAGATCATCTAGCTCCAACCCACCCACCATGGGCAGGGACACCCTCCACTAGACCAGGCTGACAAAAGCTCCATCCAACCTGGTCTTGAACAATTACAGGGATGTGGCTGAGACAGTCTTGCTGGGCAACCTGTTCCAGTGCATCACCAGCCTCACAGTAAAGAATTTCTTTCTAATATCTAATCTAAATCTACTCTCTTTTAGTTTAAACCCATTACCCCTTAATAGGTAGCATGTGAGGTGAGGACATGGAAATAGGCTTCGAGATTAATTTGTTGATTAAATCAGCTGAGTCCTGGTGCTCTGCTGGGAGCTTTAATGTGCCAGGAATGCACAGGGCAAGGAGGCTGTGCTGTGCCTGAGGAGTAGAGACAGGGAAATGGCCATTCAGCATCCCCTGAGACAGCGCTCCCAACCAGGCCTGAGACAGAGATAATACACTTTATTTGTTTTAAGTAAATTTATCCCTTGGAGGCCTCATTGGAGGATGAAACTTTTACATCAGTTGGAAACTTTGCCCACTCTTGTCTGTGACTGGGAAAGACATGATGATGCCATCACTTAAGATCTGTCAGTCCCTGTTGTGCAAGGGTGAGACTCGGAGATCTTTTGGTTTTCTCATCTTTGTTCTTGGCCAGGAACCTCTTCTCTTTGGGAAGTCTGTTGACCCGTTGTCTACAGGATCAGATCAAAATTATGGAGGGGGCTACATGGCAACTCAGACACTCCTGCGTCATCTTATTAGTAACAACAACTCCCCATAGTCTTGTAGGTTTTATGTTGATTCTATACTGTATAAGTGTGACCTGTTAGAATAGGCAGTTGGATCGTAGAATCATAGAATGGTTTGAGTTGGAAAGGACCACAAGGATCATCTAGTTCCAACCCCCCTGCCATGGGGCAGGGACACTCTCCGCTAGACCAGGTTGCCCAAAGCCCCATCAAGCCTGTTCCAGTGCCTCACCACCCTCACAGTAAAGAATTTCTTCCTAAATTGATGACCAGATCACTCACTGGCTGGTTGCCTGATAACTTTCCTCTTTCATTGGTATTATTTCCCAGGCTGGGGAAGCCAAAGCTCCAAAGTCCAGATTCACCACAATACCTGGCTGCACTTCCCTGGACACAACCTGCGGTGGATCCTGACATTCACCCTGCTGTTTGTACATGTGTGTGAAATAGCAGAGGGCATAGTTTCCGATACGTAAGTGACTGTTTCATGGATAGCCAAGCTAATTGTGTTTGATAATGTATACTGATCATGTGTGACGGGCTGGCTAGTAAGGGGTAAGAAGTTTCTCCCCGAAAGTGATTTGGAAATGTCATCATTTCATATTTTAATGGGATTAAAGTGAAACAGTTGTTCTTAGCATATTATTTTCTCCTCTCAAACTAGAATGGCAAGTAAATGTTGACAAGTTAAAGCATTCACATGGAAAAAGTAATTTTTTTGTCTAGGAAAGTCATATTTGTCATTTTAAGTAGATTAGCAGAACACCTGGGAATATAACAATGGTGAAAAAAGACACCAAATTCACTAGTTCATACCTTATCTATTTTCAGACAAATGAAATCTCGCCATCTGCATCTCTTTCTGCCAGCTATAATGGGATTTGTGGCGGCCACTGTATCCATAGTCTATTACCATAACATTGAAACATCTAACTTTCCAAAGCTACTGTTGGGTAAGTCTATGACTGATATTTATGTACTCTTACAAAACCCAGAAGTTTAGCCACAGTCAGCTTGCTTGTCAAAGCAAGAGAATGGTGAAATGTATGAGAACGTTAAAAGAGAGAGGAATAATTCTCTGTTGTTTGAACTGGTATTGTTGTAGGAGTTATCATACCTTTTATAAGCTACACACCGAAAACTGTTTTAAAAATTATCACAAAAGGGAAAGCATAGTATGCCTATTGTATTTATAGCATAAGCTTTTAGGTGTTTTTTTTAACATTGCTCATTATTTTGAGGTAGAAACTTGTCTTCATTCAAAAGAGCTATTTTTAAAGGCCCCTTTTAGTAGTAATCTGATCACAGACCATCCTGTGCAGATGGCTGTTGTTTCTCAGCTTCCATTGTAGGTGATTCTGAGATTACCCAGTCTAATGATGAACGCCACGTCTCATTTTTTCCAAAGGTGGGGAGAGAAGGTTTACTTTTGAGAAACTGCTACCTCGTATTCATGATATCTGTCTCAGTCAGGAGGTGGTCAGAAGAACTTGACTAGACGTTGCAGGATAACGTTTCATAGAATTATACGGTCTGAACTACCTATAACTCAACAACCTGAACTAGCCATTGACCTACGAACCAGGATGTATGATATAATTAAATTACACAAACTCTTTTTCAAAATGAGCTGACCTGCAATGCACTCTGCACTTTCAAAGAGGCAGTATGGTGTTTGTCAAGTTAAGTGACTTTTTCTTCGTTTCAATGGCAAAGTTCCTCTTCAGATTATCTTCCATGGACTTTTGTAATTGTGTGAAGACCCACAATTGTGGATGTCCTTGAAAGGTGGTGGCCCAGGAAAGAAAATAGTGACCTGGGGAAAGAAAGTACAAAGCAAATCTCTCAAACTTGAGTTCCTGACGTGGGATGACACCACACTGTGCCAGCCTGCAGGCTGGCAATAGAGAGGATCACCATGCTTGCATTGAACTAAGTGGAACGTTTCTGTTTGAGAGTGCAAAAACTTCTGCAGCACTGGTATAGCTATTTATTTTATTCGTTTATTTATTTATTCTTAAATTATGCATGTGCACTTGTTTTACAGCTCTCTTTCTTTATTGGATAATGGCCTTCGTCACCAAAACAATCAAGCTTGTCAGATACTGCCAGGATGGCGTGCCTTTTTCTCAGCTGCGTTTCTGCATCACTGGAATTATGGTCATTCTTTATGGGCTGCTGATGGCTGTGGAGATCAATGTCATTCGAGTTAGGGTATGTAGTTTCTTTGTCAGGATCTGAGAAGATATCAATAGTATCTCAGGGATGAAGATGGGTCTTGAGTCTCAGGCACTGGCTTGTGTCAAGTTTAGGCCCAAGTTTAGCTTAGCCGTAAATGTCTGGTTAATTTGACAGAAATCAAAGGAACCTGGTATCTCTTTAAAATGTATGTCCTTGATGTGTCCCTGAACTTGGTACGTATGTGTGCCTCTCTATATGTGTACAGACAGACAGTGCCTACATATTTGTATAGAGAGATACAGATACGTATTTGTACATGTAAGGGTATATGTGTGTGTTTATGTAATCTATACAGTGTATGCTGTGGTAATGCAGATAAACTATATATGGAGTGAATTTATAAGTTAGCATATGTTCTCACCCATGATGATTTAAAATATAATTATATCGCAAGAATTCTTTTTTGTTGTTGTTCAGATCAAGGTACTGGTAGGTTACAGAGCTGTGTCCACATCCCATATTGCTCAATTTCTTGCCAATTATGCTGTCAAAATGGAAATACTCCTATTTATGTCCTATTTCACATAAGGATATAATATTATTATAGGATATATTAGGACATTCTGTTATTATTTAATGCTCCTAATTTATATTTAAATTCAATGTATAATTACCTTTAAATGCAAATTTGACCCTGTAGTTATATTACACATATTTTTCTAAAAATTGCTGTTAATAAGTTAATTAATTCCTGAACACATGCTGTCTATTTTCTCTTCTCCAGAGGTATGTATTTTTCATGAACCCTCAGAAAGTAAAGCCACCAGAGGACCTACAGGACCTGGGGGTGAGGTTTCTTCAGCCATTTGTCAATTTGCTCTCAAAGGCGACTTACTGGTGGATGAATACTCTTATTATATCTGCTCACAAGAAACCTGTGGACCTGAAGGCAATCGGAAAGCTTCCAATCGCAATGAGAGCACTGACAAATTACGTTTGTCTCAAAGAAGCATACGAGGAACAAAAGGTAACCAAAGATGTTCATGCCACTCTTTGGCCTTAGAAATTACAGTGTCACTTTGATTTTATTTTTTTTTGTGTGTCTATGAAACCTTAGTTTTAGGAATTTTTAACTTAGCACTGTTTGTTCCAAGGTGAAACATGGCTAAGGAAGTTCCAATCCAATGGTTGCTGTTTGTTTTTTAAGTGAATTTACAGCAGGGGAGAGTTGCCAGATTGAGAGCAACTGGAAACTAAAACCATAACAAACTGATCACTTGCTAGATTTCACTTTAAAAGTGAAAGCTTTGCTTGAATCTTAGCAACTTATGACAGCATCTTAAATTGTAAGACATCGTATCCATAGTTTCAGTTGGAAACATTCATCTTCACTTTTTTTTTTCCCCTGGAAAGAGAAATAGCCAAAACCACACACCAAGAATAGCCAAAACACTGGTGTCTTGTCACTGATTTAGTCACTGATCCAAAACACAGCACCATACGGTGCCACTGTGAAGAAAATTAACTCCATCCCAGCCAGACCCAGTAGAAAAACCATGGTTGGGCAAACTCACTGGGTAGGGCTGCAGTTTCCAGAGAAACTTCTGGATGCATTTTGGCAAAACTGTGGCGTTTCATCTGTGCTTAAAGTTGGTGATTTCTGCCAAAAAAAAAGGAAAATATTTTGTTTTGAAGAGCGGAGGGAAAGGATTCAAGAGCTTGCCTCCCTAATGTGTACATATGTATCAGTTCTCAAGGATAAACGGAGAATACAGGCATTCAGAGGCCACTTCAGAAAATGTAGCATGTAGGACCAAAGCATATAAATCCCTTTCCTGCACACACCAGATAAATGTGTTTCCAGGCAGTGCACGGTTGAGAAATGCAATGCAAGGCGAAGGTGGGAGGAGCAGCTCTGCTCCCACCAACTGATGGAGCTGCAGGCTCCTTTCTGTGCCCTCTGAAACAAAACCATAATCAGTACAATTGTTTCTATTTTAATAGATTCAGGTTGCTTCTCTTTCCTTTTGCAATCAATGCTTACAGCACTAGAAACCAAGACTTTAAGCAGAAAACTCCTGAGTCATTGGACCTGAGCTTTTCATAACGAAGGAGAAGTGCATCCCTTAGGCCAGCTCCTTAAAGGAGCATTTGGTGCCTACCTCTTACATACCGAGACCAGAGTCTTAGGCACCTACATGCTCCGAGGATCTGAGCCTTTGTGCCATTCCTAACGACAGGCACGATGACCGGGTGCAAGCATGTGTCTGTGGTCCACTTACATCTGCAGATACTGTGTGTGCCTGCATAAACATGCGGTTCGGATGCCAAAAGGCAAGCTAAGTGTGCTATTGCTCATGTTCATGAGCGCGAACGTTCAGTGTGTAGCTTCCCTCGGTGTGCGTCACGCACGTAGGAAGACCTGTGTAGATGTTCCCCTGAAGTTACATGCACCTGCATGTACGAAGCGGGCTTACATCAGATGTTTTTGTTTCAGTAATTGTTTGAAGTCTCGAGATTACCACAGCCTCTAGCACATTTGTGCTAATATTCGAAAACAGGCTGTAACTCTAAAGTAAACTGATCCTTCATAGATAAAGTTAAAGTAAACCAAAGGGCTAAAACTGACCCAAAGAGACAGGCAGTGGAACTCCATGTGGTTCACTCCCATGGATAAATGTGCTGGTTTGTGCATGGTTGGGCCAGAAAACAGCCACAGAATTAGGAAAATTCTTTAGGTTGAAGCGTGGTCTGCAATCTGGAAGAGATGATGTATCACTGTCTCTGTTGCCAGGGTGTATTTTACACTAATCTTCTGCAGCTGGTGAGGGGACACCCCCCACCCCTGAATCCTCTGGATTAAGTGGGGTTACCCCTGCCTGTGCTTGGAGATAACTGATCCCAGCTGCGCTCCATAGCCCTACAGAAAGAAGGCTTCTGCTCCTTTCCAAGCCCTTCTTATCATGCCTTGATGAGAGATGCTGAACATGACCATGCATATTCTATATTGTAAAATGCCTTTGAGATAGCTCACATGATGTTGCCTTGCTATCATTCTACATGCTATGAAAATTGAAACCAGTTGAAGTTCTCCACCAAATAATAACACACGGAAAATGAGTCAGGTTAAATTTTGATGACTGTTTTCTCAAATTCAACATTTTCCAAACCTGTGTCCAAGCATACAGCAATGTAAACTCGAGGGTCTGAGATTAACTTTTTACAGCTGCTACGTTCTGCTAAAATAGCATATTGCTACCTGAAGCCCTTGTCACGGGCTCCCACAGCATTCTCCTGGAGAAGCTGGCGGCCCAGGGCCTGGATGTTCTTCGCTGGGTTCAAAACTGGCTGTATGGCCGGGCCCAGAGAGTGGTGGTGAATGGAGTGAAATCCAGCTGGCGACTGGTCGTGAGTGGTGTTTGCCAGGGGTCAGTGTTGGGGCCCATCCTCTTCAACATGTTTGTTGATGATTTGGATGAGGGAATTGAGTGCACCTTCATTAAGTTTGCAGACGACACCAAGCTGGGGGCAAGTGTTGATCTG
>VWZZ01002824.1:22902-43344 GCA_013399095.1 Psophia crepitans
AGACCTTATTGCCCTCTACAACTACCTGAAAGGAAGTTGTGGTGAGCTGGGGGTCAGCCTCTTCTCTCAGATAACTAGCGACAGGACCAGGGAGAACATCTGCAAGTTGTGCCAGGGGAGGTTTAGGTTGGAGATGAGGAGGAATTTATTCTCTGAAAGGGTGGTCGGGCATTGGAACGGGTTGCCCAGGGAGGTGGTGGAGTCACCATCCCTGTGGGTGTTTAAAGAAAGGTTGGATGTGGTACTTAGGGACATAGTTTAGTGGGTAATAGGTGGTGGAGGGACAGTTGGATTAGATGATCCTTGAAGTCTCTTCCAACCTTAATTCTGTGATTAACCATGAAGTCTGTGAACACTGTGTGGAACCTTTTGTTGTTTTCTTTGATGTCAGTGGACAAGTCCTGAAATCCATATCGAACTATTTAGATAGAATTCTTCTGGTTGGCCCAGTGGCACGTGAGACCTAAGCTAATGCTTCTCAGTGACAAGTTCTGTTCTGTGGGTTTTTTTACATTTTCAAATTTTCATCAAGCAGTTCTTAGCATTATGAATACATTCACTACTCAAAATCCTTTAGTTATAAGTAATTTTTCAAAGCATCAAGTAATTTAATTTTAATATCACTTTCATGCTACATATTTTTTATAGAATTTTAAAGCCAGTTATCAATTTGTTATAATATTAAGTAATATAAACCAACACAATACCAGACTAAATAACCAGTGATTGACCTTGTATTAGACAAAGACAAGAAAAACCTAGGCAAGTGCCACAGGTGAGAGTAGCGGCCCAGCCTGATAATTCACACAACAGTCACCAACCATACCAACAAACGTAACCCTTGCAAATTTAAACAAGGCATCGAGGTGCATAGCTATATAAACTGGTTAAGCGCGCATTTGTGTTGCTGCGACTCTTCTGTCTTTAGTCCCCACCTCTTGTGTAACTGGATAATTTTTAACATTATGTTTTAAGATTCTTTTTCTCACCTTCCAAAGAGAAAGTATGTCCTTCCAGCCTCCCATGGCCAGGAGGAGAAGCTCTTGGCTTTGAGTGACTTCCCCAAAGACAGAGGTTTAAAGGGACTGGGAAACTGCAGAAAATAATCATCACGGTAATAACGTTCTTCTGATGCTGAAAGCCAAGACAGAGGTTTTTATTTAACTCTCATGACATTGGCCAATGTTTCAATCGTGGGTTTACTGAAACATGTCAGTGGTCATCAGCGAGCTATAATGGATGGTGACTGGCAGATCATCCCTCAGCATCTAAATAAGGGATAGGGTTGGCACATACAACGTACTATATACAAGCCCATAACACTGGGCCTCAAGAACCATTCTGGAAAAAAAGCATAAGATTAGAAGAAAAATCTGCTCTTCTTTCCTCCTCCCCATTAGATACTTCAGCTAATTTGAATTCCTGATTAAAAAAGACTGTGTTAGCCATGGAGATTATTAGATAATTTATTTTAATTTAATTAATATTTTTCCAATGAAAAGTAAAGAAATTGCATGTAATGATGGCAGTTATGTGAACTGTAGTAGTAATGAAAATGGCTATTGAAATAGTAAAATCTTATTAAAGAAATTAGGACTTATGGTTGCCATTTACCAAATTTACCATTAATTGAATCCTGAGAATAATATGTGCAATTTTTTTCCAAAAGACGGTAGACATGTTTCCCTATTAAGTTAGCTTAGCTCTTATCGAGCTGTTAAAGTGCAGATCGTTTATTTTATTTGACAGTAGCCCTTGCAGTGTGGTCCTTCCCAAAACCCATTAAGCAAGAAATTCAGATCCTTTGGTCTGGGAAACTTGTATGAGGCTCTTCTGGTCTTTCCCTCATCAGAAGAAGCAGTTTCATTCTTACCACTTTCTGAAGTGCTAGCTCTAGTTTGTCCCAGTTGTGCTTGTTCCTCTGTACTAAGCTTCTTGGCACTGGGTATGACTAGCCTGGTGTAATCTCTGGAAGCCAGTAAGCAGCTATCTGCACACTTGTAGTTTGTGGCACTATGCACATATTCTATTTCACTGTTGAAGTGGCGTAAAAGGGAAAAAACAAGAAAAGAGGAAAAAGGACTTGAGGCAGCCAGGCAGGGTACAGGCATACTTTTCTTTGCTTAATTTGCTGGGGCAGGGGGTTCTTATTACTGGGGTATAGTTAAAATATCTCTGTGAACACTCAAGAGGGCTTGGCTTGGGTCACAACTTGCAGGCATCTGTGCTACTTGAAAAGTGACAGATGCTTTTTGAAAGTGTCAAAAGCTGCTGCCTGAAGGAAGCACACTGCAGACCATGGATTTGCTAAGTAAAACTCTTTCTTCTTTAGACTGAAAGGACCTCAGAAATACCAGAACTCCTCTGACTAGATACAGAAATATCTGCTGGTTGGTGTTTCAGAGCAAGGGTTGTAATACTGCATAGATTCACAGAACTGAAGGCTAGAAAAGACCCTTAGTTGATTTACTCCTACCTCTCAAAATAGCCTGTTACTTTCCCCTTTTTTGAGCCTAGTAATTAGTGATCAGCTGAAGTGTGTCTTCCTGGAAGGCATCCAAGAGATAGAAAATATCCAGATAAATTAAACTATATTCTTGTAGGTGTCTGTCCATGTTTTTTCCTTCAACCTCTTTCTCACAGCAGAAGCCTTTACTGGATCAAGTGCTTTCACAGCTACTGTGAAAGTCAAGATAACCCGTATGAGGAAGGGCTTGAAAGGTCAGACCTTTTCCTGAGCACGCATGTGACAAGGAGCAATGGCTACGTGCCAGTTCGATTAATCTGTGTTTGCATTCCTGTGTTCACAGGTTCAGAAAAGTGTTAGGATTTAGAGGTGAGGAACCAGTTACCAAGAGGAGGCAGAATTTGAATTTTCTGTGAGGAATGTCTGAACTCGATATCCACAGCATGTTTTCTACCTCACCTGCTCCAAAACACCCTTCAGGAACCGCTCAGGCAGGCGGACAGGAATGAAATGGAAGTTGCTGCGTACAGCCAGAGAGGCCTCTCCTTGGTACATTGACATTTGTTTCTCTTTTTTCCAGAAAAAGGTAGCAGACCAGCCCAATCGGAGTCCCTCCATATGGCTAGCCATGTACAGTGCTTTTGGACGACCAATTCTTCTCAGCAGCACGTTCCGTTACTTGGCCGACTTGCTGGGTTTTGCTGGGCCATTATGCATTTCTGGCATTGTCCAGGGCTTCCAGAATACAACCAATAACACAAATACAACAGAAAAGGTAACCTGACAACACGGATTGAAAAATTTCGTTTGGTATTAGTTCTAGATTCATATTAGGTATTTAATACATCTGGCTGCACACTTTTATGTCTGTGGTCACCATTGTGTTATTTCATTGTTTCTTTCAAGAAAATGGAGTAATTTTTTTTGTGTGAGAGACAGTCAAGTTATGAGCCTGAGTAGCAGAAGTCTTTGGTATGAACGCAAGACAGGTAGTGCAGCCTTCCCCCAGCTGCCCAGCTGTTTGCCTCTTGGCGGAGTCATCCCTGCAGTTCTGGGGAGAAGGAACAGCTTTTCCGCTATTCTTCAACTGTGCGTCCTCATGTCAGGCAGGACAGCCGCTCTTGGTGGCTCAGTGATGCATCCAGCAAGGATGAATCTGGGAATTTGGATTAATTTCTGTCCATTTGTAGTTTGTTGACAAGTTTGAGCTCTCTGAAATCTTTTTTCCACTGGGAAGCCAAGAGTTGTCACTCCCTGTTGTTACACTGCTTGTTGCTGTGATGAAATGCATTGGTGCATGTGAGAAGGTGAAAAGCATCCACTTTATTCAATGGCACTCTTGATACTAGGGTTGCACAAAGATGCTAGTTCACAGCTCATTTCAGGTTTCACCCAGACTGAACTTTCAGAGACCACCTCTAAGCACTGAGCAAGCCTCTGATACAGAACATTTTCTATCACCAGGAAGAGAATTTATTAGTAACTAGCAAAAAGATGCAGGTAAAATTAATTTACTAGCTGACAGCAGAGAAGACATGACGAAGAAATTTTCCTACATCTGTCTTCTGATACAGAAACATCTCCATACACTTTATGCAGTGAGTGTTTTGTATTTGAATGAGCAGATAGGTATGTAATGGAATAAGATTTTCCCCTCCAGATAAAGCATTTGACTATCATCACTATCCAAACATCTTCTCCTTGGCTGCTCGCTCCCAACATTCATTTTCTTGACTGATGGTCTGAATTTGGACATTGCACCAAAGAAGGAGAGTTTAATTGTGCAGCTTATCAAATAAAACTCTTTATCATCCTTGAACCTCTATGTGTTGGATTTAAGCCACAGAGTTAAAAGGCAAAGTGCATATTTTGCCTCAATAATGGGGATTTTTTGTTGCGTGTTGAAGAAAAAAGGTATTTTATCTTGAAAATCATCACTTCTGGATCTCCAGTTTAGGATTCTGTACCTTCTCTGCTTCCTTTATCTTTTGTACTTTTCAAAGTAGTGGATTTAGTTGTGGGGTTTTGTTAAAGTTTTAATCAACATTGGCTGAAGGGAAGATAAAAATGATTGGAGAACTTGAAACCACTCCAAGAGCCTGGCTTGGTGACAGTCACTATTTCTCTTGGATACATTTCAGAATACATTTGCTTTTAATTTCTGGATTTAGATAAACTTTCTCTTGGTTGTTCTTTTTATTATGTGTTTCTCCTTTAAATTCTTTCTAGTTTCAATTAATGTGAATTAATTGAATTTTATGCTTATTCTCCCTTAACTCCTGAGAACTCTGTGTACATTGATGAAGGTATCTACAACTGTTGTTATTGATATCCCCCTATGCAAATGTGGGGAAAATACATGCAGCAGAGTTTTCAAGTATATTTACCTGACCAATCATGCACTTAAGCAACCCTTGTTTCAAAGAGTCTTGGGCTGGTTGAGCAACTTAATCCTATTATTTCAGTGGGAGTTAGGTGTCTTACAGACATTGTACCTTTTGAAAACACTGTTAGATGCTTATACATACTATTTCCCAAACCTTTCATCTCAGAATCAGGTTGGATATTTCAGTAGAATAGGCTTTTTCCCTTCTTTTTTCTTTTTCAAGAATTTCAGTACATCCTGCTGCCAGCTGGATCGGAAATACCAAAGGAACAGCCTTCCTTGCAGTATTTTGGTACATTTGTTTCCTTTTCTGTCTGAAACAGAGCAGCACAGTGAATATAAAAACTAGAAAATGAAAACAAATAAAGTGATTTAAACAAGATTGGGGTTCTTTCCTGTTGAGGCATTTAAAACTCATTTTGTGGGGAATACTGGCATATGTATTCCTATTTTACTCAGAATTCACAGGTATGAAAGACTATATTTCTGGAATGAATTGTTTCTACAATATACAAATGCAACATAAGTAACTAATCTCACATAATAAAAAATATTTTCTTGCAGCTTCTTCATGGTGCAGGTGAAATGAGCTTTATTTTCTACTGAGTAGCATTTCTATCCCATAAATGATCAGAATTCAATGAAGAAACTAGAGCTAAGACAAACATAGTGATCCAATTGTCCCTTTTCTGCTAAAATCAATTATTTTTGATAACTGCAGGAAATTAATATCCCAAGTCTTTGGAACATAAACAGAGTATGTAATTTGTATCCAAATTATTTTTATACATAGGGCAGTGAGAAATCTGATTTCCATAACTTTCCCATAATACCATAAATATTTTTTATTCTAACGCAATGACTGAATTTCCTTGTTTTCAGTGTCTCAAGAATATATAATCCCTCCTATGCCACATTCATAATTTTTTCCTTGCTTTTCAGGTGAAGGATTCATCAAATTCATATCTTTCCTCAGAGGAATTCCTCAGGAATGTTTATGTTTTGGCAGTTCTTCTCTTCCTGGCCCTTATCTTGCAGAGGACATTCCTGCAAGCATCCTACTATGTGACTACAGAAACTGGCATCAACCTGCGAGGTGCTTTATTGGTGAGCAAAGACATTCCCATGATCTGCCAAGAAATTCACTAATAATAACTCCAGCTTCGTCCTTTGATTTGTCTTGTGTTTTTTTTATCTGAACACTTAGTTAACATTGTTTGAGAGAAAATATGCACTGTATTTTTATACAGAAATATGGAAAAAGTAATATCACACAGCCAAACTGATGGCAACAATTTCTTTTGCTAAAACCCAAACCCATCATACTAACATGGTGAAGTTTAACATGCACTCCATGCGTTTAAGAACCTATCTTTGCAGATGTCATTAGGTATATGAAGATAAGCAGTGTTGCTTTGGCTCTGCATCTGCTTTGCTCATTTGCTTATGAGGTTACTTCTGCTGACTGTGAGCAGAGTCATCCTTGGCTGAGCTATGTTTTACAGGAACATTGTCCATGTATCGTGAGTGGTGATTCTGAATATTTATGCCCTTTTGCACAGAGCCCTGTGGGATGGGACAGGAGTGATTCATCTCCAAAACCATCTCTCTAAAACCGTCGGCCATTAACCCTCTGTGAAAGTCGTGCTTATGGACTGGAGCCAGCAGCTCCAGCTCGGAACGTGGGTGGGTTGTTGCAGGGATCTTCACAGACCCAACCCCACCGACAGCAGTAGCACTGTGCAGACCAAATGCCACAGCAGCAGTGTTTGCACAATGTGCAAAACAGAAGCTGGAACTGATGTTTTGCCAAGTGTAACTAACCATAGGAATATCATCTCAGCGTGGAAGCTTCTGGTTTTTGTGCGCACTGCGATTCATGTAGATGTTTCAAACATTTTCTGCCTTCTCCCAGGATAGATGGTACGGACTTGGTGGAGAAAGAGTATCTGATTATTTCCTTGTCCTTTTGTGACTCCCACTTGCCAAACTGGGGGCTCTTAGGACCATGTGCAGCTGATGTAATTCACCACAGTCTGTAGGCATTTCTGATTAATCCTACAGGATCTACCTTGTTCATGGACAAAACAGAGGAAAGAGCACAAATTATTTTAAAATTTTCCTTAAAGCTACAGTGCCTGATATTTGGTCATAACTGCGAACTGGGCTTGCAATATTTGTCTTTAAAATCCTGGTAGATATAAACCCTGATTCTTTTTAAACCCTGTTAAGGTCCTACAAATTTTATGGAAATAGGTGGCCAGGTAAAGGAGAGAAATCCAAGGGAGTACATACCCACCCTGATCAAAACTTCATTAGCATGAGTTTAACTATCTTTTCAGAAACAAGGATCTCTCTGACAGACAGTGTCAGAGGAAAGCAGGCTCACTAAGTGTTTGTTAAATAAAGATCTTTGCCCAGTCTCCTAAATTTTGATGTTTTGTTGTCATTGTGTTCTATTTTAGGTCTGCGTTAAGCAACAAACCTTCTAAGAGGAATTGGAGTTTTTTAAAGTCAGTTCTCTCTCTTGTGCTTTCTCTCACTCTGTCTCCATCTCTCTCTCTGTCTCAGGTGAGAGACTGGGAGAAGGGCTGTCTTGGACTGATACTGCAGTTTGAAATGTCCTGCTACTGCTGTTGTCTAATAATTATATCATTTTCATATCTCTCATTTTATTCCTTTCCCACAGGCAATGATATACAATAAGATCCTGAGGCTTTCCACATCCAACTTGTCCATGGGAGAGATGACGCTGGGACAAATCAATAACTTGGTTGCCATAGAAACGAATCAATTAATGTGGTTCTTGTTCCTGTGCCCCAATCTGTGGGCAATGCCTGTTCAGGTAGAGCATCAAAGTTAAGGGCCTGATTTCAGAGATCCTCCACCCTGGTTGAAAAGATCGTATGTCTGTGACATTGCTACAAAATCCAGAGGGGAACCTGGACTTCACACTCATTTGCCAGGAGGATTAACAAGCAGAACCGTGGGCCATCATCTCCTCCGGGGGCTGGGAGCTGTCTCTCTGAGGGCCAGTAAAGAGAGAGGAGTTTTTTGAGCAGGTTTTCCAAGTCATGGATATGACCCTTGATTTTAATGATGACCTGTCATCCTTTCCCTTGTCACATTTCTTCCACTACTGACACAAGTCATTGCTTTTATTTCTGCCACATGGCAGCAGCACAGGCATCTGACCAGTGCCAAGTATTGCATTTGCAGCATCCACCTGTAACTGCGTTTTGTGGCAGGAGCAAAAAGCAATTGAATCCTGCTCAGTGACTGACAGCAGCCCTGACAGTGCACTGCACGAAATGCTCGGAGGAGCTTTCATCTAAACAGGCTTAATTACTATAAACTCCTGGTTCTTAACAAGGCTGGGAAAGATCTGTAGGGAAATCTGTAGGAAGGAAAAATAAAAATTATTAGCCTGAAAAAAATCTTCAAAAGTGCTAAACAACTTAATGACCTAAGCTACATTGATTTTCCATGAAACCTGGACTCCTGTAGCACCTTCAAAATTATACCTAGGGATGGGATTGGCATGGTCCTTACCTATAGGTGATCTTGCCAACATTAAACAAGTTTAAAAAGGGATAGAAGCCACTCTTATAGTAGATGTGTTTTGCTGAAATTCCTGGAACTATATCAGTAATCTATTATAATAGTCACCAATTTTACTACCACTAATGGAAAAGAAATACTGATTTTATGTGTCTATTTTAGGATCAGATAGGGTTTATAGAGTCATAAAATAATGTATGGACAAAAAGACAAAAAAGGGTGCATGATAGCTGGAGTTAGAAATAAGACAGAAGGTTTAATTTTAAGTTACTGTTTCATGTCCAGGTTTATTTGCAAGTGCTGCTGTTAATACTTCGAACGTTATTAAATGAACAGGTAGTCTGATTCCTGTGGCTAGTGAATATGTAGCCTAAATTCACCACTCATTTGTCTTTACAATAAAGTCTCTGTTTCAGCCACTGTAGAAATGTCATGACCTTCCTCACCACCACTGTAAAAGGCTGGTTTGAGGAAGCTTCTGATGATTTTACCAGTTCCTGTAGTTCACCTTCAGGCAATCACGAGACAGGCAACACAGGGGTAGCTTGACCATAGCTTTGTCCAGGAATATGCGTAGCATCACCCATGAATTTGCCTCTGCTGAAGAACTTTGTGAGTGAGAACCTGTGGCCTAGGCTATAGAAGGCTCCTTCTGCTCTTTAGCTCTATCAGTCATAACGATTATCTTATACCTCTGCTCCAACAATAAAATTGAAATGAGAATACTTACTATTTCCTTCTCAAAATATTATGCAACTGTTATCAGTGACACTGGTGATGTGGTAATATGTCTTTCTGCCTGATTAGCTCAATCAGCTGCTTTTTTTTGGAAAAAAAAAGAANCTGCCACATGGCAGCAGCACAGGCATCTGACCAGTGCCAAGTATTGCATTTGCAGCATCCACCTGTAACTGCGTTTTGTGGCAGGAGCAAAAAGCAATTGAATCCTGCTCAGTGACTGACAGCAGCCCTGACAGTGCACTGCACGAAATGCTCGGAGGAGCTTTCATCTAAACAGGCTTAATTACTATAAACTCCTGGTTCTTAACAAGGCTGGGAAAGATCTGTAGGGAAATCTGTAGGAAGGAAAAATAAAAATTATTAGCCTGAAAAAAATCTTCAAAAGTGCTAAACAACTTAATGACCTAAGCTACATTGATTTTCCATGAAACCTGGACTCCTGTAGCACCTTCAAAATTATACCTAGGGATGGGATTGGCATGGTCCTTACCTATAGGTGATCTTGCCAACATTAAACAAGTTTAAAAAGGGATAGAAGCCACTCTTATAGTAGATGTGTTTTGCTGAAATTCCTGGAACTATATCAGTAATCTATTATAATAGTCACCAATTTTACTACCACTAATGGAAAAGAAATACTGATTTTATGTGTCTATTTTAGGATCAGATAGGGTTTATAGAGTCATAAAATAATGTATGGACAAAAAGACAAAAAAGGGTGCATGATAGCTGGAGTTAGAAATAAGACAGAAGGTTTAATTTTAAGTTACTGTTTCATGTCCAGGTTTATTTGCAAGTGCTGCTGTTAATACTTCGAACGTTATTAAATGAACAGGTAGTCTGATTCCTGTGGCTAGTGAATATGTAGCCTAAATTCACCACTCACTTGTCTTTACAATAAAGTCTCTGTTTCAGCCACTGTAGAAATGTCATGACCTTCCTCACCACCACTGTAAAAGGCTGGTTTGAGGAAGCTTCTGATGATTTTACCAGTTCCTGTAGTTCACCTTCAGGCAATCACGAGACAGGCAACACAGGGGTAGCTTGACCATAGCTTTGTCCAGGAATATGCGTAGCATCACCCATGAATTTGCCTCTGCTGAAGAACTTTGTGAGTGAGAACCTGTGGCCTAGGCTATAGAAGGCTCCTTCTGCTCTTTAGCTCTATCAGTCATA
This sequence comes from Psophia crepitans, assembly GCA_013399095.1. Lineage (NCBI taxonomy): Eukaryota > Metazoa > Chordata > Aves > Gruiformes > Psophiidae > Psophia > Psophia crepitans. The sequence continues at coordinate 33,234 of VWZZ01002824.1, forward strand.
ACGATTATCTTATACCTCTGCTCCAACAATAAAATTGAAATGAGAATACTTACTATTTCCTTCTCAAAATATTATGCAACTGTTATCAGTGACACTGGTGATGTGGTAATATGTCTTTCTGCCTGATTAGCTCAATCAGCTGCTTTTTTTTGGAAAAAAAAAGAAGGAGGAAACTAAGCCTTGGTAACTACGAAACGGATTGTAATTAAACCACTCTGGAAAAGGTGGTGGGCCTGTCTTGTCTTGCTTTTTGTAAAGGACTTGAACTTCAAGGGGTGTCCCAAGAAACAGCAAGTGCCAAGGCTGCCCCCTCCTCAAGCAGAACAGCTTGTAGCAAACACTGAACCTCTATCTTCGCAGCGTGAGCCAAGGTAGCCATAGCCTGCTGAAGATTGCAGTGAGTCTTGGAAAGCAGATTGTGTATCCACCAATTATGGCCTGTTATCAAGAACAAAAAATCATTGCAGAGTCAGGCCCCCCAGTAAGGGCTTCTGTTTACCCCAAGTACAAATTGCTGCCTGTAACCTTGTACTATTCTGCTAAGAAAATGGCATGTAGGTATGCTAATTTACGTTATAGAAGGCTGAGAATCTAAATAATGCCTTCAAAATGTTGAACTCCACTGATTCGTATTTCTGATACTGTGTAATGAGAAGGCAGATTTAAAGACAGGACTGACTCATTGAAGAGACAACAAAAATACAAAGTAGGGAGCTAGTTCTCTGTGTCCTGTTGCTGAGGTCATGTCTGCACTACGAAGTGGAGCTTTATAAAAACGCGTCTGTAGTAGAGCTTGTATTAACACAGCAACCAGAATCATAGTAGTTGCATTAGAACCATTCCTAAACAAACCTTTGGGGGAAGTGTTCCCAAACTCTTTGTAGGGCTAAGGTAGCATCTTGGTACTTTCCTGCAGAGCTACATGGCATTGACACAGAAGTTCAGGTTTGTCTCACTCACAGCACATCTGCCTCATGCTTCAGTGCTTGTCCTAGATGTGCCTCTGCCTGCAGCTGCAAAAGGACCGCTCTGACAGAATGCAAGTGTGATTCATGACCATCCTAAGACCTTTGAACACTTCCAGAGCAGTGTAAGGAGCTCTACTGTAAATAAGACTTGAAGCCAGTGATTCTATAAAATGCCTTGAAGCAAGCACCATCGTTTTAGTGATCTTTTAGTTCTGTGGAAACCTTATCTGGAATTAGGACTACCAGGCACTAACACAGACTGCACAGTTAATGTCAAAAGTAAAGGCTTCTGGGTTTATTTCCCACACTTTCCAAACATGACCTCTGAAGTATGGGCTCAGCTGATTTCTACAAACATTTTAACTGTTTATTAGAAGAACAAATATTTTTTTCTTGCTATCTTTCTGACATATTGAAATCTACTTTTTTTTTTCCTATGTTGCTTTTTCCTTCATAGATAATAATGGGTGTGATCCTACTCTATAATTTACTCGGAGTGAGTGCCTTGGTCGGTGCCGCTGTCATTGTACTGTTAGCTCCGATACAGTACTTCATAGCTACGAAGTTGGCTGAGGCTCAGAAGAGCACTCTCGTAAGTAAATTACTTCAGTGACGTTTGTGATCCAGAAATGAGAACAGGGAACCAAGGGTTCTTGTTGTTAGTGAATATTCATTGCGGAGGTTTGGGCAAGCTGTCCCTTAGTTTCATTGTCCCTCCCTTTCTGGTTTTCTGTGGCTCGGTGTCTCTTCCTTCCTAATGTTTTTCAGACAACAATCTGAAAGAAGTATATGGGCCTTGACCTGCCTCCTCTCCAGAGAGTCTTTTTCACCCAGCTAGCACAGTTTCATCTGAGTTCAGTTCCCTGAAAGGGTGTTATTTCTACATTTAGAGGCGGTATTTCATGGGATGTTAGCAAACAGTACAAGCAACTGATAAATTGTAGGAGGACAGTATTGAAGAATGTGTACAACCCCCCTCTGAAACGGCTAGAGGCTTTATGCCTACACCCTACGCTTTGGTATTCCCTAAGAGTCAGCTGGCATTGCTGGATTAATATCTATAGTACACTCTTCAGTGCTGCAAGTTTATTTTGCTGCCTAATTTAGTTCACCAGTTAGAAATGTTTTCTGATACTTTGTCTAATTTTTAACTTTATTCTCATCATCCTTGAACTTTTTAAATCAGCCTTTGATGTATGACTTGTCAAATATTTAAAGATCCTTGTTACCTTAATATTCAGTGAACAAATTATACATACAGGGACCTAATCTTCAGCACGCTTCAATACTGTTGAATTGTGCCAATATATACCAACAGAGGATTTATCTTTGCATAATTTCAGAAACACTCGAATCTTTCTTTTTGCTCTTTTCTAAGTTCCTCTGAGTCATAATATCTTTTGGATTATGATTTTACCAAAAGTTAGGACTATTGTTTTCTGGTGAGGGGCAATTAGCTAAATGTTTCAATAAACATCTCACTTATTTTCATGGCTGATCTGTATGAATACCAGAATGAATCTTGTATCAGTAATTATACACATGTAGCCTTCTGTCTGTTGTTACAGACACCACTGACCTGCTACTCCACCTCCCTGAGTTTCACTCTCTATTTGAAGGATTCGGATGTTTTCATTTATTTTTCTTCTCAGAAGAGGGTCACTTAATTTCCCCTCATGACTGTAAGCATTTTAATATCTCCAAAGAACATGGAATGTTTTATAGTTTTATTCAGTATGGCAAATGAAAACCTGTACAAAATCACAAACAGAATTATTAACCTTTAATGGATTTTACAACAGAAGCAAAGGGAAAAGAGCATTCTCATTAAAACTAAAAAACTTCATCAATTTCTTATCCTTATTTTCTTTTGAAATTAAGGATTATTCTACGGAAAGACTAAAGAAAACCAATGAGATCCTAAAAGGTATTAAGTTATTAAAGCTATATGCCTGGGAGCACATATTTTGTACTAGCGTGGAAGAAACAAGAATGAAGGAACTCACCAGTCTCAAAACCTTTGCACTTCATACATCTCTTTCCAGTAAGTAACTATGTTTTTAGCCCTCAGAAATGGATCCTGTTCTTCATGTCAGCTTTCCTCCTGATTTCCAGCTGAAGAGAGATACCTCTGTGCCTATGACACTTTTCTCTATGTGTGTAATGTGATTAAAATAAAAAGGCATGACAAATCTATGACACAGAAACTTGAAATGATGGGGCATGTCTTGTTGATATTTTTTTAGTAAGTTTTCTGTCACTTTCATTATGACATTGCAGTTATGAATTGTTTTATAGTAAGGAGGCTCCAGATAATATTAGCTGCTCTGATTACAGGAAAGATAAATTAGTGTCTGAAAGAAATTGTATTTTCTGTATTGTAGAAGGGCTAAGAGTGTAATGTTTTCATTGTGTTGCATCATAATTGTGGACATAAAGCTTTTTATCCCAGTTCACTAAAGTATACCAATGAGATAATTACTTGGCTTATTTGTTTGTGTGTTTAAGATCTCTGTCGTGGAAGGACTTTTCTTCCTGCAGAGGAATTTTCATTTGGGAGTTTTAATTATTTCAGTTGGAAATAACTGTATTCTTCTAGTACCATACAGCTAATTGCAAAACTGTTTTTTCTAATTCCATGTAATCTGATGTCCATTTTATTTCTCTTTCACAGTTTTTATGAATGCGGCCATACCAATAGCTGCTGTTCTTGCAGTAAGATATGTTTTTTTCACTTTTCCTTGTGGAAAGGGAGAGGAAACAAGTGGGGGAGAAAGAGAGAAAGAAAGAGAAAGGAAGAAAAAGGAAGGAAGGAAGGAAGGNCCAAAATCCACTGAGGATTTGGGAAATTCTGCCTCCAATGCAGTTTGTGTTAAGTAGGGTGGCTGGGAAATAATCCCAACATTTTATTTTGGAAAGACAAAAGGAAGGAAAAGGAAAAAAAATTATGCAAATCCAAACTTTTATGATTTCCCATTGTAACATTTTGTATTTTTAGTATACAAATCAACACAGAATTTGGCCCAATATTTTGGAAATTTGTGAGTCATTCTTATTTCAGAGCCCATCCCCTCTTAAAGAAAAAAAAAGGAAGGAAGGCAGGCAGGCAGGGAGGAAGGAAGGAAGGAAGGAAGGAAGGAAGGAAGGGAGGGAGGAAGGGAGGGAGGAAGGGAGGGAGGAAGGGAGGAGGGTATTTCACCAACTGCGGTTTGGATTGGTAAAATCAAAAAGAAATATAAATCTTTACTATAAGAAATAAAGAAATAAATCATTGGAACTTGGAAGAAGACCCATTTTGAGAAGCTCTCATTTTGAAGGCGTTTTGAGTAACCTTGCTTTTCTTTTGTCCAGAAGTGGAAATCATTCCTCTTTCAAAGTGCATCATAAGCCACCATTTCAGTTTTCAAGAAAGTATACTCTACAGTTCATGGAGAAATAAATTTTTCATGTCCTCTGGTCAGGTTTAAATCTCAGCCTAATGCACTAAAGGAACTATGGCATGCCGGTCAGTAAGGAGTCTTCATAGACCAAATTCTGAGGATGTTACTCAGAGTGTGCTGCAGTGTGTACCAGAACTGGATGAAATATGACCATAGTTCTGCATCTGTGAAAACATAAGATTTATTAGATCCTTACTGTTTTTTTTCTCGGTTGTGTGTTTCCTCTAAAACCTGAAGTCAATTACAAAACTTTACAAAACAAAATGCTTTGATTTTACAAAGAATTTCTTCTTTCATTCTTAAATGTGCAAATCTCTTGAAATCACTGGCAAGTTTTAAAAACCTTTTTCACTTTAATAGAAGACATCTTTCTCTTCAGTTTACTGGGGTTCCAAATGCATTGAGGTATATAGTTATTGGCTTTAGCTGAGCAAAATGTTTTGCTTGCTGTCCTTGTCCATCTTTTTCAAGAGTCCTTATCCTGACATGCTCTTTTCCCGTTGTGACAGACCTTTGTGACTTATGCATATACCAATGACAAGCCACTGCAGCCTGCCCAGGCCTTTGCATCACTGTCCTTGTTTCACATCCTGGTCACACCACTCTTCCTGCTCTCCACTGTGGTTCGTTTTGCAGTCAAGGCTATCATAAGGTAAGGCCTATCGTAAGGTAGTGTCTCCAACTCTTGAACACCTATGTTCAGTAATACAACAGGGAAGGTGCTGGAGACAAAGGTTGCTTTCACCTGCTCACGTCAAAAAGGATTAAGAGGTGGGATTCAAATGTTCACAAATGTCAGAGAACTCAGATTAACCATTTCTTTTTACTGCATGATAGAGACAAAGAAATGTTCCCTTCTTTTTATAATTTCACCAAGTTTGGCATTCCAGATTCAGAACTGGATTGTCCTTCCTTGGCATGTGCTCCTCTTCTCACAGTGTGGCTACCCACCATCGCTCTTACCTAGTACGTTTCTGGGCTCTTGTCAATGCAGAGGGAGATGACAGACTGGCCTGAAGCTGCCCAGCAAGGCTGGCCCTGCTGATGCAAGGAAGAGCAACTGGCGTAACCCTACCTCCACAGAGGTGCATTGTGCTTCAAGGACAGTTTGGTGTTGTCCTGCATAGTACTAGCATGAACTCTCTTGGGACAGAGAGTGGATGGAGGAATGTTGGACACTTAAGGACTAGTTATTCAAGGCAAACTGAGCCCAACAGGACTTCTTTTGTAAGAGGGCATGCTGTTCCCCTGAATAGCACTAAAGAGACACGGGAGGGGAAGCACAGTGAGGCTGACACTTGGGATCTTAGTCTGTGAGGGTTAGGGATCTGCATGGCAGGACAGCAAGGAAGTTGGCATGAAGTGAAAAAGTTTAAAAAAAAAAAAAAGGAACTCATAAAATGTGTTGTTCCATCAGAAACTTATATGGTTTGGACATTTATTTCTGCAAATAGCCAGACAAAGTAACTTCCTTTGTGCTGGGCTATAGAGCACATAATCTCAAGGGAGCTGGTTGGTAGTAGTAACAGACTTTTGGCTGTTGCATCAGTGGTCTGTATGGAAAGAGTTGTGGTCATGGTGCAGTTATGTAGACATACACACTGCCATGGCATCCCAAGAGGCACAAACTGATACCTGACTGGCAGTAAAATGTCAGATGCCAGGCACTAGCAGGATGTGAAGACTGAACTAACCTTCCCACCCAGAAACATAGTTCCTTCTTGCCAAGATTGAGGTGCATTGGCAAAGGACTGCATTGCTGCTGCCACTGCCTCTTTTTGGTGGGTAACAATAATAACAAATAGCAGGCAAGGTGACTTCAGACTCCACAGCTGTCATTTTCCAGTACCACATTCACTTAAAAAAAAAAAAGAATAAATAGGGTTTATTTTTATTGAAGCAGCAGCAGGGCCACATGGGAGATTTTCCCTAGATTGAAAATTATTTCTGACTGGTGGAAAATCTCAAGTCTCCTTTGTAAATCATCCCAGCTTCTACATCTCTGCACTATGTTTAGCATAGCCCTAATATCAAAACGGTGTGTATGTTTTCCTTAGCACTGCTGGCCACCCCTCAGGACATTATTTAAAGACCATATTTGCCAAAACAAACTTCACCCTTTGGCAAACTTATTTCCTAACATCTTTCTCCCATGAACATCATGTCCCCCAAATGAAGAATGAAGAATGCGTGCTTGGCCACTCCATGGCTCTATCATCAATCAAATACATGAATAGTGGTATGCACACATTTATGGTACGACTAAGCGCTTATACTTTGGTCGGAATCTCCATTTTATTGTAAAGAGTAGTTCTAGCACTGTGAAAGCTTTTAAGGGTACCTGTCCTCATTAAAATGCAAAGTAATGGTTGAGGTCTTCTTAGGCAGATGATCAGAACAAGGTCTCTTATCTTCTACAAGAAGATAAATTCTTGCTTGATGCACTTATGTAAGACTGAAATTCTGACATGGGAGTTAGACACATAAATTTTCCTTTCAAAAGAGAAGATAGGTATATGTATACTGGAAGGGGGAAATAATGACAATAGCAGTGCTTTCTTGCAAACCAGTATCTCTGTGGCTTGAGCGTGTATTGATAATTTCATACCAAATGCTCAGGTGGGACATGAAACAGGACTAGTTTTCCACCTGCAGACTAATATTCAAATCACTGACCTGACGTCCTGTGTCCTTCTGCTTTCTCAGTCTCTGGCTCAATGCACCTTGATTTTAGTTTTTGCAAAGTAACATAGCTTCACCATGACCGATGGGTCCTTCTGCTCATCCCTTCCTCAGAACACTAAAAAGCTGTGTGCTTACGGCACTCTGAAAGGAAATGGGGCAGAAAGAGGATCAAATCCTTCTGTAATGAAGAATGAATTGAACCTGTGTGCCAGGGGACAGTTTTAAGAAGTAGGCAAAGAGAGCACTTGCTGTATTTCTTCAAGACTGCCCCTGGCTGTGCTGGTTTGTGCAGTATTCAGACAAGTTTGCATGCAAAAGCTGTGTTCGGGATACGCTAGTGCATTGACATTTCCAGAGGATGGAGGTGGGTGAACAACTCATTTGTGCATCCCGACCATGTTTAGGCATGAGAAAGGCACAGAAGAGATAATCCTGCCAAGATGAAAACCATTCCCTCAGAGCTCTAGTGGCACTCACATGACTAGCTCTCCTCTTCATTCCCAGCTACCAGTATGATGTTTAATTGTTTTCATCTGTCCTTCTTCCACATAAATATTTTTTCACTTGCCATTAGGGTGGCTGACAGTCCAATAGGAAACCAAACGTATCCGATGATCTTCTTTTGGAACACTCCTGGTACATCCTGCTGGCTGGATTGCACAAAAATAGAAATGTACTCATGGAAACCTGGGTTTAACACACTGTCCTGTTTTCTTTCAAGTGTACAGAAGCTGAATGAGTTTCTCCTGAGTGATGAAATTGGAGATGACAGCTGGCGAGGTGGGGACAGCTCTGTAGCTTATGAATCCTGTAAGAAGCACACAGGACTTGTAAGTTCTGTTTTACGACACTGAATTTCCAAGCGGAGAGGACCTATAGCCCCATAGAAGGCCAACGGGCTAGCTGATAGCGCTCAGGAATTTTGACTTCTAGCCTGACCTTAACATTGCCCAGTTGTGCCTCTTCTATGTCAGGGTCACTGTGTTTCTCTGACATGAAGTGTCCCCAAACACATTCAAGCATTGCTGAAGTGCCAGTAGTAATAAAAACCCCATAACACACCAACGCATTTACACATGGTTCAAATTCATCCTTCTCAGTTTTTATAAAAGGCCCAGGTGCATTTCCTGTGGTTATGGGATTTGTACTCTCTATTTCCAGTACAACCCATCGTACGTTGGGCATCTTTAGGTATGACCAATTCCTGCTTTGGGAGATTCAGAATTGGAAGTGGGAAAACCAACACCAAACTTTATGAAATAGGAATTCATTCCAAAATGCTGTTTCTGGAATGCTAAACATATAATAAATTCAAGGAAAATTGGAGGGAAAAAACTCACAAGGGAGATGATTTGGGAATATTTTTTTTACATTATTCAACCGTGTCAAAATGATTACATAATTTGAAATGTGACTGAAACTTTTTTCAGCATTTATTTTACTTCCCTTGCCCACCTTTTGCCCAGCCCTACAGAGAGAAACAGACAAAGTGTAGATGATGGGGAGAGGGAAAATTAAAGGTAATATCTGTAAAAGTCAAATGTTTCACTGTAGACAGCCCAGCTTTAACGAATCACTAAATTATGCTGATTGAGCTCAATACAGTGGCTCCTACAAATACCACAGGTAGCTCTGAATAAGCTAGCTCCACAATCACTATTATACATTAGTAAAGTACCCTGCACAAGCTAATTCGATATGCCTCTCGCTCCTGCAGCTATTCTGCTTCCAGGAACCAAACTGGCAACGCTGCATGTCGTTACACTTTTACTGACACAGCTTTGTCTGGAGCTACTTCAGGTAGGGCAGACCTACCTAGTGGTTTGACAAGGATGTCAGAGCTGAAATTTGGGACGGTTATGCACGGGAAACCAAAAATCAGATATTTCCTGTGCTTCAATTAAGGGTGTTTAAAACATTACAATATGTGCATCAGAGTAGTGTGTCTGTATTACCACACACATTTCTGGTTTTGTCTTGTGACCTAGAATGTTGGTAATAAAGGGAATGTGTTGTCTATTTGATAGAGAACCAAATGCTGTCCTGTCTTGAGAATTCCAACTTTTCTCCTTTCTTCATTTCACTATGTAGCACACCAAGGCCATCAACAGGCGGCAGCCCTTGAGGTATCAGCTTGAAAGCTATGAACAGCCAAGGAAGCAAACACGTCCTGTGGAGATAGATGATATCGCAATCAAGGTGGTTTGAAAACATTATCTCATTCTTTACAAGACACAGGTCCTCCTTCAACAGTACCACATAGTGCCTAATTACTGTTGTTCTTCTAAAAGCAGATTATCCATTGCAAGAACAAGCCCTTAAATAAATTAGCACTTTAGCAAAAAATAACGTGAGAAGAATTCTCTTCAGACAATATAGTGATTACAGAGATTCCATGTCTTGGGAAACAATGAGGCATCATGAGTCTAAAGGAACAAAACCTAGATTTCTGATATGCAGAAATGAATATAGATTTTTCTAGACTTACCCTTCATGCATTTCTCTTTCCCTCTCAGAACCAAGATCAAAACTTTTGAGTAATTTTTTTTACATTTATTATGATGTGTCATTTATTATGACATTATTTTGAGTCATGTTGGCCAGCTGTTACCCACATACGTGCTCTGTGCAAAGAATGTTTCATGGCCCTGTAAACTCCAAAGGAAGCATGCACAAAAAGGCTTGAGTCCATTGGGGAATATGTTTCTAATGTCCAGCATAAACCTGGACAAATTTAATTTGTACTTTGGGAATACATTCACAAGGGGCCATATATCACAATATGCAGAATGATTCACTCCTTGATGAACTATGCTATTTAGACTGTCATCTGTGAGGTCTTGCAATCATTATTCTTAGTCTCTAATCTTAGACTTGACAGAATGAAAGTATTTGGTTCAACTCAACATCATCCCTTTATTGCATTTCATACAGTGTATATATATATTTGTGTACATAACTTCTCTTATTCACAAACTTTTCAGAGTTTGGCAATCTTCACTAACCTATCGTGCTTTT
>VWZZ01002824.1:43363-95860 GCA_013399095.1 Psophia crepitans
TTTTTTTTTTTTTGTATGACCATACCTCAACAGGTCTATTAACTTTAGTAACAGATTTTAAATCCAAATAGACATTCTATTTTATTCCCTCGTGTTTATATATCTGACACATGGTGATTGTTTTGCAGGTGACCAATGGATACTTTTCATGGGGAAGTGGTTTGGCTACATTGTCCAACATAAATATCCGAATCCCAACAGGTAGGATAAATGCACGCCTTAAATATGAAATACGTAATATTAATTTGCAACTAATTCTATTTCTTGATGTTGTGAAAAGCGCAAGTCCGCATATTTACATTTTTATAAGAAAAAATGAAGGTTAAAATGTATAGAAGGTCATGAACTGTATTAGTCATATAGCTTTATCATTAACCTCAAGTACTATAAATAAACAAAAAATTACATGGTTTTTATGTACCTATATAGTTTATATAGTTTTTGTAATAGCTTGAACAAAGTCAAGACTAAGAATAAATATGAAGATGATTGCAAAAATTAATTATTATTTTTAATAGACAAATTTAAAAAAGAAAGAGGGAGAATTCCAGACTCATTCAAACCAAGGGTCCAACCAGCCCAGCATTTTATTTCCAGCAGTGGCTACCAGTGGGTGCACAGGGACACAGCAGTCATACATTCTACTTCTCCTTCCATTCTTCAACATTACAGCCTCCTAGTTCACACCCATTTTCATCTCAGAGAATTCCTTGAGGCTTACACAGTTTGCCTGTAAAGAAATCCTCAATGAATTTCTCCTTTGATTAATTTTTCTTTGTCCAGGTGAGCTCATGTCATTTCTTGCATCCTCAATGTCTTTTGTCTAGGAGTTTCACAGGTTTACAAAACATTGATTTGTTTTGGAAAACTTACCTAGCAAGTAGAAAAAGTAGCAAATAATTATGATGATGATGATGATAATTATAGTAAGTAGCAGTATTAGTATTACTGTAAAATTCCTAGCACTGTCTGCTGGTATTTCATGTTATTAAATAATCTTATATTTTATTTCTACATCCTATCAAGTGTTTAGTTTTAAAATAGCTTGTTATGTTAGGTTGACACATCTTCAATATCAAATAGTTATTAAGTAATTCCATACATAATCCCAAAGTCTACTTCAATTGTGGCATTAGATATCCTGTACATGGATAAACAACACTTCTTTGTGCTGGCCCAGTGCAACTCACAACAGCAGCAGCAGGTCTTTGCTCCAAGGAGTTTACAATCCAAGGCCATGGGTTTACAAACTGGGTGAGCTGATCTAAGGACTTAAGGACATGGTTTAGTGGGTAATAGGTGGTAGAGGGACGGTTGCACTAGATGATCCTTGAGATCTCTTCCAATCTTAATGATTCTATGATTCTAAGGGCTTACCTCCTTTAGATGGAACGAGACCATTAACTGCCCAGCTGGTGAGAAGCTTACCTGGCAAAGGCACTAGCTAGCACAGTTAGCAAGTTCGATTAGTTTACGGGAAGATCCGAGAAGCACAATTGCCACTAGAGTAGAACTGAAAGTAAGAAAGTGGTGATGGGGGAAGCAGCAGTGCAGGAAAGTGCAGTGGATCTTCTTTCAGTTGTAATCACTTATTAAATTGGCCCAAATTTTCATGGAACCTGGGACTGAATAATCACTCCTCACTTTATATCATTTGACCCTAAATTACTTTCATAAAGTAACTGACTCCCATACAATATATGATATGTCAAAGCAACAGTCTCATTCCTTTGGAGATTAGTATGTACTTGTACTGTCCATAATGAATATTTCCATAGATGAATACATGTGATACTGCCATTTACGTAGTGAACGCTAACAGATTCAACCAACTAGTTTGAGTGGTCTCAAACTGGATCTAGTTGGGCCTTGTGGACTTGAGTAGAACTGATTTTGGTTGGTGATTTGGTGGGGTTTTTTTTCTTTTCTTTTTTGAAAATGTGCTTGTTATTACTATTATCATAGGTCAGATGACAATGATTGTGGGTCAGGTTGGCTGTGGCAAGTCATCACTTCTCCTTGCCATATTGGGAGAGATGCAGACGCTGGAGGGAAAAGTTCACTGGAGCAAGTATGTTTCATATAGCTATTAATTGCTGTATTAATTTAAGAAGGAAGTAGTTGGGCTTTGCTGTGAGAAATGTGAACTTAATGTCTGAGAACTGCATATTAAATGATTGTCATGACCCAGATCCTCCCTGGAAGGCATCACCTGCAAACTTATGAAGGATTTTCATTGCTGTTTTGTTCATGGTTCAGAGCAGGCAGAGCAGAGTGCCTCAGGAAGGGAAAGAGGCTAGTCTGGTGATTAACATCTAGTATGTTAGCCCTAGCAAATGACCTGAGTAGAAAGCATATACTATTCCTGTTGTGCAGTAGTCTTCAGTGGTGGGAGTCGGCTCTGGGGTTATGGTACTCACTACAGCTGAGGTCACCGTTGTTGTGGTGCTACTGTACGCACCTGTGAAAGCACAACAGGCTGGAGCTTCTTCCAGCCAAGCGGTCTGTGTGGGGTACCAGCATACAGGAAAGGCTGTCTTTCTCACCCAGTGATGCTGCTGATAGCAGAAAAATGAAAAGGTGATACAATAACACGTGAGCAATGCTTTTCCCCTTCCCTGGTATCTGCCTCAGCTATGGAAGTGAGTGCTGCCCCTCACAGCAATACTTTCAGAAAGCAGCCTGAGGACACAATAACTGAAGAGTAAAGGCTCTGAAGAAGCTGTTGCAGAAGAGGGAACTGCCTGTGAGGTCAGGCCTCAGGATCCACATGAGTTCAGACCCAGTGAATGAGAACTTCCTATGGAGACTAGGTGGGGCAGCAAGCCTAGGCAGGGCAGAGGCTGTGGAAGGCTTGTGCTGTAACCCCAAGACTTGTTCTTTGATTTTAAAGATCAGTTCTGCTTCCTTAAAACTACCAAGGCAAACTATTTCTATTTAGGTTTTTGAGAAAAAAGGGTGAACTTTGTCACAGAGACCAATATTTTCTTGTCCCATGCCTTGACTAGCAACCTCCTTTGCCATCTTTTTCTTACAGCAATATTGCATGCTGGATATTTTTGCATTTCCTGTGTTAGCACGGGTGGCATTTTCTGTCCTCTAGCCATATTTCACTGTCTGCTATTCTAAATGTATGATCTCACTGGAGTAGCAGGTACAGTTGGAGCCAAGGCAAGACCAACTTTAGTATAATTGTGTGTGAGTTTAAGCTTTGAAGGAAGACAAATATGTGACTTACCACAGTTAATTTCTTTGAGACACAGAATGAAGATTTTGACATCACAATCAGGCTTTTTTTTTTCCTGAGTACTCTAAGAAAATACAAGGAGGGAGTAGAGTGTACCTTGACACCATTCTCATGCTGTTTGTTTTGTTTGGTTTTTTTATTTGAGAAAGATTCAAATTTGTCCTCGAGAAAGATGTGGGATCTTCGGAAGGTTAGAAAAAACGAGAAATCTTAGGAAAATGCTAGAGAAAGTTTATGAAATACTATTTAAGTTTCACATTGTTCAAGAGGGATGAAGATCATATTGTCAGTTGATTAGCAGTCTGTACATAACCAGGTAGCTCAGGTTTTAGCAAGCATCTTGGGCCTCACTGAGTGACTTTATCGTTGCAAACTGTAGTTTGGTACTGTGATACAGGTGATGCAAACTTGGTTATGTTTTGCTGATAATTTCAGACTGCCTGACAGACAGATGAATACAAAAGGATACTTCAGGTATTTAACTAAGTGGATCCTATACGTTACAAAGCCATAATAAAGGTCCTGTTTATTCTTTTAAATTGCTTTCCATGTGATTCCACGTGCATGACTAATGCAGCTACTGATCCAGGGCAGGCTAGATGAATTCCCCCACAAATTCACGTATAACAACACAGTAATAGGAATGATGAATAAGATTTCAGCCCCAGTTATAGTTGGATGATCATTGTGGAAGTCCATCATGGGACGTGAATACCCTATTGCTGTCATGTACATTTCCTGTACATTGAACTTTCTGGAGCAAGTCCAGAGGAGGCCACAAAGGTGATCAGAGGGCTGGAGCACCTCTCCTATGAGGACAGGCTGAGGGAGTTGGGCTTGTTCAGCCTGGAGAAGAAAAGGGTCCGGGGAGACCTAATTGTGGCCTTCCAATACCTAAAAGGGGACCTACAGGAAAGCTGTCGAGGGGCTGTTTATCAGGGAGTGCAGTGACAGGACAAGGGGGAATGAGTTTAAACTAAAAGGAGGGAGATTTAGATTAGATGTTAAGAAGAAATTCTTTACTGTGAGGGTGGTGGAACAGGTTGCCCAGAGAAGCTGTGGAGGCCCCATCCCTGGAAGAGTTCAAGGCCAGGTTGGATGGGGCTTTGGGCAACCTGGTCTGGTGGAGGGTGTCCCTGCCCATGGCAGGGGGGTTGGAAGTAGGTGATCCTTGTGGTCCCTTCCAACCTAAACCATTCTGCGATTCTATGATTCTATGAACTGGTTGCTGTGCAAACAGGTTGCATGGGAAACACAAGAATTATGAAATCAATCCTCCTATATGGTCTGTTCTGCCCTCAAGCTATGGAAGGCTTTAAGAAAACATCAGGAAAAGCCAGTACTCCCCTCAGAAGGATTGCCAAGTACAACTACTTACCAAAAGTTTACAACCACAGTAGCTCATAGAAAACACAAATTAATAAATGGTCATCCAGATAAATGTCAGTAGCCAAAGTCAGCATAGCTACTAGCACTGCTGTGTTCCTCTAGCTGGTTGCAGTGACAGGAATAATTTCCTCTAAACTGCTGGATATAATTTGTGCAGATGCTCAGGCCTTGTCTTGCCTTATTTCTTTTTTTCTTCCCCCTATATGAGCAGGGGAAATGATTCATTCTGCTGTTACAATGGTATCCTAGAGATTTTGTATCCCTTTATTCTCTTCCCTTTTAATTTTGTAGACTGAAGGCCTTGTTAGAGATGCATTAGTCTATTTTAGAGTGTCCAGAGTTAGCATAAGAGTTGTCCAAACTTCAACAAGGTCTCTTTTGACTTTTCCTTAGAACCTTGATTTAAATTAATTTCTGTATTATTTCAGTTTATATATTCAAAATCTTATAAAAATGATGAATCAGTCTAATCAGTTTGGTCTTTCCTACCATTTCAGACTTGAATTTACCACACCCCATTTGGGGGAATATGTATATTTTATAGTACAGAATAAAAATCAGTATAAATAGCCACATTTCAATAAATAAAGAAATCAGAGCAATGATTACTCATCCCAGTGGGCAAATAAAATACTCTTTTTAGAAACCTCAGGAGCTTCAGTTTCAGTCCACTCCCATGCCCTGCAATCACATCACTCCTTCAGATCCAGTAGGGTAATAAAGTACAAGATCAAATACCTAATCTCCTGATTTGTGAAGGCCCCAGCTCAGCAAAGGTCTTATATGTGTTTCTTCATGAGACTATTAATGAACGTGGGTTCTCACAGAAATCTCACTCATAATTTGGGAGAATTAAAGTGTATTTGTCAAGCTAAGCATGGAATGAAATTTCTAACCAAGGATGAAGAGTTTAAAAAATGAATATCCTAAAATCAGTCCTTGCTCATTCAGGTAATCTATTTGATTATAATGGCAAGTATATTAAGTCTAGTATGGAATTGCAAGGGGTCTTTCAAAGCTTGTGCCCAGTTTTTGTTAAATTGTACTGTAGAAGGCACTCCCAAGCATATACATGAAAGCATTATCCCTTTCTCTACCATTGCAATGGTCAGCTGATAAAAGTTTGGGGGGGGTTAATAGGGGAAATTTAGGGCTTCTCCTTTTCTTGTTTGGCTTGACCTGATTTCCAACCTCTTTTTAATCTCTTCTTAGACTCCATCTTTTGCTTTCTTTTAACTTTTTTCCATTGTAGAGAAGACTGGAAGATTCTGCTGAATAAAGGACCAACTCTGGTGAAGCAATGCCTGTTTTGAGTCTCAATTTATGGCTCTCTGACCCTTCTGAGATAACCAACAGGGCTTATTCACCTCTGATGTAATATATTCTCTGGTGATTGCTGCACAAAGGAAAAATGGGGATTGTGCATTTTAGGAGGCAGGAATTATCAAAGTTCTTAGAAAGCTGATATGCAGCACAGAAAGCAACATGTCTCCATTCTGTCAGTTTTGGAAGATGCTTAACATGGAGTCTGGCATTACGAGGGCTCCACGATTAGACTTTTTATGCGCCTTGCCAGACTTGGATCCTCTGCTTATGAGTGCAGCAGCAAGCTGGTATCCAAGCAGGCAAGCAGACCTTTCTGTCTCATCAGTACAATATTTCATCTGGAGGATTTTTTTAGGCTTGGAAGGGGAAGATTTGTTTGTTTGTTTCTTGGTTTTTTTTTTAAGTCAGGCAAATAACACATAAATATCAGTTTTCTAGTCCCTTCTAATGACTGCTTCCATGTACCTGACATAAACTTACTCCTTCAGGTATCTCACTTTGCAGTGATGTGTTACCATGCCTGGACATGAGCACCATCGCTGGTCCACAACTGCTTTGACTGCCATTCCATGCCCTTGACAATGTTAATAAGTCAATTAACAAACAGAGGAAGCTGCAAATCATACATGTCATTACTGCCATTGCATGCTTTTCAATGTGTGGACATGATCATGGACATGATCCTTAAGATGTGGAGGTCAACAAGGAAAGCCTAGGTGTTGTAGTGCCATGCATGGCTTGATGCAGCCTTACTGCTATAAATGGCTTCAAAATCTGTTCTGAGTCAAAAGAGTATCTGCAAAGCTTAGCTTTGCTCCAGGGGAAATTCCATGTTAGTTACCAACTTTTGCAGGTCATTGGCATAATGTGTGGAGAAGCTAACTTACTGCTTCTCAATCTTTTATATGCACAGGCAATATTAATAATTTCATTTTAAATAAGTTTTACAAGACATTTTATATTTTTAATACACATTCTAACAACATAACCTGCCTGTTTAGTCACTACGCACTATATATATATGAAAGTGTTGTATTTAGAAAAGTTATATACTTTTTATTAGACTTTGTTTATTTTCGCTTTAAGAACGAAAAACCCAGTGATGCTGAGTTCTTAAAATATGTACTTAACTCCAGTTTCCCTGTATGTAAAACTTGCACAAAATGTTATTCTCTATTTTTCCTGCTTACTAAATGTCATTTACCATAACTTACAGTGTAAATGAAACTGAACCTTCTTTTGAAGCATCCAGAAGGTATTATTTCTGTTTTTAGTGTACATTAATACCCTTATTCATTCAGAATTTCCTCAAACTCTCATCTTTGTACCCTTCAGCCATCTCTGTGTTTTCTTACCGTGTCGATAATCATTTACCGTAGGATTAACTGACAGATTGTGTTAAATCTGGTGGATCCCAATCTTCTCCAGCCATTGTACCACTGCCTCACTCTTATCTGAAAGATGTTCAATGCTCCCAGCTCCCATTTGACATCACTGGGAGTTTAGTGTGCTCCATATCTTGCAAGACAGGGCCTCTACATGTCAGACATCATTATGTGTACCGTCCCGTGTGTTTGCGTGTTTTCTAATCAGCACTGGGTTTTGTGTTGCTTGTAACCCAGCTCGATGGCTGTGTGGTGGAGCAGGGCACACAGTGTGCAAAGGCAACTGGCTGCGCTCCAGCTGAAGTCAAGCAGTGGCTCCATCCCTGGCTTCAGTGAAAGGCCCTGCAGGTTTAAAGGAAGGACAAGCTAAACTAAAAACACGTCATAAGTGACAGAGAAGGAGTGGCACACATAGCTGTGGTTGGGAACCACACCATGATTTTCTACTTGATAATCCTGAGGACATATTTCATACTAGTGCATACTGAACTGCTAAAACTCCTAAAATTTTGCGGATACTACTGACTGCTTCTAACCAGCTATTTCTCATACCCTAGCACCCTCTCTCTCAATAGCAAATCCTAGGTGCTTACCTAGCTATAGGTAATATATCAATTGTTTGGTTTGAAGCAATACCATCGAAGAGACTGAGAAGGAAGATATGTGTTCAGACCCACAAGCCGGTACTCATTCACACCTCCTTCCTCACACATCTCAGACACCTCAGAAAAACTTCTGAAACGACATGACCGGTTTTGCCATACATAGGCAAAACAGCAAGAAGTAAAGAACACTCATGCCCCTATTGTACACATTTCATCAGGTATTTTGACATGTTTAAAGTATATCTAATAAGTACTTGGGAGACTGTAGTGATTCCTTCCCAATCTGTATTGAATTGTTCTCTTTTCCAATATCAAGTCAGTCCACTGAGGAGGACTTAATAGACTTAAATGAAAAAAACATTCCCTGAGAAAGAAGTATTTCATGTGCATGGTCACGTAAAATAATCTAAAACTTCAGAAAGCAACAAGTCAAGTGTCCTGCTGCCATTTGAACAGTGACTTTTCATTACCTGTTTTGACGTTAGCAAAAAAAAATACCAAATAACTATTCTTGTGAGAATTTAATACTTTTGATTATTTATAATTTGCCTTTGGATTGAAACTGCAGTTGCTAAATTGAGGTAGGTACAAGCCATTTATAGTAGAATAGAATACAACCAAGAGTGTAGATTTTGCCATTGGGGAGAGAGTGGGTGCTGTTCTAACAAAAGCATCTAATTTAAAATTCTTCACTTTTGTAACAGTTGCTTTGCCTATATGTTTCCCTGTATTTATATGAAGGTACATTCATAAAATCAATCTAAAGAAAATTGATTCTCAGACATTTCATGATGTGGGTGCTTTGCTTTTTACTAATGAGCTTTATCTGTCTACAGTAGAAACAGATACTCCGTGGCTTATGCAGCTCAGAAGCCGTGGCTGCTGAATGCAACTGTGGAGGAGAACATTATCTTTGGAAGCCCATTTAATAAACAGAGGTAAATATCAACCCTCTTGCAAAAACACCTGGCAGATCTTTTAAAGAGGTTTTTGGATTCTCCTTCAGGAGGGAGTTTGTAGATTCTGAAAAATATGGATGCATGTTAACCCTGGGGTGGAATTAGCTAACCTGACTTTAGCCATCTCAAAGGATGGCTCTAACCAGAGCGCATGTCTAAGATGCTTGTGAGAAATCACAGAGTGGCAGTGGCTCTCCATGGAATGCAGCAGAAGCCACAAGTACATTTTCCAGGCAGCTAAAGTTAGGTGAGATGAATCCCTTCTTTGGAGACTACTGACATATTTTAGTTTTACTTAATGGAGCCTGAGGTTGCCAGAGGACTCTGGAAATAGAGATTCTAGGCCCGTTTCCACTGAGTTTATGTACTAATCCTGCTGTGATCAAGTTACTGTAACAGTCGCTTTACAAAGACACTGCATGTGTGAAGATGGGGTGCCTCAAGGAAATAACCTTAATTCTTCCTGCAGAAATACAGGAGAAGGGATGGGGAAAGCTGAGATGCACAGCTGCTGTTGTGCCTGTCCAGCACTTGCTTCTTGTACCCTCCTAAAAGGTTAGCGGTGGAAAAAGTGACTTAAGGAAAACAAATTGCTAATGTTTTCAAAGGCAACACTCTCTTTGTTTTAAGTTATTAAAAATACATCCCATTTATCTCAGTGTGTACTTTGTTAAGATGTATGACTCCATTCCCACTTAATAAAACTTAGCAATGACCAAATATCTCAAAATCTAGATAAACAATCTAAACTTTAGGGGCTGAATTCTTCAGCTACTGCATCCGTCAGCTTAATTTCACTCATATCCAAGGGACAAGGCTGAATTACACTATTCAAATAGTCTGATCCCATCTGCTTATTAGAAGATCATCTGCGACATTCCATAGACCTAGAAATATCACAACAAATTTCAAGTTTTTGCAAGTGGTTTCTGATTCTGGCAAGATCAGAAGCACTGTAAGGATCCTTTGCCCTGTAATATCACACTGAGTAAATGAAGAGGCACCTAAAGGGGGAAGAACAATAACTCATTGGAAAATGGCTTTAAATACTCCAGAGTCCAGCAAAACTGCTCCGTGACAGGGAGGAATGTACTCAATAATTTACGTCATTGAATCTTTAAAAAGTAGGCTTGCCAATAAAGATCTCTAATAAATATGTCATTTTTTACAATGCTTAGTTTACAACACTCCATGATTAGTTGCTGAATAATCACTTTGCCCTACTTATTTTTGTGATTATCCAACCATCACAGAGCCATAATAACTTAGCAGTGAATTTGAGCTGGAGGTTTTTGTGCTAGCAACGTTAAGTGGCTGGTTAAATAATTGCAACGACCATATTGTTTTTACAGGTACAAGGCTGTTACAGATGCGTGCTCTCTGCAGCCTGACATTGACTTACTACCATTTGGTGATCAGACTGAAATTGGAGAAAGGGTAAATAGTATGAATGCTTTTATGTCTGCTTACCCTATGTATTAAGAAGGTGCTCTCTGATGTCACTTAGACAGATCTAATCTGTATTGGGCTGCCAGCCTGGTACATAATTGTGATTCACTAGGGTTTACTGCAAAAAAAGTTAAAAACTGTTTTCCTTCTCAGCTGTTTCTCAAATGGGATTTTTTTGTCAGTCTCCTATATTTTGCTTGCAGAATTTGATGCTAGTATTGGTTGCTTTTTTCAATCTAATAAGCCTACTGTGCTTAGAGCAGCTCTACATAATTTACACTTACCCATGATTAGTTGCTGAATAATCTTTTTTCTTATGATATTATATGAGGATTATGCTTGTTTATCAACAGGATTAGCATTTTAACAAAGCTTTTTATTTCTATTTGAACTCTGTATAATTTTTAAAAATCACATTTCCAAAGTCCTATCATAATGTTTATTCAAAGATACGTATTTCTGATCCATTATACTCATTAGGGGATTAATTTAAGTGGCGGCCAACGACAGAGAATCTGTGTAGCTCGAGCACTCTATCAGAACACCAACATTGTCTTCTTGGTAAGATTTTTCTTTTTCGCATAGAAAGTTAGTAATAAACTGTCATTTCTTATATTTAGCTTTAGAAAAATTTATGTTAGGTTTAGATGACTATAGGGACTTGTCTTCAACTCCAAATCCAAATTAGAGAGAGAGGAAATAAACGTCCACTAGAGGCAGCATCAAAACTTACTGGGAGAGTGATGAAGGTGGGATTTCCTAGAGAGATTAACACTGGAAGAGTAGAACAGATTGTCTAACTTCTGCCCACTCTCAGTGGTGACCTACTGTCAACACAGTTCCACTGAAATAGCACGACTTCTGGTAAGGAAAAGCACCATAATGCAACTACTTGTGAGCAATGAACATACGGAGCGTTCAGCGCTCTCCTGAAGAGTGCCGTGGATTTGAACAAACTTTCCCTTCTCTCATACTAATTTCAAGGCACATCAGGAATTTCAGGATGCTAGTGCTAATGAAGGGGTAGTTTGAGCCTCTTCAAAATTAACCAGGGACTTCTGCGCTCAGAGAAAAGGTGTTTGCATATAATATCCTTATCTGCATGCTGTCTTGTTGCTAGCCACACTCACTCAAAGTCAAGACCAAGCACATCTGCAGTTTAATTTAAGCTTGGCTCTGGATCCTGGCATTTTCAAATTTGTACTGGAAATTTCAGTTCTAGTGTTCCCGATCAGATTTACTCCACATTGTCAGTGTGGCACCAGCACTGCACACATCTAGACACACAAAAAAAAAACTGAGTCTATCGCTGTGATTTGAAGAGTAATGGATTCTAGCTCACTATTTCATAGTGCAGCCCTCTGACTAGGTCTCTGTCATTAGAGAGAAACACTAGTAAGGGCAGATGTTTTGTATTTTTTAAAAAAACTCTTGAAAGAAAAATACTTAAATTTTGTATCTTGTTTGATTGTATTTTTTTTTAATTTGATTTGATTGCAGGATGACCCATTCTCTGCACTGGACATTCACTTAAGTGACCATTTAATGCAGGAAGGGATTTTGAAGTTTCTCCAAGAAGACAAAAGGACTCTTGTTCTGGTGACACATAAATTACAATATCTACCACATGCTGACTGGGTAAGAGAAGAGCTACCATGATTAAGATTTGCTAATGAAGAACGCACACTCGAAGTTAGCACCATAATGCTCAATGATATCACTATTTTCTCTCTAATAGAGTCTCTCCTTAATTCCATATGTCATGTGGGTCTCTGCCACTTTACATAATACAGATTTTATAGTAGAAGAAACAATTTAATTTTTGCATTGTTTCTGTAGGCTTTTTGATTGAAAGACAATGGAGAAATATCACTTAGTTGCAAACACGACTACTACTTTTTGTGTCTTGTCCAGGCTTTTTACAAGTACAGGCAAGCGTGGCTTATAGAAGTTTCAGATTATGAGCTGTGTCAACAGATATTATCTTCCTTTTTGTGTTTGTTCTGTTAAACTGTCTTTACCTCAACCCACAGGTTTTCTCACTTTTACTCTTCCGATTCTCTTCCCCATCTCGCTGGGGGAGGGGAGCGAGCGAGTGGCTGCAGGTGCTGAGTTGCCAGCCAGGGCTAAACCACAACACAGACTTAAGTTATTAATAAAATACTGAATAAAGTGAACACATCAATTTGCATAATGATAATCTCACCAATACTGAGACATATTTTGTAAGATCCAGGTCAGTGATTATGGTATCTATGTTTCTGAGTAGACCTACTGGATGCTTTCTCCTCTAGATCATAGCAATGAAGGATGGTATGGTGCTTAGAGAAGGGACACTAAAGGATATCCAAAACAAAGACATTGAGCTATATGAACACTGGAAAACTTTGATGAATCGCCAAGATCAAGAATTGGAAAAGGTAAATAGGAGCATTTGGGCACGGTTGACCCTTCTGAAAAGAAACACTTTTAGTTAATTTCTGAAAAAAACAAGCCATGTCAGAAAGGAAGTTTTAAACTAGACATGGAAAAAGCACACGAACTGTAAGGAACCTTACGGACTGAATAGACTGTCTAGGAAGTATGTGGTATATCCGTCACGGGTGGTTTGTAAGGCCACATTAGGCAAACACCTTTTTGAAATGCAGTGTAGGACTGATCCTTTGCTGAGGCAAGGGGTGGGTAAGAGACTTCCTAAAGTATCTCTTAGCCTTTTATTCTGTTATTGCCATGAGCATTTAGGATTCTCTCAAGACTATTTTTGAAGTTCTTATCATTCCAGAGGAGAGGGGATGAAAGAATAAAAGAGAGGGGGAAGAAAATGGACAAGGCAGGATTTTCTGAAAGATAAATCCTAAAATACTGTGCTTTTGCATTCTGTGAGCTAAATCATCCAAATAGTCCCTTTGAGGTTACGGTTGATGCTACCACAATAGCAGGCAGCTAAGCTCTCAAATTAATAAATAAGTTTTCTTATTACAGGATATGGAAGCTGACCAGACTACTCTTGAGAGAAAAACTCTTAGAAGGGCCATGTACCCCAGAGAATCCAAATCGCAACTGGAAGATGAAGATGAAGGTACGTTTTATCATTTCACTTTGTTTATTCTATTACCTTGTGTCATTGCC
This sequence comes from Psophia crepitans, assembly GCA_013399095.1. Lineage (NCBI taxonomy): Eukaryota > Metazoa > Chordata > Aves > Gruiformes > Psophiidae > Psophia > Psophia crepitans. The sequence continues at coordinate 56,853 of VWZZ01002824.1, forward strand.
TTTCCACTTGAACAGCTGGCAGTTCTTAGCAAGGAAGTATGAAGGTCTTGATGACACTTGGTAATAACAGTGGAAAGCCCAACACTTCGACCTGTTTAGAATATGACTTGTTGAAGAGCTTCTCTATAGATTTCTCTAGACATTGTGCAAGGACAGGGTATACCAAACCAAGTTAATTTCTCTGCTAACTCATACTGCCTGGAGGTAGTGAGGAGTGAGATAGAAGTAAAACAACAGCAAGAATTGTTATTAATGCAAATTGACTCTGCCTCGTCATTGGCACAATAATGCTAGATCATCTGTAGCCCTGTTACTCTATTCTGGGCTCTTTTTAGAAATGGAGGTATTCTGCTATTTTCTACCTGAGACTATTTATGGGAGACATTTTAGGCTTTGTTCTCAAGCTTAGCTTCGTGTTCTCCCCAAGTCTTAGTGGTTTTAGAGGCTGCAGAATCAGATTCATGTACACTTTTAAAGTGGGGTAGGGGGCAGAGGGGAACAAACGATTGGATATTGTCAGCTGGCAACAAGACCCATCAAGAACATCCCTGGGATGCTTGGCCGTGCATAAATGAAGTATTCAGTCCTGGCAAGCAGTAAGTTTGTGCCAGGGAAGAGAAGAGATGAACTGTAGGCTTCACCTTAACCAGTGCTCACCAGAGCACTAATTGCTGGGACTGTCATGATGGTGCTGGCTGGAGTGATGGCAGAATGCACAATGGCTATTAGCAGGCTCTTTACTGCTGCCTTGTGTTTCATCTGGCAATGCTCACAATGGATTGTAATCTTAAGTCATAGGTCTGTAGGTCCTGAATTGCTCCGTTTTGAAGAGATTTCCAATCACTGCACAGTAGGCAAAGCTGGACCCCAAAGCCCCCGAGATGGAAATATTTTGTTGGCTTCATATTTCTTTGGCAGAGCTGAGCAGAACACCTCTTAGTATGTCCAGTCATCAGTATGCTTTATCAGTTAAATTCTTGGATGAGTTTAAATTGAGGTCATTCCCAAGCTCCTTGTTTTGATCTGTGCAAGAAAGCCTTGCCAAAAACCTGTATCTTCTTTGTGGGGTGAGATAGAAAACACAGGAGAAAAAAGACATGCCCATGTAGTCCACAGAATGCCTGCAAAAAAAGCATCATTAAGATCATAAAACACATATCAGTAACTTCAGGGCAGAAATATAACCTGATAGTGTAGAATTTAAACTTTCAAGAACTCACTTATTAATTAATTTTAATATTCAAAATCAGAAATGGGTAAAAATGCTGTCACTTAAGAGCTGTCAAGAACAGGTCAACGGTTCTCTTCCCCACGTGCAGTCTGCAAGGCTGTGAGGTATATTTTTATTACCTAGAAAAAAAGTATTGTTAAATGTAATGTTTATGGAAATATGAAATGTATATTCCCCACAGCAGAAGTCTTCCACCAATAATATTTCAGTATAACATGAACAATTATCATATAGTCAAAGGTAGGACTGGAAGAAAGATTAATCCCACAGCTGTGTTTTATATAGACAAAAAGTTTAGTACTTGGGAATAAAATAGAAGTGGAGTTCTTTCATGCAATAGATGACAGAGCATCTGGACGGAAAACTTTTGGAGAACTTTCTAGAATCTTCCATGTGACCCAAAGTGCTCTGTTGTCTGATTGGGAAAGGCCTAGTCTCTACTATAAATACTACTGAAGACCTGACTTGCAAAAATATTTATTGCCAAAACTGTAACTACTCAAAGAGTGACAAGCTACAGAGTTGCTCAAAGAGCACAGGGGAAGCCTTATGAAAATATCTTTGAAGTGTTTGCTGTTTTTAAATGTCAAATTTAATTTTGCCGTTAGAATTAAATTTCAAAATAAAGAAGTCAAGCAGATCCAGTAAACCTAAGTATAATTCTTAGTAATGAACCCAAGCTAACTTGATCAAATGTCTGAGTCACAGAGGAAGAAGAGGAAGAAGATGAAGATGATAATATGTCAACTGTCTTGAGGCTCAGAACAAAGATGCCATGGAAAACCTGCTGGAGATACCTAACCTCTGGAGGATTTTTCTTGCTCTTTCTGATGATTTTCTCAAAGTTGTTGAAACACTCAGTTATAGTGGCCATAGACTATTGGCTTGCTACGTGGACATCCATGGACAACGGAAATGAAGTTAGGAGCGCTGATGATGTTAACAGCACAAATAAGGTGGGCCATACCTTGGAGCTTGACAGGAAAAAGAAAAGAAAAGAAAAGTAAAGAAAAAAGAAAAAATAGTCTAAAGTAGTTATTTGCTGTTCATCTAGAAGCCAGCTAAATTGGAAAGACAGAATTAGTAAAATTGGTTGTTATATAGGATGGATGAATTGTTTATGATAAAACATAAGACAATTCAAATTTTATCAGTCTTTTCAAACATGCAAAACTGAAACAGAAGCATGTTTGAGGCCAGAAAAATTATTGACTTTTCGAAGGAAATAATCTCATACTAAACTTTTCCATCTGGATTTTTTAACACCTAAGTCAATGACCCCACGTTCCTAAGTACTGGCCATCCAGTCATGTCCTCTCAGAAATTAAAAAAAAAAGTCTTCAAATGTACTATTTAAATACAATCTGCTTATAGCTGTAAATTTGACTCATACACAAGTATGTCACTGAAATCCACTTAGTAATTTTTCAGAAGGCTTAAATGCGCTATAGCCCTGGCAGATTAGTTTAGAATTTGATCTGGGAATTTTAGTGGTGCTTGAACTTAACAAAGTGGAACTTTCCAACATCTCTCAAATGCATGAAATCTTGAGAGATTGTCTGAGTTTCTTGGCTAACAATTTGCATACTTTTGTATTTGTCCAGTTAACCTACCTTCACAGTTCTACGTACTATCACTTCAAGGTCTTGAAGGGTACGTATCAGTTGGTTGAGGGATCTTAGAACTGTCAGGTCTTCTAACTATGTGAACTTAATGAATTGCAGTTCTGTCATAGTTCTTCTATTTTCCAAAGACTATATTAATATAATTATCTAATATAAGTGATGTGACATACTAGCTGAATGGTACCAGGTACCTTGAGAACTCCCTTGTAGAAAAAAGAAATGTGTCTTTATTTCTAGAGCTGATGTATTTGTCGTTTTATTAGACTTATCATGTAGCTGTCTTCAGCATCCTCTCTGGAGCAGGAATTGTCCTTTGTCTCATCACATCTCTGACTGTGGAGTGGATGGGTCTCACAGCAGCCAAGAACCTACACCATAATCTTGTCAACAAGATCATCCTTGGACCAATCAGGTACAGCAAAAATAATGTTCTTCTTGAAAACCTACATGGCCAAAACCTGTCCTGGTTTTATAACTAGGAGGATACTTGAGTGAAAAACTTGCCCTGTTTTCTTCACTTAAAAAGTGAAAATAACTAACGAAATGAGAGGGGGGAAAAATCCATGTCAGAACATGTGACATTCTGCTCCCTTTTTTAATGTGGCTGAAATATGTCAGATAGCTGGCACCCCCTTCAAGACTGGGGTGTCAAGGAAAGCCTTGAGTACAGTTCTAGCTCCAGGGCACCAAGCTCTAACCCTGCGCAATGGGCATGGGGTTTAACAATAAGGACACCAAATTTCTTCTGATGGCCAGGGACAAGTATTGTGCATGATAATCACAGTCTTTCACAGGCAACAGGATGGCCAAAAGGATGCCTCCATAATGAATACAGTAATTATGGTTCTTTGATGAAACAGCTGAGTCCTGGTGCCCAGTACTACGCAGGAGGTTGAGTAGCAGCCAGGGACAGGCTGTGATCACTGGAAGGGATCTTAAATCTTGAGGGAGCATGGATGAAAGAGCAGGAGGCAAGACAGTAGGTTTTTGGAAGAGGAGACTTAAAAGTTTAGAGGGAGTGCATGCCAAGAGAAGCATTTGGATAGTCAGGATGCAGACATTATGATGTGCTGTATTATTCGTATTTACTGCTTGGTTTTAGAAAATGTCGGGACACAGCTCTGTGTTCTGTCTGACTGGACTTTTTATCCAAAACTGGAATTCCTTTTCAGATAACTTTTTGGTTTTAATTTGTTCACAGGTTTTTCGATACGACTCCACTGGGGCTAATTCTAAATCGCTTCTCTGCTGATACAAATATCATTGATCAGGTAGTCATATTTTGGTTTATTACATCTTGGCTTCGTAAATTTACACTTATCTACAGAATAAGATGATTATTAGAATATTCAGTAGAGAAAGGCATAGGAGAAATGGACTCTGGGAATTATAATAGACATTCAAAATGGAAAGCACATGCACATTTTGTAGTAACGAGGGCTACAAACATGGTGGGAGATGGTAGCTCTTAATGTCTTCATATGCAGACACGTTGCTTCTGTTGGAAGATCTGGATTAGCAAAACACCAGACTTTCGGTTCAAAACAGGAAATGGGGTAGAATATAATAACTTTAACTGTATAGGAGTACATGTGACAAATGGATGTTCCATCCTGGTTGTAGCATATGTGAATTTAGAACATTCGGGGAGAGGAAGGCATGCTTTTACTGTGGCTGTGAATTAAAATGTTTGGATGAGTAATATTCCTGAATGCAAGGGTGATGGGAATGTGGAGGGGAATTTAGACTCTGAGAAAGAGCATGCTGTTTCTCTAAATATTTGGGATATCAAGAACAGTTTTCCATTTCTTGCCTGTTATATAAATGAGGTGGAAATGGCTTATATTACCCCATGATGTTTAAAACACTGACCTTCAGAAAAAAATCTACTGACTCATTTTTTAACTTCTGCACATTTGAGTAGTAGATCCACAGAAACATACAGGCTCCTGATGAAAGGAGAATATCAATGAGTGCACAGTGGTATCATGCCATTTTCCCTATGGTCCTCTGTAGAAAAAGGCGTATCATGGTACTATCGGTGACTTCTGTCTTATGTTTGTTTTTTGTTTTGTTCTAGCACATTCCTCCTACCCTGGAGTCTCTTACCCGGTCCACCTTACTCTGCCTGTCAGCCATCGGAATGATCTCCTACGCCACTCCATGGTTCCTTGTTGCCCTCGTGCCTCTTGGGATAGCATTTTATTTCATTCAGAAATACTTTAGAGTTGCTTCCAAGTATGTAGTAAAAAAACTGTTCTGAAAATTTCTTCTTAAAAATTTGTCCCAAAGAATTTTGATGTAATGTGAGGTTACAGGAGTTAGTATAAGCGGAAAATGGCCATGGTGTCCTGCTTTTGATCCAGAAGTATGAGTTTGACACATACACTGGAGGATGTTTCCAGCTGACCTGACTACAAATGGGATATTTGGGGAAATAACACTAGTTGCATCGCTTTTGTACACTGTTGGCTACAGAGTCAGATGAGCATGAAGTTTGTTAATGAACTGAGCCAGCTCGCATCTGGTCAGAGCTCCTCTTTGACCTTTTGAGGGTTAGTAGAGAATGGAAAATAACTTCCTGAATTAACATCAGTCACAGTTTTTCTGTCTTATTGGGAAAAAAAAACCTCCACAGAAAGTTATTTCCACTGCACGACAACATTTCGTGTTCAGAATGGTTTGCTGGCTATAAAGAGTACTTTTTAGATTGGATATTAGGAAAAATTTCATCACCAAAAGAGTGCTCAGGCATTGGAACAGGCTGCCCAGAGAGGCGGTGGAGTCACGGTCCCTGGTGGTGTTCAAAAAATGTGTAGACATGGCACTTTGGGACATGGTTTAGTAGCCATGGTGGTGTTGGGTTGACTGTTGGACTTGATAATCTCAGAGGTTTTTTCCAACCTTAATGATTCTATGATTCTATGATTTCTTAGAGTCATGCTTCTAGTACTAAATCCGTGATACAATTTAGTAAAATGTTTTAAACAAGCCATTTGAAGTTTTTTCTTAAATTCAATCAGTCATGCTTCTTTTTTCTTATGAGCCAGATTTCTGGCTGGAATTACACCAATTTCCAGTACTTAAAAACACCCATCAAGGTGCCTGCTGACCTGCAGGGAGGCCAAAATAACCTACCATCATTAGCAATTCTCACTTCTGGCCCTGTCTTTGTCGTATGCACATGGTAAAGTATTAGCTGCTGTTTGGTAGCATCCAGTTAAGAGACATGGTGATTTTCAACTGAGTGTTCCAGTACAGCTGGCTTCATGGAAAATACTCGTTTAGGTAGCCCAAGAAAGAATTGTGTCAGTTATTCCCTTTCAATCAATGGAGCAGGAGGAGCATAGGGACACAGATCAATAACTTAGCGTCACTCTATCCCACTTTTCATCAGCTTTCCTCAGAGTTTCCAAGGAGGTTTATTCATCAGAAAACTATAATCAGAATCCACAAAACAAAACTGTTTAATTCTGAAATAATTTTATTAAATTCTCTGAGAATTTTCAGAAACCTTATTCTTTCCCCACCAGGTATCCAAACTAATGCTGTACATGGCAGTACACCAGGTCTCAAGGTGGCTAAGAAATCAGGAGACCTGGTTTTCATTCTTTGATGCATTATGGTCTTCTGAGTGTCACCCTGTCCTGATACACAGTGTACGCTGTTTAAGGTTCTTACTTAAAATACATAAGAGTAGGCAAAATCTTATGCATTAGACCGCAGGGAAACGCTACGGTTTCTCTCTGTGAGAGTAAAGTCTCCATCTGTCTCCAAACCCGGTTTTCCCACCTGCTGTACTGATAGCCATACCATGCAAGCTAGCAAGGAGTTGATCTCCCCTCTTGGGTCAGCACACACACATCCACCTATTGGCTCTGCAAGCACTGGTCTTCCGCAAGTCCATAACTACCTCAATCATTTTATTCCCTTACAGGGTTCTGGGAAAATCTCTATCAGCAAGTGGTTTTGTGTTTGTTTTTTTTTGGGGGGGATTGTTTGTTTGTTTGTTTGTTTGTTTGTTCATTTTTAAATCTGTTTAACTTAACCTCTTTTAAATCACTCATGAAGCATCCAGGGTTGACTTGTTTTCTTTCAATCCACAATAGAAATTAATAAATCCAATTTATTTCTAGAAAAAATAGTCCTGGGACATGTAGGGTGAAGGAATAGCTTCAGCCAGTATTTATAACTTACTTACATGCAGTACTTTCCAGGCATATAAGCTTCACTAATTTTTAGAAATGCAAATATTTAGTGTTTCTTGCAGCACTTTGAGTCTTTGTTGTATTTTCCATTACATCTCTTAAAAACTTCTGTGTATTTTCCATCACAAATTTGAAAGAGAGCATATTTATCATCAAAACATAAGCAGCAAATTCAGTTCTGTATACTGTAACATTCAGCATTATGGAGCAGTTATTTCTCCTGGCCTTTCTAATACAGTGTGCAAACACAGTAGGATTTGAATAAAGAGTTGAAATATCTAATGATCTGGCCTCTCTTCTGTTTATACAACTGGCTGCTATGATAATGGCAGAATGTTACAGAAAGATGTATTTGTCTCTGTGGTTTGGAAAATGTTCCTGTTTCAGGAGACTGGAACTTTTTAGACTTAAATATTATTGCTCCATGCAGGTCTTGAAAATACCATTGCTGAATAATTCAGGTGATTTCTCATTCATATCGTTTCTATGTCAGTGCTGTCTCCATTTCAACCAATGTGATAATATTAACACTGCAAATAGAAGGTCTGCTATAGTCTGTTATATTTTATGTTCAGCATGTCATGGTACTTACAGATACTCAAAATGAGGCAAAGTTTATATGGAAAGGCACTCTTTTTGTTAGGCCAGCTGATACAGTTGCAATAAAATAGATAAACTTGCAGATACACAAACTCTATTTTATACCTGATGTAAGAGCCACAAATAACATGCTTAAAGTTGAAAATCAACTGTTCTGAATTTAAGTTAATTATATTAATAAATTATAACATTTAAGAATAAAAGGTAATTAGAATCTGATGGAAATGGACCGTAGGTTTTTATCCAGGAGAGATATGATGTCATCATTGCTGTGGGACAGAGAGAAGCTGAGCTGTGACCAAAAGCTAGATCTCTGGAGGTGGCTGGGAGGTGATTCAAAGGCTCCCACAGCAAAAGAGAAATATGATATTTCCATGTCAATGTCTTTCTATAGTATAGAAATAGTATATTGTGTGATCCTGAAAAGAATATGTGCAATATGTAAAATGTCTGTTCTTGTATGTTATGCAGTAAAATTTCTACAGACAGAGATGTTCACATTGTAATGGCTGCCTGTTGTTCTTTTTTTACTCCCAGGGACCTCCAGGAACTTGACGACAGCACCCAGCTACCTTTACTCTGCCACTTCTCTGAGACAGCTGAAGGCCTTACTACCATCAGAGCATTCAGGTCCGTAAAACAAATTATTAGAGAGAGGCTTGGGTTCTGCACTGGCTGGTGCAGCTTGTTGGACCATGTCTGAGGGCAAATTAATGTATTTGGTAGACTTTAATCAAGGCATCTCAAAATAGGGAAGACATTTTTGAGCTCCTGTTGCGTTGCCACATCTCTAAACACTTGTGCATATTTTCAGTAACACACTAATTTATCTGTATTGGTTTTCCACTGAATTAAAGTTGATGAATTTTTTAGGATACAGTATTTAAACTTTTAAGATGTTTAGTTTAACCATGCCTTACTTGGACAGCAGGGAGCTCTCCTTTGCCAGGCAGGCCCAGACATCACTCCTTCAGATCCCTCTGCTGTGTCCTACAAGCTATGCTGTCCAAGTGCCCCTGAATAATTTCTGTATTTAACTCACTCCTCAGGTGGGGAAACATCCTTATAGCACTTTCCAACTGAACATCAGTATGTAACTAGAGGGACTTTCCAAGAAAACTATGGCAGAACAGAACTTGATCGTAATATTGTAAAATCAAAAATGAAAAATAAATTCCAGAAGATTCAGAGAATTTTTCCAGCTTTCCATGCATATATTTTTTCTCTACTTACTACATGAAGTATAGGCCAAATTCTCCCTGTATATTCATTACATCTGGCATGACTCTGCCGAAGTGCCAGCTTGATGTTGTGCCCCACTAAGCATAACTTGCACTCACTCTGCACAGTGCAGAATTTCAAACCGGTGTGGATCCCACTGCACTGCTATTTACACATGTATTTGGTCATCTGAAGACTGCTTCATCACTTCAAGCTAGCTTTAGGACCTTAGCTATTAGCTCAGAGTGCTGCAGTGAGGACTGTGGCAGGACAAGCAAAAATGTTGCTGTGTTGAAAGGATGTGAGCCAGTGGTCAACACGAGATGTTGTAACAAGGTTTATCAACCAGAACGATGTATGGAAACGGTAAGCCATAATTAAGGCTCAATGCTGATGTATGCTGAGTACTTCTTGAGACGTTCAGAGTAGCCTTTCATCGCGTTATCTCCTGAGAAAGATTAAGGAGCTTAGCACTTCTTGGGAGTTGTTCAACTCTCCTTTACCTTACGGAACAGCAATGTGGGCTTGGACGGCGGAGAGCAGAAGGCAGCCCCAGGGAAGGACTAGGCATCATAACCATCACTGGAGTTTTCCAGGATATCTGGTGCTAATCAAAGCCGTTTCATTTCCCTGTCTGTGCTTCGCTTTCAACCAAACCTGAAGTCCACAGCGTTTTTTGTCAGCGAGCTCATATTTACTAATAGTCTTATTAGTCATTCTCTGCAGTTTGAGTTCAGTATGTTCCAGGATAAAATAGAGCAACCTCTCATATAATTTACCACAAAGTAGCACAGTTGGATCAGAAAACAATTTCTGTGACCTTTGCTGTTTGTCATCTGACAGGATAAAAGTCTAAAACTGCCCAGAAGATGAGCTGGACGTGGATGAAAAGATACAGATTTGAGCACGTCAGATTTTCCATTAGGAAAACAAGAGTTTTGCTGCCAGAAAGGCAGACGAGTAGAATATTCAGTGCATCTTTGCTGCTCCCTGCGTCATTACTGTTACCAGTTGTTGTTTTGGGGAGGTTGCTTGCCATGTTTACAAACTGTGCAAAGAGAAAGAAAGTACCGGGNGGGGGGGGAAGGTTAGTGGCAGATCAGGGCTTACAGGTGCTTCACAGCAGGGCCCTGAGACTTTGAGATGGAAGAACTTGGCATGATAAAACGGACAACAAGCTGCTGAATGAAGTTTGGCTAGTTTCTTCAAGTGATGGTATCTAACAGATAGTAAAATATGAAGCAATGAAATGGCTTCCATCTGACTGCAGGTCATACCTAAAGTACTGCAAGGCACCAAGAATTTAATACACCTACACCAAGAGAGATTTCCCCCTCCTCAAGTGTACCTCCGCTCTTAGGTGCTCTGATATCCTTGCACTGGTTTTTAAATACGATGGGCATTATATGGGGGAGAGAGAAACAAGTGACAGCAGAGGTAACACTGCTCATTTTTGTAATTCAGAGTGATCAATAGTTCTCCCTCATTGTAGCTGTTTAGGCGCTGTTTAGGCAATGTGTGACTAGCTGAGAAAACAGCTGAGCTGAGTAGCTGAAAGGTATTGATCTACAGATCAATCTACTGCTCACATTAGCTGAAGCCTTAGAGATGTCACCTCTGTTAAGACTCCTGCAGCTAGCCTGGTAACTTCTGAAATCAGATTTTAAGCCGACAGGTGAGCTCTCTGCTCTTGCTAGTGGCTTGTGAAGAAGAAGAAGAGATGTGCCATGGCAGCACTCACCTGTGAGAGGACTGGAGGGCAGCAGCAGCCACAGTCCACGGCTGTGAAAGCGGATAAGCTCTGGGAAGTAAAGCCTGACCCTAGCACCTGGCATTGCAGTCTCTTTGAAAGGACAGGCTCTGATCCAAAATCGAGTCCAATATAATTGTTTGCTGAACAAATTCCTCCCCATTGTACATTGTAGCTCTACCTGCTTAAGGAGAACACTGGCAGCAGGTATGGTTCCTTACAGAAGAGTTTTTAACTCAAAGTTTGGCAAAGGCAGAAGGGCAAAAAGTTTTTATGTGGGGGGAGGGGATGGAGAGAAGAGCTTAGTGTTTCATCCTTTTGTGTATGAGTGTGTAATGTGTTGTAATATAACAACTTTGTTCTTGGCAGGCACGAAGCCAGATTTAAACAACGTATGCTGGAACTAACGGACACGAACAACATTGCCTACTTATTTCTATCAGCTGCCAACAGATGGCTGGAGGTCAGGACGGTACGTTCAGTTTAGTCCCAGCCATGGTTTTGAAACCTTGGAAGCAAACAGAGACTTTGCCTGATGCAGAGAAGATAATAACGAGAATTAATCTCGCAATGAGATTATACACACTGTTCCTTAAAATAGTTCGGGATTGTTTATGTTAAACCCATAGGGCTTTTTCAGCTTTCTTGGCCAGGAGTAAGAAAATACAAGTCTCCCTCATCTTTTGCTGTTGTGAATGCTAGTGTCTGAAGAGAGTGCAAGAACAAACATTTACATAACTTGAAATAAGGCTTTCTCTACTACTGTGCAGCATCTGCAGACCTGCTGCAGCAGGAGCTGCTTTCAAAACAGAGCACAGCTTTCAAGTAGGTTTTTGAACTCTGCCGTCATTCTGCCAGGGCAGTTGTAGGCACCACTGAGCTTCCAGGTCCTGAGGTTTCTCTCCAGCAACAGGGTTTATCCCACAGCTGTAATTTAGAGCCCCATTTGCAGTGCCCTTACTGCAGCTGTGAGCCCACACTGTGCAACAGCACTGCTCAGTATCACCAAAGATGGCAGAACTAGACTCGAACTGAAAAACAGAGGACAGTAGGGCACCAGGCAGCCAGTGCCAGTGAGACAGGCTTCTGGCCTTTATGGGGGCTCTCCAGGCACAGCACATGAGGAGGTTCCCTGCCTTGCAAGGCAAGGAGAGGCAAGCAAAATCACTGTGGTTTCCTTATTCATCTGACATGAAAAGAGCAGTGAATAAACAGAGCAGTGACCTGATTCTGCTAGACACAAATAGTAACAGGCATGATTAATGCCCACTTCAAAGGCTGTATCCTTACCTTCGTTTCCTGGTACGCTGGTGGAGCAACAAAGTTGTGCTCCATTTCTTATGATGGCACAGCTTTCCCTCGTGCATGAAGCTTTCAGCTTCCTACAGCATCCAAGATCAAGCTGAACTTGCTTTCAAATCAAAGACGGATAAATAACAGCGCAACAACCAATCCTGGAATAAATTGTGGCAATGCCTGCTAATGTCTCACAGTCTTAGACTTGCTTACATGCAGAGTGAATTTGATCCAAGAATATGCATCACTTCATCATAGCATTAGAAATAAAGTGGTCACGCCAAGGAACAGTTTATTTAGCTCTGCCTAATGGCATAGCGGTACTAATATCACTCAAAACTTTGTAGGGTTTAATAGCAACTGCGAAGTCCTGTCCCAGCTGCTGATGGAGACTTGAGACCATTGTGCTTCTGCTTCCCTCTAGATGCTAAGTTTGAATCTGTCATCTGCTCATCAACACTTTTTACAGACAGATGAACTAGGCAGCTTTCATTTCAAATCTCAGAGGGAAAGATTCCAGGTAGGATATTATCAGACAGGAGGAAAAAAAAATGGATTGAAATTGCTAACCCTGTAATCCAAAGTAAATATAATGCAGGAGCAATGGGAGAGTGGGAATACCAGCAGTCTCATGAATCAGGCACCTTGACAACTCCATGAGATCATATGTGGCATTCACTTCAAAACTGAGGTACACATCAAGAAGATGGGTTCAAGCTCCTGCAAAGCATGTGAGAAGTCAGATCTTTCTAATACAGCCTACACAGCAATTTCTGTAACGCAAGTCATCACCATGCAACAGAGCTGAGACCCTTCAGGTATCTACCACAGAATCACTCTGAAACTGAAAGTGCTGTGGCAGAAGCAAGGCTTAGGAGCCCATTTGCAGCACCACGACTACACTGCTATACTGCTTTTGGAGTCCACACGGTGTTTCACTGCAGGCTGTGAGTGTCTAGCAGGGTTAGGGATGCCTTCACCATGCACAGTGTTCCACTGCATGATGTAGACACTGTATGTCAGTCTGCCCACTTGTGCCAATAAAACATGTGCATGACCTGTATAAATTCTGCCAAAATTCTTCAGGCACTCTGCAGTTACTGATACTTCTGTTTTTTTGGGAGGGAGACCCATGTTTGAGAAGACCTGAAAGAGAGTGGAGAGAGTGGAACTGATTTGTTTTAGTTATAGGAATTAGGGGTGTCATTGTTATGTCATTCTTATGGGTTTTTTTTTTATGCGCTCATTAAAATTTTTCATACTTGCTCTTTTTTGGGTGGCCACAACGAGATACCTTAGCCCAAATGGATTTGCAGAAAATAGTGGCCTGTTTCACTTGTGTTCAGCAAGTTCCTTTAGAGTGTTTCAGGCTGGGCACCACAATCCCCGATCTTTTCCAGGAAAAACGAACCAGAACTGAGGACTAGGTGTCATTATAGAAATAATCATCAGTAAAGCAAACCTGCTCTGCAACTAGAGACGTTTTCTTGTTGCTGAATTTTAATGTGGCCTAGAATCTTACTCTCCCCCTTCTGTTGTTCCAGGATTACCTCGGTGCTTGTATAGTTCTGACTGCGGCTGTCACTTCCATCACCGAAGGGCCTAACTCGGGGTTTGTGGGGCTGGGTCTCCTGTACGCTCTGACGGTACGTACCAAGGCAAAGTGTAAGAACTTTCAGACCAATGTATTAATTTTATAGTATTTTTAAGAATACATATACATGGTTATCTTCCAGCTTTCTTAATCTTGAAAAAAATGATCTTGCAAATAATGGATTCGAGCCAAAGTTGAGAGAGTTCAGGGCAACTTGGACTTGCTTCAAGTTTTATGAGCCAATTAAAAAAACACAACCATTCCCAGGCCCTGCGTGCTCCCAAGCAGAGCAGGAAAATTAAAAATGCGTAAAAGGACCTGCTGTACACTCTCTTTTGCACAACACAGTGTTGATTCTGCCTGTACATGGCAAACCTGCCAGAAAATACTATTCCACAGACTGTCATAACCTGGATAATCTTTAACCAAACACCAAATAAAATAATTGCTGAAGAACCAGAAATACCAGTTCTGCCTTTGGAGGGGAACTACTTGGATGCCCAATATTGTCCATGCAATCCAGAATGGATTGGGACGTTTGAGGCTGGTAGACATGGTTCACCATGACAGGTAGCAGTAGGAAAGCAGAGGAGATGGGGTTAGGAATGGTGAGATTTAGGTGGCACTCTAGCTAATTCATTTTGAGCTTATTGTTAGTATTGAGCTACATGAGCTGAGTCACGGAGGAGGAACAGTGGTTGAATGTACTAGGCTATAAATACAGTTTGTTCAACCTGGAGAAGAGGAGACTGAGGGGAGACCTCATCATGGCCTACAGCTTCCTCACGAGGAGCGAAGGGGCAGGCGCTGATCTCCTCCCTCTGAGGGAACGGCATGAAGCTGCAACAGGGGAGGGTTAGGTTGGAGATCAGGAAAAGATTCTTCACCCAGAGGGCGGTGGGGCACTGGAACAGGCTCCCCAGGGCAGTGGTCACTGCACCGAGCTTGGGGGAGTTCAAGAAGCATCTGGCCAACGCTCTCAGTCATCTGCTCTGATTGGGCTGGTCCTGTGTGGAACCAGGAGTTGGACTCGATGATCCTTATGGGTCCCTTCCAACTCAGGATATTCTGTGATTTTATGATTCTATGATAAGAGAGGCTGAGAGTGCATCATGAGTGCAGAGTGAGTACAATTACCATGAAGAGTAGAAATGTCACTGAATTAACCACAAGAGTGGGGACAAAAGCAGAATTAGGATAGTGGCAGGAAGAATTTTTGAAATCATGGCTGGCATGGCAAAAATCTGTCTGCTTTACAGCACTGGTGTGAAGGAGGGATATAGGTATGGGTTTAACACCATGATCTGGCTTTGCATGTAAATGCTGGTGAGCCTATGGTTGCAACAGAAAGTTCTCGGGAGCTGCCTTAGAGTGGCCTTAGATCCCCTTTGAGCCGCTGTTGCAGCAGTGTGAGAATCTGCCAGCAGCTGAGAATCAGTCCCAGTGCTTCAACTTCACTCTGAAAACATCCCTCGTAATCCTGCTTCATTAGCAGAGATCTGGAAGCGCCAAGACGCCTGCATAATCTTTGGCTTCTTTGTATTTAGTCTGTGTTTTCAAACAGGTCATTAGTGTGAATTAGCCATGTGCTGAAGTCTGGCGTAGCAGAGGAAAAAACGCTGTAGTCACCAAGTGATTCCTGTCTCTCTCCTGCCCCACAACACCACTGATGAAACTTTGAATGCAGTTGGATCATTACCTGTGTCCCCTGGGAGAGGTTTTTTGTATCATTGCTCTTTGGAGCTAAGAGAGGGCTGGTGTTTGGACCTGGATGAGAGCAAACTGTACCAACGTTGTGTTTACAGTAGGCATCCATAAGCTTATTCTCTCCCCTTGTATAAACACCGCCAACTCCCTTGCACAACTGCGATGAAGGTTGAAATAATGACTAGAGCCTTTTGGATGCCAGGCTCTGTTATCAAATCTGCCAGCTCTCTGATTGCAGCCTGCTACTCCACAAGCAGCAGATCTGCAGAGTCTTTAGCTTATCTACAAATGTACCCATTTCCCTAACTTCCTGACTCAAAAACTGGACACAGAAAGAGTGGTTTCTGAACAACAAAGAAAGCACTTCTTGCTACCCCCTAGAATAATTCTGTCTTAAGGATAAAACAAGCAACTAAATCCTCTGAACTGACAGCAAATGTTATTGCTGAATTCAGTAAAAATTATTTACTGTATGCCTATTGCATCAGTATTAGGTAAGAGGAAAAGAAGTGGGTCTGGGTGATTTATTCATAATAACGTCCTTATTTGGCAAATTCAGCGAATCTCCCACAAATAAATGACAAAACCTTTCTCTGAATGTGTTTGTGTACAGGATGTTTTCACTGTCTAAGTTTCTAAACCTTTATTCAGGCACATGAAGTATCTCAGTTTTTAAAGGTGCTTGGCAATCAACTGTTCCTAGTAAGATCAGGGTTTGTTTTTTTAAGGTGAGCACCTAAATACAGACTTAGGAACCTACATTTAGGAAATTGCGTTATGATTTTTAGCCTTAAATAGTCAGTCCTAGCTAGAGATCAGTTTCTTTAAGCTACTGGATATTGTTACACAACTAATTATCAACAATTATCTACTACAATTAATACCTTTACTATTGATTAAATCCTTTTGCTTACAAATGGGGTTAAAAATGAAGAAGGAAATATCACTGAGCTGATAAGGCATTATTTCTTGTGTGTATATAGGCTAAGAACCTCACATTTTCCACAGAGTAATAGAAATGTGTAATCTAAATATGCAGAGAAGGAAAGAGAAATTAAATGCCCATTGAATTTTTGCAATATATTTGTAAATAGCAAACTTAATCTTTATTTGCAGTCTCTGAAAGATCAGAAAATGCAGTATTTTCAAATAGTGATTTTTTTTTTTCTGTGTGCTTAAAGAGGATGCTTTTCAGTATGGATTACTACTAGATGCTGAGAACAAGAGCTTCCCTTAATCAGTCACGTCTTCAGACTGTAGGTACAGCCTTTCCATAGTTCTCCTTCAACAAACAAGGATGAGAATACCAAGCACTGATTTACTATGTCAGGGTTGTTTGTGTTGGAGTATGACTGGCTTATTACGTATTTGATGCTGTTGCACTGTCTTGAACGTCAGTAAGAGACCCACTGTGCTGAGTCAGGCCAAAGACTATTACAAATTTATCCGAACTTTACTAACAAACATGTAGATGAACAGACAGAAAGCTGAACCCTGTCCTTGTTTTCATTTTGTGATGCAGATAACCAACTATTTGAACTGGGTGGTGAGGAATCTGGCTGATCTGGAGGTGCAGATGGGTGCGGTAAAAAAAGTGCACAGCTTCCTGAACATGGAGTCGGAGAACTATGATGGCTACTTGGGTATTGCACTCTAATCTTTTTGGTTTTTCATGTGGTATTGTGGAAGCACAGTAGACTTGATCATGTAAAATATAGACGGCTCTTTAGCCAAAATCTGTTCTCATTGACATGTAGGAACTCCCACTGATCTGAGTGATAAGGATAGCCAAAAGCAGCTATGAGATACATAGCCCATGTTAGTCAACATTAAAAATCCTCTACCAAATGCCAGGAAGTCAGAGCATGGCCCTGTAGTACAATCAGAAAGTACCAGAGCACAGTTATAGATGGGATGAAGAAAACACCATGTACCTGTTCAAAAAACCAAAAATCTGGATAAAAATTAGAAATCCATCATCAGTCACATGCTTCAAAATCTCTCATCTTTGCAGCAAAAGGAGACTACAGGACTGGGGCATGTTAGCCATTGGACCTCAGCAAGTCCTCCCTGAACTGCATGTTGCTGTTTATACTCCACGTATTTCAAATTGGCTTTTACTGGTACTTTAGATGTGCTTGAAGTACAAAGATGAAAGAGCTTCCAGGTTAGCAAGCTTCCCTGGAAAGTCAAGCTCATTAGTCTGGAGACAAAACCGGCCTGCGTATTTGCAAATCAGGATGAAATATGAGCTGTGATAATGTCAACAGCTCATGTTGTAAGGCAGTAACAACATCCTTCCTCGCACTGCCCTTCCTGTGCCGGTTACTGACCGAAGGACATGTTAACACTGTGCTGACACTACATTCTTCTCTGCTCGTTTGGCTTCTCCCATTTCATTGCAAAGAGCCACTTTAGCATTTTCCCTCTTGTCTTATGTATCAGGATCTGGGAGCTAAGTGCTAACGTGCCCACCCAGGAGTTCCCAGCTCTCCCTTGGAAGGGAAGTGGGACTGATTTTCTTGAGTGGCTTCAAGACGGTCCCCAGGCAGGAGAGAGGGGGAAAGGGGAATGTCATAAAGGGTGACCCTCTGATAGCATCATTTTGGTTTGTTTTTCTGTAACTATTTCAGATCCCTCACAAGTCCCCAAAGACTGGCCCCAGGAGGGGGAAATCAAGATTGAAAATTTATGCGTTCGATATGAAAACAACCTGAAGCCTGTTCTTAAGCACGTTAAGGCTTATATCAAACCAGGACAAAAGGTACCGTGTCAAGCAATTGCCTATCATCCTGATTCTAGAGCAGATCCTTCCTTATTGTGTCTTCTTTTCTAAGGTGGCAGAAGAGCAAGAATAACAACCATTTGCAGTGACAGTTATATACACTGACGGTCCTCTCTGAGGTCCATGGGCATGGGTCAAGAAACTTACACTGATGACATCTTCTTGTGGCTGGGATCAGTTTTCCTTCTGAGAGTCCCCCTTCTTTCCAAGTCCATCTCCCTCGCACAGAGGGAGCCTAGGTGGCCAGATGAGCTTAGATGAACACCAGACTGGAACTGAGTAAAAATGGAGTATGTCACATTTCAGCATATAGCATCATTGGAGTCCAGGTCAAAATACTGAAGCCTCAAAAATGTTCCCGGGGCAAGTCCTCATGATCTTGAGAGGCAGAAGAGTGTGCTTGCCATGCTCTTTTGCTTTTCCCCTGGTGTCTGCCACTGGCCATTGGGAAGGACCTTTCTTCTCACCAGTAGGGCAGTCCAGTCCAGCCTTCCCAGAAGGACTGCAAGTCTCATTTGTAGCTTCCTTCCATACGTAACATCTTCCTTTCTTTTGCAGGTTGGAATCTGTGGGCGTACTGGCAGTGGCAAGTCATCCCTGTCTTTGGCATTCTTCAGAATGGTGGACATATTTGATGGTTAGTTTTCACTGGAGTATGCTGTCACTCCTGACCTCCTTCCCCCTGATTTCTTCAGAAGAAGCAAGGAGACTTTTTGATAGTTTATATCCTGGCTTTCTGGCTCAGAAGATATTTGATTAGAATGAGGCTTGTTATGCCTCATCCTTCAAAGTACGAAGTGTCTTATTGTGAGTAGTGCTTGGTTCTTCCAGGAAATACTATTCACAGGTTATACTTCTAATTTTTTTAAATTTTTTTTTGCATATGCTTTGACAAACCAATATATGCCATTTTTGAGATACAAGGAAAAAATATGCAACTCTCTGGAGCCTCTAAATTTCTCCCTAAAGAATAACCACATTAAATTATGATAGCTGTCAAAATGCTAGCAGAATAGAAACTAGAACTTAACAAGTCCATTCCCTTGATATTTGTTTTTTATTTTATTGCGGTTTCCCACAACTACAGCAGAAACTGACTAAAGGTTTTGGAAACATTTTGCTATGTTTTCACTCCTGCAGCATTTCATTTTATCAGCTAATTGGAATTAACTGGTATGCAGCAATATGAACCCTGGCATTTCTAATACACATACACATGTACTGTTGCAGGAATATGGAAACCTACTGGAAAGTCATCTCTTTGTTTCAAAGGCTTCCATGTTTGTAATTTAGTCTTTGTACATGGAATGTTTGGTAGGGAAACCCCAGCAGGATGTCAGAGGATAACTAAATCTGATGCAGCTAATACTTGCCTTTGTTGTGGTTCTGTGCCTATATGTATCTACAGTAATAGGTTTCTGATTCATGACCTGGATTCCTGGATATATAAATAGTGCAAACAAACAATAGTTATATTTATGGCAAACTTTAAGTTTCCTTCTACTTTCATCTTCTTTCTGTATCTTTTCTTTGTTCCTTCTGTATCCCTGATTTTTCCCAATGGGAGTGCCTAAGTCTTTTCTAATCAAGCTCTGTTTATGCTTTGTGCATATCCCTCTCTCTCTCTCAGCTAGACCCATATTTGGCCTCTATGCTGGTCCACTTCTGGGTGGAGTCCTGGCTCTAATAAAAGTTATATAACAAGACTTCGAATAACTTTACTGGAGCCAGATTTCATTCATGTCGTCCATCTTGGTTCTTTATGGCTCTGACATTTCTTTGAATTTGTATGTCTCCGATGGTATTCCCCTACTCTCACTTCTTTCTTTGTTCTTTACTGTTTCCCTTCTCTTGCCATCTGTTCAAATCACTTCTCATTTCTCTTATGTCTTGCTTGGCCATACTTCATTACTTTACCGGTTTCCCAACACCTCTCTAATTTACTTTTTCCCTTGGATCTTCTCATCTGCTCTTCTCTTTTCCTTGAACATGCTGGCTTTTATAAAAAATGCATTCCCCTATTCCCAAAGCATGCAATATTAATTTTTCTCTCATTAGTCCACCTCATCTTCTGCTAACCTTCTCTCATGTCCTCATTTGCAAAGAAAAGGAATTGCTTAAGTTTATGCAACCACTGATGTCTCATGCTGAGGTTTTACGACCTGATTCAGACTTTCTGAAAGTCTGAAAACAATTGGACTTTGTGGCCTACAGATGAAATCTTGGTTCCTCTGAACTAGTGGTAGTCCAACTAGGTAGAGATTAAGTCTTTCATCAGAATAAGGCCACATAGGGTAACCTACAAAATGCAGTTATGACAATTGGGGATGACACAAGAGGCATACGTGCACAGCTTTGAATATCCATGTATTTGCCAGTTCATGGTTAGGTTCTCACTGTTGGGAGAGAGAAGTGATGAGCTTAATGTTAGGTACTTCCCAGGGCTGAGTGCAGCTGCCCGGTGAAGTAATCCACAGGGAAACCGCAGAAGTGAGCCTGATGAAAATACCCCTTACCATATCCTCATTCAGTTTACCCTGGCCCATCCCTTCCCCATAACCCAGAGGAAGTTTCTGTGTCCAAGAAAAGTCAGTGGGATCCGTAGTTCCTGGCTTTTGTTTGAGGATTCAGGTTGGCCAGAGAGGTTGTGGCTGCCCCATCCCTGGAAGAATTCAAGGCCAGGTTGGATGGGGCTTTGGGCAACCTGGTCTAGTGGAGAATGTCCCTGCCCATGGAAGGGGGAGTGGAGCTAGGTGATCTTTGAGGTCCCTTCCAACTGCAACCATTCTATGATACTTACAGAGCAACCAACCAGGCTTTTTTTGTATGTTTTCCCCATCTCCTTCACCTGAGTATCAGCGATTGCCACACCCATCACACCATAACTCAGATTTTCAGATGGGATGCATATGGTCATTGACCTGAAGTAGTGACTAGAAAAGGAAAAATCCTCTTACTTTACCAGCTGTTGCTGGTCATTCTTGTAGCGGAATGAACTACTAGGTTAAGGAGTGATTAATGTGACTGCTTCCAGTAATCTTATGTTAGCAGAACAGTATGTGGCTAATTCACAATGAAATACTTAAATGAAATGAGCTGTAAGAACCAGCATGAATGGTATTGAAATGCCATGGAGTAGAGCATCCTTTTTGTTTTTCTGATCTGCCTCTTGTTGCCTTGTACTTAATGCTACCCCATTCCTTCTAGAGTTTGAAGTTTTGGGTCCTGATGTATGGATTGCACATATACGCAAATATTATGCAAAATAAATTGTGCACAATCTCAAGTTAAATATCTTCTGCAACTGTTAAAGTCAAGGGGAAAGGAGAAAGGCACAAGATGTGGCTAATTACATAAGTTTCTCTTGTTCTTGCTCTGTTTGGCTGTAAAGCTCAGGTTGCCCCATGATAAATTATCCTTCTGGTGCTATCACTAATAGCCACTAATAAGCTGGATTCCTTCTGGCTTGTGTTACAACACACATTCACCTGCCCCATGTTTATATGGCAGTGCTGAGACATCACAGAGGCGCACTACCTCGTCATCTGGAGCCCAGGCCAAAGTAGTTGTTTTGTCTTTCTGCCTGCTACCTAGTCCCTCACATGTCTTCTGCATGGTGTTTTAAACAGGGAGGATAGTGATTGACGGAATAGACATCAGCAAATTGCCTCTTCATACTCTCCGTTCCCGACTCTCCATTATTCTCCAGGATCCAATACTGTTCAGTGGCTCCATCCGGTAGGTGTATGCCATCAGGGGGTGACAAGCAGCATTGCATAGCGTGTTTATGATGGGCGCTGTGGAACAGGAACGGATGGAAAGGGAAGGAACCTTCCTAGCTCAGTCTAATCTATCTACACAGTCTGTCCAAGGGAAGTCAAGGGATATATACAATGCCAAAATGTTCCTTTACAGAAGACTTGAATGAACTGTAATTGCAGTAACAAGACTCCTGTTACGGTTTTCTTTGCAGCTTTAATTTGGACCCGGAATGCAAGTGCACCGATGATAGACTCTGGGAAGCTTTGGAGATTGCTCAGTTGAAGAACATGGTCAAGTCATTGCCAGGAGGCCTTGGTATGTCTGAACCAAGCCTCTGGGAACATAGGCCAATAATGAAATTATGTATGCATGAGCATGCACACATATAAACAGATACTTGGGATCTTACACTCTGAACCATCACGTAGGAGTTGACAGACACCTAATGAATATTCTGACTCTATGCTAGAGAGAATATTCTTATTAAAACGCTGGAGAGTGTTCTGGTCTTCCACTCATTGCAGAAAAGTTTTGCAGTACCTCAGCATCATAGCCGGGTGACTAGTCAGCAAAGAGTTAAAAAAGAGCAGTTTTACCTCTGCTCCTTCAGCAGAATCTGGCTCTGCCAGCAGAGCAGTAGCTCGTGTCTGGAACACTGACGGAGCATTTTCCTTATCATTTCAGATCTGGTTCGTGAAAGAAACTCACGTATTTCCTTCCATATTAAGTGTATTTCATATTACTAAGATATTATCCTGCAGCCTATGAGATTTGCTAACGAGATTTGTGCCAACTGTTTGCTTAATGATATATTGCTCCTGTCCCAAGAAGCTGTGCTCACTTTTATTGGTATCACTCCATTCCAGTGTTCATGTAAAGTTTATGCTTACTGGCTTTTACAGGGATTTTACTTGGCCCTGGAATAGTGCACAAGCAAAGCTGTCACTGTGCCCACTCAAAATCACTGGGTCCTGACTGCATGAACGTACAGCATTTCAGTGGTGCAACGTTCAAATAACTGATTTTATTACAGATGCAATGGTGACAGAAGGAGGAGAGAACTTCAGTGTAGGACAAAGACAACTCTTCTGTCTGGCCCGAGCCTTTGTCCGCAAGAGTAGTATTCTCATCATGGATGAAGCCACAGCATCTATTGACATGGCCACAGTGAGTACAGCAATTAGCACCATCGATGCATGAATCTACAAGGAGAGGAGGCATCTTCTTCCTTAAGCATCATCCAACTGACAGCTTTTTAGCTTTTCTCTTGTGCTTAGTTTCAGCTCTTTCTGTTGATGTGTTTTGGGGTTTGATGCCTATGGTCTTGGGAAAAAAAAGGCTAAATGTCTTAGAAAATCCCTGCTTTCACCTGTGTGGCATTTCACCACAGAATCTGGTGTGCAGACCAGAGATAGTATGGAATATGATCTCCTCTCTTTGTGCTTGAGGACACATGAATTAAAACGTAAAAGGGTGAAGTAACTGAAGTAAGCCTTTTCCTTTGATAGGAAAACATTTTGCAGAAGGTTGTGATGACTGCCTTTGCAGACCGCACAGTTGTAACAATAGCGGTAAGTACTGATGCCAGCAAATGCTCTCCTCATTCTTCAGGCACTTAATCTTGCCTTTTGCCAGTTAAGAATCACTATATAAAGCTAAAAACATCACAAAATAAAACTAAAACACAAGGTCAGAATATTCCCAGATACTAGAACAAGTCAAGACACAAACTATCAGCCTGAAATTTTGCAGTAAATGCTATCTTGCAAGTGGGCCAAACTAAAACTCTTAGATCTGAAGAAAGAGTTTACAGGGAACTTCAGCATCTACACCGTCTCCATGAAAATTTGAAGTCATTCTCACTAAAAAAATTGAAATCGAACCTATGGGTTAAGCCATTATTGAAATTTGATTCAAAATCTGAATTTGAAATTGAATTTTGCCTCTGAAGTTTGTGCATGTATAGTGCCTACAATCATCGCATGAATTTACAAAAGAAGCTGAAATTTCAAAAGCTTGATGTGGTTTCTCAAGTTGGGTTATCCTTTCTTTCAGAATAAAAAGTTAGTTTTATGACAAAGGTTTAAAAATTGGTATCAATGTGAATGGCTCAAAAATTAGTGTCTGTTCAACTAAGGGTTTATGATATTTTTTCCTGTTTTCCTGCCATTTCTAGTGCCCAAAAGTTCCTTATATCTGTGCAGGTATGCACGTGTATGCACACACATATACATGCATATGCACGTACACAGTGTTCCACCTTGTGACAGCAGGCTTACTCAACAAAGAGATGTTTTATCCGTGAGATAAATACATGTTTCAACAGCTGTTTCATTTGCTTCATCTGGAATCTAGTCCTACTGTTAGAGGTTAGAGTTATAGCTCCTGGACTCTGGTTTCAAGTCTGTCAGTGACTAGTTTGTGTCAGGCAAACCACTAACCTAACTCATTTACAATAGGCTCTAAGGTTCTTGGATGTGTAGATGCTGAAGATGCTAGCAGTAAGCACATTGTGCTTCAGTTACATGCCATTGAAACTGTAGTATTGTCCTTCTGACTTGAATCTCACTTTTCTTTTGCTTTGGTCTTTCCAAAATCTGTGTCTTAAGCAAAATGGCACATGTTAATATTTAGCTTTCCTCACAGAGCTGGCTTCATTTCCTTTCTCTCGTCATTCACAGCTGATCCTTCCTTCACCCACCTGTTTTTCTTTTCTTTTTTCCAGCATCGTGTATCTCACATCTTGGATGCCAATATTGTCCTAGTCCTTTCTGAGGGCTTTCTAGTTGAATGTGACACTGCCTCAAACTTACTCCTCAAAGAGGACGGCCTGTTCACCACTTTGGTGAAGACTCACAAGTAGACTCTCTCAGTCCACACTGCTCACAAGACTCCTGGCTCTTTGGTAGTTATTTTTACCTCTTTAGTTTCCTTTCACTCTGCTTCCTTTCTACTGCACGACTTCTGAGATGACAGTGCAAGAAGGTGTTTGTTGTGTCGTTCCTGTAATTTCATATTTATCCTAATCATATTGAACTAAAGCTTAGATGGCAGATAACGCTTGAATCTACAGTGTCAAAGGAATCCACCCCGTAAAGCAATCCCTGACCTTCAGCCTATATAGTGAAATATCACACTTCTAGAGTTCACTCTGTCTATACCTGACTGGCTGTATTCATATGGCACTGAAATCAAACTCAGTCTGGTTTCATGCCTGTTGCCTGTGGGGATAAACTGCTGCCTATAGCACACTCAGATTTAATCTCAAAGGGAACTAATTGATTTACAGAAGGAAACAGCCCAGGAGTGCGCTAAGTTAGATGCAGAGCAGACAGGGTAGAAGGCCCAAGGAGCGGAGCAGGACGCTAAGCCACCTGACAGCACAGGCATACCCAGGATGTTTCTGGCCCGTATTTCCTAAAGGGGAAGATGTATTTCAGTGACGCCGTAGGATTTATTCCAACAGCTGTGCCATCCGTAATGGCAACTGGCAGACCGAAAGTGAAGTGTATGCAGAAGTATTTTCAGGCTTGGTGCCAGAGGCTGTAAAGTAATTTGAGACCTCTTCAGATTAAAGATATCGTAGAAGGACCTCCAGATACCGCTATAGACAAGGACAGCCTTTCACGAACTTGGTATGCCTTGCGTTAGGCCCGCTAATGAACTGCAGTGAGAATTATCATAATGAAAACTTCTGTATGCTTTTCTTTATGGCAGCATCGGGTTCACACCATCCTAACTGCAGACCTGGTCATCGTCATGAAGCGAGGGAACATTTTAGAATATGATACGCCTGAGAACCTACTTTCTCAAGAAGACGGCATCTTTGCTTCATTTGTCCGGGCTGACATGTGAAGAATCACATGATGCATTTTAATAGCTTATTTTTAAAGAAATGAAAGGCAAATATTTTCTATCCAATGTAACATCACTTTTATCTTTTTTTTTTTAGAGCTTCTTTCTTCACACTTCCATCTTCCAGAGTAATAAAACCTATTGCAATACATGTATGCCTCAAAGCAATAAAAATGTCACTTCATTCAAAAGCTATTAAACTTCACAATCGCACACATGCACACAGGGGCCGAAGTTTTTATTTCCTGGGAATTTGGCGTTTTCCTTAGATGTTTTAGTGACTCTCTTTTACAGAGAGCAAAAGAATGCACTGCTCTTATAAACTGCATATGTTTTCCTGGAACCGCCAAGCAAATCGTGCACTTTGTCAAGGAAACGAGAGATCCCCAGAAGCACTGTGCCCCCAGAGGGAAAAAATTAAAAAAAAAAAATAAAAAAAAAATCCAAACACTGGGGGCAATCTGCTGCATTCCAAAGGCATAAACTTTGCTCTTCAAGTTGCCGTGGAGGAGCAGTGAATGACGGAAAGGAATTTTATCAGAAATACGGAAATTCTTCCTGTCCTTCCCTTTAGTTCGCACACGATAGTTGGCACAGCACTATTTTTCAGTGCAATGACGGCTTATCCCTACATCAAGTTCCTAAATCTGTATTTGTTCTGCAGATTTTCCTCATTCAAAGATGAAAATTATCTTATAATTGTGCATGCTTTGATAGGCTTATAGAGGAATAAGAATAATCTGAATTTATAAACTTGATATTAGCCCATCTTTTAAACATGTCCACTAAAATATTCTATTTAAAACAGCACGTAATTAGCCAACCAATAATTGTTTTGTATGTATTTAGTCCTTCACTTATTTTTTATCTTGGGACAGCCTTTTGTGTCATTTACACATTTCTAGAGTATCTCTAGATCAGCTCCAATCTAAGAAGGTATGATTTTTAAATTATTTCTGTATCTTAAGAATTTAGGTGACTTTAGATACATATTTACATCATACAGCTTTGAAAAGCTTGCCTGCGCTTGACTAATGCATATCGCCAGATTCTGAATCATGGCAACCGCACAATGGACACTAAAACTCCAGGAGTTTCACAGACATATTTCCAAAGGCAGAGCTTGAGACATCAGCTTCACTAGTAGTATTTAGGAAGAACACGAGGTGCACTTAAGGCCATTTCTAGTGTAATTAAAAGAGCATAAGGCATAGTACTTGGCCAAAAAAAAAAAAAAAAAAGCTATGAATTTTGGAAAAGTTGTAGGACTTAAACGTTGGATTACATTTAGTCTGTTAGTGTAAAAATGATACAGTGGTTTATCTTTTGTGTTTTGGTGGGTTTTTTCCCATCTTAACTATTGGAAATAAAAGCTGTGTGACACAACTAAACAAAAAACCTCAATCATCTTGAACATTTTATGATGGGAAGTACTTCTGTGATTTCCCCGTCTACTGCTGTGAAATGTTTTTGCTCTTTTCTGGATTAACTCCCTGTGTTGACCTTTGTCATACAAGGAAAATAAAAAATAAAGCAGATGTTTACAGCGGAAGCGCATGCTGTTACACAGATTTCAGAGCCAAAAGGCCAAAATCATTCTTGATTTAATTTAATTGTCTTCAGTGAAAAGTTAATTGGATTCATTGCTGTCAGACTCAGTCAGTAAGAAGACGAAGTACAAATAACTTTGTTTATCTGTGTATCTTTAATGATATCTTAATGATTTATTTTAAGTGGTACCAACTAGTTCAAAGAGATCCCAGTTCCCACTACGTTAAATGGCTGCCGTGGGCCTGGGGTTGTGTCAGGTATCTTGTAGTACTTAAAAGGGGCCAATAATTAGTACCCCTTTCCTTTTACAATTGTTCCAGAGCCATTACAGGTGTGAGAAGCTCATCCATCCTTCCAGAGCTATAGAACGTAACATTGCTGTTTAAACATGTAGAAGAGGTCTGGAGCACCTCTCCTATGAGGACAGGCTGAGGGAGTTGGGCTTGTTCAGCCTGGAGAAGAGAACTCTAGGGAGACCTAATTGTGGCCTTCCAATACCTGAAGGGGCCTACAGGAAAGCTGGAGAGGGGCTGTTTATTAGGAAGTGTACTGATAGGACAAGGGGTAATGGGTTTAAACTAAAAGAGGGGAGATTTAGCTTGGACGTTAGGAAGAAATTCTTCCCTGTGAGGGTGGTGAGGCACTGGAACAGGTTGCCCAGAGAAGCTGTGGCTGCCCCCTCCCTGGCAGTGTTCAAGGTCAGGCTGGATGGGGCTTTGGGCAACCTGGTCTAGTGTAGGGTGTCCCTGCCCATGGCAGGGGGGTTGGAACTAGATGATCTTTGAGGTCCCTTCCAACCCAAACCGTTCTATGATTCTATGATTCCATAAAAAGAAAATAAATACATTATGGGATGAGAAAAACCTATGAGCATGCTTCATTCATTTTCATGGAGGTGTGCAGGAATATTGGCCCCAGTATTACGTTAACCATGGCCAAAGTGTTTGGTGATCATTGTAGCGTACCCCACAGCCACCTGGCAAGTTTAAAAGCACAATGTGTTTCCTGAAGCAATTAATCCTATTCAACATACACAAATCCCAAGAGAGACAGCAAACATAAACCAACTGCTGTAGACATACCTGATGTCCTTGCGTTATAGCCACTGTGCGTATGATATTATATACTCACCAAGGCCTTAGGCTGAACTTTGCTTTTTGCGTCTTCCTCTAACAGAGGAGGGTGTTCCCAACAGTCACACAGCTGTTTTTTTACTAAGAAGAGTGCAGAAGGGATGAAGGCTTTGAAACAAATTTCCTTTAATTCCATGTCAAGGTCTTAAATGTGTCCCCTTTAGGAGCAGTTTGCTTAGGCTGTAGTACATAGACAGTAAAGGAAACACCAGCCAGGAGATTTTGCTTCTTTGACTCATAACGCTCCCCTTCTGCTGGCCAGCCCTTATTCTCTTGCCACAGCCTCCTTGCTTTCTTTTCTTCACCACCTCCTTATATCATACCTCTTTGAGGTTCATGCCTGTATGCCTGAACGTTCCTTATCCCGCCTGTGGCCTCCCACTCCTTCCTGACTGAGGTCCATACTCTCTGCCCAGTTTCCTCTCTCTCACAGCTCTGCACACTCTCCTCTGCCCCTGACTTTCTCTAGCTTCCTATCATAACACCCTCCTCTTCAGGGGGACACTTACTCTAGAGTGATCATGTTTTGGGGTTGTTTGGTGTTTTTTTCAAGCATTAAACTAAATAAGCTTTCATTACAGCAATATTATGCTCTAGGACTATTAAGTTCTTCCTTTTACAAAGGAGCTTTAAATGCAAACACTGGCCCCGTGTACATTTCTTTTAACTACAGACGAAGGAAAATCATCTGTGTGACAGATCCTAAATTACGTTTCTCATCTCATCTGTATTTCTTTTCCTGTTAAGTGTTTCTGTGACAGAAGTAAACCAGCAGTAAGATCCCCTTTTTGCCAGTGCAACTGCTTGTGGATCCACAACAGTGTTTCTCAACCTTTAATGTGCAAGCAGTGGGTTATCTCAGGCTGCTCAGAGAAGCTGTGGCTGCCCCCTCCCTGGCAGTGTTCAAGGCCCGGTTGGATGGGGCTTTGGGCAACCTGGTCTAGTGGAGGGTGTCCCTGCCCATGGCAGGGGGGTTGGAACTAGATGATCTTTGAGGTCCCTTCCAACCCAAACCATTCTATGATTCTATGATCTTTCCCACCCCTTGAGCCAGCTGTAATGGCTGGCATGGATGAGACTGCGCCTTTCCTATATGTGATCTTTCATCAAACTCATAACAGCTAGCTGCTCATTACTGCTTCTTCCAAACCAGAAATACCCCATACAACATTTGTGTTTATTACTGAGCCAAAACTTCAATGTGCTGGGAAACCCACTGTAGGGGTTTTAAGTAGTTCTTGAGGCAGGTCCACAAGCCTCTGCCATAAAGCAACACTGCTGATACCGGTAGCAAGGGGAAGCTTTTCCCTCCTCAAGATCCAGCGCTTAAAACAGATCTCTCCATCTCTTAACTTTGCTGGGGATCTACATCAGTGCAGCGGCTACAGGGATTCATCTAAGGTGAATTATTTTGGGGATGTTCTTTAGGCAATCACAGCTTGAAAGTTGATGAGAATGTTCTTAAGAATAGCTTTGCCTGAACCACTTGTGTTCTGCTAATTGTTATTTACGCTTCAGGGATTTTGGGAGTGTGACAGTTATTTGGACTTGACATTTCAAACAATACAGTTACCAACTAGGAAGGTTGTTTGGGGTTTTTGTTTGGTTTGGGTTTTGTCTGGGTTTTTTTTAAAGGAATTAAATCAAGTCAGTGACTGTGAGGACTCCTAATTCTGAGCTTTCTTGCTGATTTTTTGTAACTTCAAACTTGTTTTATATGTTATTTCAAATAGTCTCCTATAACTAACTATTCATAGTCCCTTTGCTTTGTTATGAAGACCTCTTAAAACCACCTGGGTAAGTTTTCTATTTGATATACAGCGAGTTCTCTGTAGATGTGTGTGCTTACACACAAAAACACACGTGATCTTTTATTCTAAAGAAGCGTATGGTACAAGCAACTCAAGGCTCATTTCCTCTCTGTCCAGAATAAAGATTTCTAAAAACAAATGTATGTTTTTTTTCAATGCCAGACAAAGATCCACATCACTCAGTCAATGGGATGACTGACCCACTGGAGATGCCCGTCTCTCACCCACGTCTGCAGAAGGAATCTAGGCAATGAGCTTGAACTAGACTTCTGCCTGCTCGATTGCTCAGTTTGTAGTCTCAGGGAGCTCTGAGAGATGAAAACAGACAATTGCTGGGATTTTTAGCCATGTATAAACCAAAGAGGATGCACTGATCCGCCAGCATTTCCTGCAAGGCAGGCAGACCTATAGAAGTTTGGGATAACTCTGATAAGCCAGGGGCATAAGTAAGGCAAAGTCTGCAGGGAGAGGTGATTGCTCTGTTCAGCAAATTGATATGCAAAAGAGCTGTCTCAAGTGTTTATAAGTTCTAGTTTCAACGCAGACCTGAAAAAGTTCTTTATTTGCAAGAGTGTACCTACTTTTTCCAACTGTAACATTCAGCTGAAAGAATATATTATCAAAGACATCTCCAGCACTTGGATGAGCCCCTTTTAGCTTAGTGTAAACTAGCAGAACACCTCTGCTATAAATTAATACACGCCACTGAATTCAGTCAGTACCAACATGAATATGGCCCAAAGGATTTGGCATCTCATTATATGTCAAACCTCTGTCAGCAAAAAGTAACTGTACTGAATTATGCTTTCACAGACAGATGAAATCAATTTTGTATGTGGTCAAGTAGGTTTCTTCAAACTTCTTGTATAATAAATTGATTTAATTAATTGTCGTCTTATTGTTTGCAATGGGCTCTTGTGCTTTGTTGTGTAAAGATGCCAAAACATTCACATACCATTCTGCTAACGTGTCACAAGAAGCTGAAGGAAGCATCACACAAGCATTCTACACTAGCTATAGAGGAATTCTATCACAAATGGTATCACATATTTGAGGCACATAGCTACCTTTGTAAAAAAGCTGTGGACAAGGGTCACGTTTCCATTATTTAGTGGCATTATCAGGTTTTCGTTATTTAGTGGCAAAAGCTGGAGTGTGTTTCCCTTGCAAGCACTATGGCCCAGCACCCCCAGTGTGATACTGCCAACAGAAATCTGTTCTAAAATATCTAGTGAAACCACACTGCTACTTGTTAAAATCTCTCTGGAGCAATGATTCTCCCATAAAATGTGTTTAAAAGCAAAAATCAATTCACCACGTTTGCTATTTTATATCCTCAAGTATCTTTTGAAAACCTGATTTAAAATCAACCTATGGTATGTAAACTCTCTGATGTGAATTCAATCATGGCATGTGAAAAGTTCTTTTAGTTTCTTTGGAAATAAATCCTTTCAAAGGCAAAACTAAGAGTGCATTAAAAATAAGTCTGAAAACAAAACTGTAAATCAAATTCTTCATTGCCATGCAAACATCCCAATCATTTCCACATTGGTTTTTTACTGCTCTGTTTTTTCTCCACCAGAACTGACCTCTGTGTGGAATTGTGGGGAAAGATTATCAGGTTTTCAAATTACCAAAAAATTGTTGTGAGGCAAAAGTTCTCTGACTCTTACAAATTAGCAATCTGCTGATGCTGTTTTGGCAGTACAGCTTACAGTATTGGCTTGTACGAAGCCATAGAGTTCAGAGAAGTTTCCAAATGTAATCCTTCAAGGGAAGAGAGATTTTTTAGAAAGGCCTTAATCTATTTACTATGCAGTTATTATTAATTATTCTCTATTGATAGCATCTGTCTACTGCTAGACACTACCCATGCAACCATTATAGACATTCCTGGCAGGAGCTGTTTAAAAGTCACATACTGAAGAGACTATAAACAAGCAGTCACTAAAAAAATCTTATTGTTAATAATTAGTTTCTATTTGGTGTACTGACATTTATCATGTGCAAAATGCCCTCTTTCATTTTCATTGAACACAGATTTCTTTCATTTTCGTTGAACACAGAGGTTTTCATTCTGTGAATTACTATATAATAATGCAGCATTTAGCTCACATGTTACCATGCTGCACATTTCACTGCCCGGTGCATTCATTCCTGTGTATGTATGTTAATCATTTTTATATATAAATACATTACATGGTTATACATCCCTTGGATAAAAGGTCTAAATAATTAATGAACAGTGCCAGCTAGCACTGCCCATAAGAGTCTCACAGCTATTCCCATGACATTTCTTAACTTTCCCTTTAATTTACATCAGGATTTTCTGGCTGTACCAGCTTACATCCATAAATATAATTTAAACGTCCAGTAAAATATTTAACCATGTAACTAAGGAACTAATGCAGCTTAGTGTAAATGACATGGTCCAGAACCACCACCCTTCAGTATCACAGTTACAGATGCCCCAAAGTAATATATTCTTTGAAAAGCAGAAAGATACAGGTTCATGTTCAACAGTTGTATGTGTTTTTATCATACCAGCTAGATTAGGCCCTTATTCTTCCAGCAATACCAACTATGACCATTAGACCTCTCCATCAGAGGCAGGAACCTGAGGTTCTAAAAGGCTCTGCGTACCACAGATTTTCATGGCTGAATCATTCGCATTTGGGGACGTCTACTCTACCAGGTCCCACCGTAGCATCCGACATCAGATGGCTCAGAATTGCCAAGTATTCTGTCATAGGATCTTAAGATGAGAGAGAGCATCTATCTTCCATCAATGGCACAATCTTAATTTAACCCTCACTCCACAGCCAGCAGAGACAGCTGCTATGTCAGTCACTTGTAGGCAAGGGGATCTGGAAGCACAAAGATGGAAATACATAAAAATTCCATTTCACAAATCAGAAGAAAAATCTCCTTCAGCTGATGATACGGCTCTCTGAGCCAGCTCCAGCCTTTCAGAAGAGGAGACAAAATCATGTTATGCTACTCTGAGGCTGAAGCCAGCCAAAAGCTTTCTGGCTCCTGTTGCACAAGAGGAATAAGCACAGACTGGACAAGGAGATGGAATGAAAAATCCTTGATACCTGGCTTTGTTGCTCCAGATACAACCAGAGGAAAAGGGGAAGAGAAATGGCAGCTACTGTTTGTCCCAACAGTCAAAGTCCATACACTCTCTTAGCCTCTCTGGTTTTGCTGCCTCCACCACTTTGCCTCCTGAGGCACCCTTACATTTTCCTAGAGCCAACTCCTAGGTACTACCTACACTGCTAAATAAAATGGGAAAAGTGGGGAAAAGGAAGGGAGTGCAAGAGGAAGATGCTAAGGAAGCCAAACCCTCATTTACCTTTTCTCCAATGCCCTGGTGATACGAAGTACAGCACTGAAGCTTCCCACCAGCTTTTCCACCCCAGCTGCAGGGAGACACTTTGGCATTGGCCAGCAAGTCAGGAGCTTCTAGGAAGTCCTCCTACACTGTGGTTTGACCTGTGAGTGAACGTAAACCATCTGATGCCTCCATCTGATGTCTGATCATAAGACTTTGGCAAAGAGTGCGAAGAGAAGCATCCACATTTCCACCAGCTACAGGAGGCAAAGAGTTCACACGTCTGCTCAGCCTATTCAGAGTTTGGCCTGGCCTGTAAACTTAGAAATGGGAATCATCATAGACAGATGGATCAGCAGCTAGTTTTTCAATAGGAAAAAAAGTCATCAGGGAAATAGCAAGCGAGCCAGAGGGGAGAAGCACCGAAGGGAAAGAAGAGTCCAGGAATTAGTAACACAGCTAGAGAGGTACTCTAACCATGTTCAACCCACTTAGAAACTGATTTCCAGCCTATCCATAAATTCCAGCACAGGGATACACACACACACACAAAAAAAAAAAAAAAAAAATCCCAAACCGCTCTCTTCCCAGAGCCTCAGAAGAAACCCCTGTTCCAGGAAGGGGCATGTAACATGACAGATGGACCTCAGGGCATCAGGTATCAGGAGAAGGTTACACCACTGTGACTACTACCATCTCATCCTGTAGGAGAGACTGACTTGGGTAAGTCTCCAATGTGACAGTACAGTATTTCTGTACTTTAAGCTAAAGGCTTAAACTGAAATATGTGGGAGCTAATATCTGCTGTGAACTGAGAAATGAAAGGATTACCTAGCTTCGCAGGTCAGGGGTACCACAACCTAAAAGACGGGCTGGGTAAAAGCAGTGCCAGCGTTCCTGATATGGAGCTGTTGTGGCAGCTGTGTCTGCGAAGTGCAGCCTTTGGTCTTCAGCCTGCACTATAGATCAGAGATCTGGGAAGAAACAAACACACAGCTAAAATTAAAGACAAAGATACAGAGATCGATAAGTAGTGTGGAGCTGCAAGAAATCTTGGTGGGTTTTGCACAAGGATTTAGTATGATATGGTCATCTCCAGAGGGAAATAAGGCTCGGGTTTATGGCGGAGAGCGAGTATAAGGTATATCCTGCAGCACAAGGCATTTCTTTCAACTGCCCCTTCCTTGGCTCAGGCATGTCCCTGGAGCAGAGGTGGAGTTAGGGAAACAGAGGCTAAAAGATGTTGGATTTCATAAATCAAATGACTGTAGGAACTATGTAATTTGGGTGTGATAATCTTTCCTCTCCTCTCTCCCCCTGCTCCTGCCTGTGCAGGCCAGGGGCTGCAGCCCCAGCCCAGAATGGTTCCCTGCCTGCTCTCTCG
Organism: Psophia crepitans; assembly: GCA_013399095.1. Classification (NCBI taxonomy): domain Eukaryota; kingdom Metazoa; phylum Chordata; class Aves; order Gruiformes; family Psophiidae; genus Psophia; species Psophia crepitans. The sequence continues at coordinate 91,703 of VWZZ01002824.1, forward strand.
CTCTACGGGGCTGAATGCATTTCTCCAGGACCATGTCCCCTTTCACAGACGCATGCCGATGGCCCGTGTGCAGTACCAGGTGAGCCCTCAAATGACAGCAGCGCTTCCTAGGAGAGGCCGTGGAAGCCAGTGAGGGAGCATCTGTTGCACTGGAAGCAGCAGCAGAGGCCCAGCTCTGGGCAGGTTTGGCTGGAGTATCGCTGCCCACCAAGCCCACGGAGCCAGCTGTGAGCAGGGACAGTTTGAAGTCAGCCTAATGCTGTTCAAACCACAGCAAGCTCAGACCTGCTTGAGGAGCTGAGGACATGCTCTAGGGGACAGGGCTGCTGCCAGTTAAGAGAGCTCACCCAAGATGGTGTGGGTGTCTCTTTCTTCCCTGCACTACACAACTATAAAGACAGGGGATACCTTCGCTGCAGCCAGCAGTACCCATCAGCTCACCGGACTGCAGAAGCTAAACCACAACATACCGCCCCATCTGCTTCCTGGTGACTACATGCAGGGGGAGAGACTAAACTCCCAGTCACAAATGCACCAGACCCCATTTGTTGGCACTAGAAGTACCGTAACAGAGATTTACAGAACTGCCAACATCTCGTTAGCTTTGCAGAGGGTTGATAGCCTGCACCCCATAGCCTGACACCCACAGAGAAGTCAGAGTATCAGAATTGTCAAACACGGCTGACATACCATTTCCAAACCAGTTAGTTTTAATGTGAAACAATCCTTCTGCCAGCGAACCCACAGAGTATCTACAAACTTCACTATGCAACTTAGCAATATTGGACGAGGGGCACTAGTTACATGTATTTTGATGATAAAGTCTATTTTTGTCCTGCTGCTCTTGCATGAAACAGAAAAAAAAAAAAAGCTGGTTCAGGGTAACAGATGCCCTTAGTTTGCAGTTTCTGTTCTTTCATGTTTGATGGATCTACTGCCAGTTCAGCTGGGGAAGAGTTCATCCGTGCTGTCCGAATATGGCTTATCAGCTTTGTGTCTTTGTGGAAGCCTCGTGCTGAGTGCATGACATCTCTGGACGCCTGCAAAGTCATCCTATCTCTAAGCTAAGATTAGAATTTCAAACAAAACTTATTACGAAGCAGGATTTTTCTGAAAGGGCAAGACACAGCTATAATGTGGAAATTTCAGATTCATGTCTAAGCACATTATTTAATCCTTTTTTAGATAGGCATAATTGTGAAGTGATATTTACCATAATATCTGTAGCTCTTGTGGGTGGAGGGGAAACAAAACAGCAAGACGGGAGGCGCATGATGGGCTGTAATAAAATTAGACCCAAACCTGCCACCAGTTCTGATCATTTTTTGCCTGAAAAGGCTGTGTTCACAGCACTCAGACACTATGTTCCTTACAAAAAGGGTTAGGAGACATTTTGGGAGATTTTCCCAGCTGTTACTTAAATCTCAGACTTTAATGTGCATGTGGCAACCAAACAAGTATTTCAAAGGGCAAAGGGGAACATTTTTAGTAGCTGTCACTCTCCAGAGCATATTCATACACTGTAACTTGGGGAAGTGGTGCTGTGTTCTAAATCATTGTCTCACAATGTTTAACCAAGAAGAGGGAATAGTTCTGGTGCTCCTGATCTTCACATCCCGACGGTCATGGCCCAGCAGGCTTCCTCGAAGTTAATCTGAAGTGTAAGAGAGGAGGAAGGCATCCCCTCCTGTGCGAGGGAAGCTCTTTGAATACTGAACAGGGAGAGATGGAAAGATGGGATTTTACAAGCACTTTTCTTCCACTGTATCGTGTAGAACAGTCAATAACTGTTATACTGGGGTTGTGTCATGACTATTTGTTATGTGTTTGGTGGGACCCCTTCCTATTTTGGTCGGGCATTGGAACAGGTTGCCCAGGGAGGTGGTGGAGTCACTGTCCCTGGGGATGTTCAAAGAAAGGCTGGATGTGGTACTTAGGGACATGGTTTAGTGGGTAATAGGTGGTGGGGAGATGGTTGGACTAGATGATCCTTGAAGTCTCTTCCAACCTTAATGATTCTGTGATTCTATTTCAGCTACAAAAAATCCAGCCTCTGCATGGTGCCCAATTAAGGGGGAGAAAACTTCCAGCAGGTTAGTGGGGATCCAGTGGGGCTGAGAGGTTGTAGGGGTCTCTGACAGTACCCGTGCTGGCAGCAGTTTGTGATCCCTCTGACCAGTGTGAGGAAGGTCCTTCCTTGCTGCCACATGCCCTCAAAGATTATTTTGATCCATTTTGCCAAACTAGCTGCTAATCCACACACTAATTTTGTGTCACACAGTCCCAGTCACTGCCAGCAGGGATGGGTTGAGGAGCATACCAGCAGCATCTCCTGTTCCCTCGTACCTCAGCGTCGGCTGAGGGGCCTCAGCAGAGTGAGAAGGGGCCTCAGCTGAACGCAGGCACAGTGGTGGGTTATGCTCTAAGATGGCAAGTAAATAAAAGTAACATTTCTTGGTGTTTCCATGTCCCTGTTTCTAAAGCTGTGCATTTCAATAACTTCAGAGGAAACTGTGCAACTGCTCATGGATATGAGTAAATTTGTGTAGGAAGAAAAATAATATGAATCAAGGGTCTTACTAAAAGGAGGGAGGTTTCCATGCAGTTCCCAGGCATGGTTTTGAGATGCAGCTAGCAGCCACACAGGGGAACACCAATCTTATTTCTAGCCCTAGCATGGAACAAATACTTCATAGGAGCTAAAAGGGAGAAAGGAGGAGGAAAAGACTAAGGAAAAGGAAAAAAGGACAAGGGAATGGATTTTTTTTTCATGAAATCAGTTATTTCCAATAGTCGCACCCAAGTGAGATGCACTTTTGGAGGCTGCATCAAACAAATGAGTCAGCCCCCCCAAGACCAGTCTCCACTACCCCATTTGTAGCAGCCAAACATCCCGGGTTCTCCAAGCCCAGCCCATGAAGTGTCATACCTGGCACCAACGATGCTGATCCTGCAGATACCCACCCAAGTGACTTTATGCATTGGTACTCAGAATGTGGTTAGAATCTAAAGATAATTGGTTTAGATCCTGCTTTTTCAGACTGGAGCTGGTCATGTGCCTTAAGTTAATTTCATACGCAGATGTTTAGCTAATTGCCTAATACGACTGGGGCTTACAGTCAGTGTCTTTTCTGACTTCTGGATATCTGGTACGAGAAAAGGACAGTGCTAGAAAAGTTTCCAGGAATCACTCATTTATTTAAAGTTGAGCACGTGCATGTGTCTGACCGGGCGGATATCTTCAAGCTGAGGATTATACCGCCTGTCAAATGCACCTTCTCAAGTTTTCCAAGCCTGAATACACTTACAACCTTCCTGACTGCAGCAGGCCCGTCAAGCATTTCTTTCTTCCTCTAGTTCACAGAGAGAAGTAAAGTATTAGGTTCCGTATAAATTTTATACTGTATAGGTCATTCACTTGAGTGATGCACGGAAAGCTGTAGAAACCTCCCTACTGTACACACGCACATTCCTCGGGCGCGGAGGAGTTAATCCAACACAATGAAATCTCTGCACTTTGCTTCATTAAAATCTAAATTTAGATCTTTTCATGAAGTTGATGTACTGTTTATTCTTCCTACTACAAACCCTAAAACTTCAGGAGGAAAAAAAAAAAAAAAGCTGCAATTTCCAAGAATGCAAGTTTCCATTAAACACAAGAGCCAACACTGTAAACCTCGACCTGTGGGAAAAAGAATGAACTTCTGTGATTTCGCTGCCTGCTTTTTGCCATTGTGCGTAATTTCTCCTACGCCCATCCCATACGCAAACACCCATCTGCCAATGCCCACTACACCAGCTGAACATGGTAACGGGCCTGACTGGGCCCAGTAAGACTTGTGAACCATAAAATGGGATGTCTGCCCTCCCCCCCCCCACCTTTTTTCTTGCAGAAACCGGTAATTAAGTTTGTCAAAAGCAGCAAAGGCCGTGCGGCTCTGGCTTTGGGCCTCCAAACACTTACGCATAAGCTTCGCTTTCTGCCTGCGAACCACCTCAGCGAGATTCGAGGGAAGATAAAGTTAGAAGGGCACAACTCCCGGCTTACCGGCGGGGCAAAGCGGGCGTGCGGCCCGGCGGCACCCGGGGCTTGGCCCTGAGTACCCAGGCAGAGCCGGCCCCCTACAGAGCAGCCACAAACTGCAAGCGCCTCGCCCT
>VWZZ01002824.1:96004-173157 GCA_013399095.1 Psophia crepitans
GCGGTGGGACGGGCCAGCCGGCGGGGAGCCGCGGGGAGCCGGGCTTTCCGTAGGTTTGTTCTGTCACCCGTTTGGGGACAGAGTTTGGGAATAAAGGGAGGGTTTCCCCGCCTAACCCCGGAAAGGAAGGAGAGCCGCGAAGGAGAAATGCGACCGCCTGCTCCGTGGAGTCCCGCTGCCTGCCTCCCGCGCTTCCAGCTCGGCTCCTTCTGGTGATGCTTGCGGGGACGGGACGGGGCGCTCCGCAGGGCTCCCGGCTGCACTGCGGGCTGCGGCCGTAAGGACTGAGCCTCCGCGGCCTCTCTGCAGGCTATAACCTTGGCTCAAACCAGAGAACTCTGACTCTTCAGGTCCTGGAGGATGTGAATAACTCAGCCCTGCGTGTTGCGGTACCCACCCGGGCACAGCTGTCTTCTGGAGAAGCAGCCCGAGGAACCAACCTGTCGTACGTCACGTTACTTTACACCAAGTCTGTGAGGCTGTTCTGCAGCCCCCCTTCCTACGAGGAGTGTCAAAACAGCATCTCTCCTTTCTGTTGTGAGCCGATACCAACTGCTCGTATGAAAACGATGGTCTGAAAGAGGGAGGGCACTGCAGAATGAGTGTCACACAGTGATGTTTAATGTAGAGCTTGTTGGTGCGGGGGTACCTAGTCGGGGCTTCTTGCTGTAGTGCGTAGGTGACAAAACTGACCAGGTTCTCTCTTTTTGCAGGGTAGAGTGAGCCCTGGGGAGACGTGCTAGAGGGACCACCCCCCATTTCACATCTCGCTGAGTGGACTATGGTGGCAGGAAGATGTTGGCTCGGAAGAGTATTATCCCTGAAGAATATGTGTTGGCACGGATTGCTGCCGAGAACCTGCGCAAGCCACGCATCCGAGACCGGCCGCGCAAAGCCCGCTTCATCGCCAAGAATGGGGCGTGCAACCTGGCACACAAGAACATCCGTGAGCAAGGGCGATTCCTGCAGGACATTTTCACCACCTTGGTGGACCTGAAGTGGCGTCACACACTGGTCATCTTCACTATGTCCTTCCTGTGCAGCTGGCTGCTCTTCGCCATGATGTGGTGGCTGGTGGCTTTTGCCCATGGAGACATGGACCCAAGCACAGAAAACACTACAAACAGCACAAAGTGGACGCCATGCGTGACATGTGTCAGGTAAAGTAGTACGGTCGGTGGGATGAAGAACGTGGGGGGAACAGAGCTGCCTGCTGTCCTGCTGATACCTAAAATGCAGGTTTTGGTTTACACGAACTGTTGTGTTTGGGTGAGACAGTTGAAAAGTGCGGTGTTTTCCTCTAGATTAAGTTCAGCAAGCCTTCTGGGCTTGGAAAATACTGTACTGTAGATTTCTTTGATTCCTTACAGGATCTGAAAGAGAGGGAGACCTGCTGCTTTTCATGTGTCTCCACACTCTGTGGGTAACATACCTTGCCTGTCGAGATAAGAGCCTGCTACAAGGGTGGGTATGTGTTATATGTATTGTAACGTTGTCTATGGCAGCGGGGGCATCCTCAGCGTGGCGCGCGCCGCTTGCTGCGCCGGCAGAAGGTGGTTACCCCTGAGAGGCAGGGTACCGGCCATGGGTGTCAGGCAGGGTCAGCAAGAAGAGTGCTGCTTAGGGAAAAACTAGATGTTTTTCAGGATGACTCTGATGAGACAGTTAAGTATAGGGGTGCTTCAAAATACCATGATGAAGCCATAGGCCAGCAGTTTGACAGAGGAACAGTTTCCACAGTGTGGATGATGTGTCAGGCAGTGAAAGCTTAAAGGACTACTAGATTAAATGTCACCTGTTAAGGTATTTTACTCTCTGCCCCCAAAGCCACAACAATTTTCAAAGCACTGATGAACTGACACATACACACACTGAATGGAAGAGTGTTAATTGGAGTAAGGAATAAGATCGCTTCATCATCTCATCAGTAAAATCTCTTTTTATAGCACTAGATTTTCAAGCAGAAAAATCCTGATTCGGTACTGCCAGACTGCCGCAGATCAGCTGCCTTTTCACATTGCAGTGCTGTGAGGGACTGGGAGGGTGCTGCAGGCTCCGCTGAGGCATCGGACTATCCGCTTCCCTTTGCTCCTTTCTCCTGCACATAGTTTTGAAGCACCTCACCATGTTTGAAGGGACTTTTTATCTGGCCCATGAGGGAGAGGAGATTTCATTCTCCCTTTATTTTGACACTTTTTTGCTCAATGGGGATTTTCCAAGCTAAAAGAAATAGGGATTTTTCCAAGCTAACCTTCATTAGGTTGAGCGGTTGGGATGGAAGGGATGGGGGGGTGCCAAAGGAGTGCTGTCGTATTTGTTTTCCAATAACTGGCCACAAGCAGCTGCCTCTGAAATGAGATGTCACGACCCAGCTGGCGCCTGCTGGGACGTCACCCCCTGTGTTTCTGGGATGTGTGGGATTTGTCCAACCTGAATTAGCCAGTAGCTACACCCCATTGGCTCTTCAGCGTCATCCGGGGGAACATCCCTCTGCTTCACTGGCATCCCCCTCAGCTTGGCCCACCCCATGGGGCTCCCCATGGGGCTCCCAGGTCACCCCACAGAGTCTGAGCCAGCTGCCCAGGGCTTTGTGCCACTGGGACAAGGAAGGACCCATGGCCATGGGTCTGCCCCTCGCTCCCTCCCCATAGCCGCGGCTGCAGCAGCCCCGTGCAGGCGGCTCTTCCAGGAAGGCTGCTAATCTCTGCCGCCAGGAGTAGGTTTCACACCCAGAGGTGCATGAAAAAGCAGAGCAAATGAATGGGTGTAACTTTCTGATTTAGCCCATGACAAAGAACACACGTCGCTCCTTCATGCAAGTACCTGGGGTGGTTCAGCCAACAGCTGCTTAAGTGTCCCATGTCTAAGCCATGGAAAATCTTTTCCCTTCATAGTGAAACACTTCATCTTGTTAAATCTGGCTACCGCTTTGGACAAGGTCGTGAAATAGCAATGTGATTGCTGACATTGTTAAGAATGGTGAGTTGTTGGATGTCAAATATATTTAATATTGCGATGATATATGTGTAAAAATAATGGCAAATATTTTTTTAACCCACTTTCCTGAGATTTAGGCCCACAGATATTTCAGGAGAGCTTTCTTGGGTAGGTCCCATTACAGATTTACAGGAAATCTGGTTTTGGAAGTTTTAACCAGTGCCTAGAACTTGCCCAGCACTTTAATTTTTCAAAGTACTGTAGAAATTTCTAAGTCTCACAGCTCTTTGCCACAGAAAGCAAAAAATTATCCAAAGAAGAAAACTGTTACACAGCTCTAAGGGGAAGGACCTGGGAATGGTGTGATTCTGAGTTTCTGGCTCCCTCTTCACATGGTCAAAATGCTGTACAAACTTGCTGCTTCAGTTATTTCCACCGTAAAAAGGTAGATTATTTTTTTTTGAGAAGGAGTATTGTTAAGGGAAGTAAGAATATTTGCTCTACAGAATTTTAAGTTGAATTAGGATTACATCAGAAGCTTCATTCTACATGTAACTAAATATTCATGAACATAAGAAATCATTCCATTAATTCTATTAAGTCCTTCATCCCTCATTTCTTCACAGTGGAATGCAAAAAGAAACCCCTTGATAAAAGTGAATCTGCCCAAGATTAAAAAAATGGAAAAGGCAAGGAAAAAGAGACAAAATTATTTCAAAGATATCTCTGCAGACACTCTCTGGGGTTTTTTGAAAGATGAACTTCCTCATTCTACAGAAAATTATCTGTGGTACTGCCTATGCTATTTTAATGTCTCCTCATGACCACAGGTTCACTGAAAATATGGCTAGGAAAAAAAAAAAAACAAAAAACAAACCAAAACATTTTAACGCAGATTAATTGAAAAGCAAAGCAAATGAATGGTTTAGAACCATCTTCATGGGCAGGACACATTTTCTACAGGTAAAGCCATGCTGAGCATGGCGATGTTTCAAATGTTGGTGGATTGCACTGCGTTAAAAGGGTGACTATGATACTAGTTCATATGAGACCCAATGTGCTGCAAGTCTACCAGGTAAACCCCGAGGTACTGATTTTAGACATGAGACCAGTGAAGGATGTATCTGGTTATTAAAGGAAATTAAAGAAAATACAGTGATATGACATTGTGGACTACCATAAATAATGTAATTTGGAAATTCTGTGGGCAGCATCCTCTCCAGCAGTATAGCATATTAAGGACATTTAACCTTAACCCACACTTCTGTGTTGAAATTTTCCAGCTAGTCTTGCCACAGCAGTGAGGTGAACCCAAATTCTGCATCATAGTGTTGTACTCCTGCCAGGATGTGCGGAGGGGACCGTGGAGGCCACTGGCCTCTCTCTGCAGCATGATGGTGCAGGCACAGTCACAAGGCAAGGGTTTGGGAAGTGTCATGAATTTAGAAGTGTCCCAAATTGTCCCCTCAAGGAAATCCTGCTAAAGAGAGTCACAACACAGACAAGTAGATAGTATGACTGAAATGCTGCAGTTTTACCTGGTTTCCTTTCTCTGCACAGGCTAGTGGAAGAGTGTCAGTGTGCCAGCCAATTGCTCACCTATCTCAGAAACCATCACTGTCCACCAAGAGTTTCGTGGGATGCAGATGGTGGAAAGGCCAGGTGTTAGAGCACTGTCAACTAACATGATGGGTGATATGTGTTCCTGGACAGGATCTAGTGAGTTTCTCAGGGTCACCTAGTGTTACAGACAGTCTTAGGAGCTCAGGCTCTGAGGTATTCTCTCTCACCATCAGATACTGCACTGACTACACAAAAAAGAGTCACCAAGCCTGCAATGCTTTTGGTGGTGTTAACAGAAGGCCTAAGTGTGTCAGAACTGTACAAATCGGTCCTTAAGTTTGTTTCTGGAAAGCAGTAGCTTTTCAGTTTTTGTTCGATGTCCTTGGAGTTAACTTCGTGCAATCTTCTTCTCCAGGTCTTTCACTTCAGCTTTCCTCTTCTCCATTGAAGTTCAGGTGACCATTGGTTTTGGGGGCAGGATGATGACAGAGGAATGTCCTTTGGCCATCACGGTCTTGATCCTGCAGAACATTGTGGGTCTGATCATCAACGCTGTCATGCTGGGCTGCATATTCATGAAAACCGCGCAAGCTCACAGGCGAGCTGAGACCTTGATTTTCAGCCGGCAGGCGGTCATTGCAGTTCGAAATGGCAAACTGTGCTTCATGTTTCGAGTGGGAGACCTAAGGAAGAGCATGATCATTAGTGCCTCAGTAAGAATCCAGGTTGTGAGGAAGACTACAACTCCTGAAGGAGAAGTCATACCCATTCACCAAGTAGATATCCCTGTGGATAACCCCATTGAAAGCAACAATATTTTCCTTGTGGCTCCCTTAATCATTTGTCACGTCATAGACAAGCGGAGTCCTCTTTACGATATCTCTGCTGCTGACCTGGCGCTCCAGGACCTGGAGCTCATCGTGATACTTGAAGGAGTCGTAGAAACGACTGGCATCACGACACAGGCAAGAACCTCCTATATAGCAGAGGAGATCCTGTGGGGTCACCGCTTTGTGCCCATCGTCACCGAAGAGGAAGGTGTGTATGCAGTCGACTACTCTAAATTTGGCAACACCATCAAAGTGGCAGCACCACGTTGCAGTGCTCGAGAGCTTGATGAGAAGCCGTCCATTCTCATCCAGACCTTGCAGAAGAGCGAGCTGTCCCACCAAAACTCCCTGCGGAAACGCAACTCCATGAGGAGAAACAACTCCATTCGGAGGAGCAACTCCATGCGGAGAACCAATCCCTCCCTCATCGTGCCCAAAGTGCAGTTTATCACGCCCGAGGGGAGCCAGAATGCTTCAGAAACGTGATGCACAGCTTTGTGTGAGGTCGGTGGGCTTCGGAAGGAGGAGGCACCTGTGGTGTTTTGTTTCAATTTTCTTAAGAAAATGAGAACACGATGCAGAAAAGAACCATGCAAGAACTATTTATTCTATTACTTACTGAAAGCACCACCTAATGGCATTAGGAAACACTTTAGCACTTAGTGTATGAATTAATAAAAAAGGGCACGTACACTAAAGAAAACACAGTTCACTCATGTAATATAATGTGTATTTATACTTGGTTTAATGGCATGCTATTTTTTTTAATCATGTTTTTCCTATCAAGTATGTCTTTCTTATCTTTTTCTGCTGGCTGTCACAAAATGTGTTTTTTTCTATGTAAGTGGGTTACCCAACTGCAGGCAGAAGTGAGTCCTTTTTCAAAACTGCTGCATACAACAGGTCCCACAGATTTTGTGCGGGATATTTGGATATCGATGTTTTTGGGGTGAATTCCTTCTTCTCTTGAAAGGAGTAGCTAAAATCCTCAGTGATTTCACTGGACAAGAGGCTTCAGTTTTCCAGAGCTTTTCCTTTGTGTTGATTTATGGCAAAGGCATTTTGAAAGCAAATTCAGGTCGGCTGAAGTGACCTGACCATTCCACAAAGATCTGGTGCTGCTCTGGGCAGCACTGGCAGAAAAAACAGCGAAATGGCACGGCCTATTGCTCTCCTCCTCAGGGTGAGACACTCCACTGCGGGACAGCACCCGTCTGTAGCGTAGCTGTAGCCCAAGCTGACAAACTCAAGTGCTCCTGACTGCCACCTGAGCGTCCGTTTCACTGAGATTATTCAGGCTGGAAAAAGGCACGTGCCTGTTTAACACACCCCTTCATATTGGTGGAAGACCAAATCCTGTTCTGTTTTTTTCTTGTAGATTCATACGCTGAAGGCAGCAACTGCATTCCCTTCACTTACAGTGCTGTTCGTAGGGTTAAGTCTGTCTGCCTCAGCAGAGGGTTGCTCTTTGCCAGTGGGAATTCATGAATGGGAATGAGAAGTAAACATTCCAGTAATATTGAAGATAGTATTTTCAGAACTATCTAAGTAATTTTCAGGGGTACATGGGTGCTGCTGCTGAATTACTGTTTTTCAGCAGTGTCTCACCTGTGTTTTTATACAATGCAGCATTGAGAATTGGTGGTAAGCAGCTTTTCTTTTCAAATTGAAAAGGACTTTGTTATCTAGAGCCCTCCCAAAAATGGAATCACAAGTTTTTCTACAAGAAGAAAGAGATGTATGACAACTAATTGTATCACATTTGGTAATGCTAAATTGATACACCTTTCTTTTGCCTCTGTGAACAGGACGTATAATTACGGACAAATTACAAATTCCAGTTCAAATTTCTTGCAGGAGTTGCCTTATTGTGTCTGTGGCTCAGGACAAGTACTGTCCCAGCGCTGATTCTTCGAGCCTTTCAACCACTTAAATACTTTTATCATTTTAAGTATTTGCTTGCTCCTATCAGGTAAAACAGTCAAAATCAATGCTGGATTCTCATTCTCTTTGGAGTCAGTTCATCAGCACTTGTATGGATGGTTTGCAGACTTTGTGCAGAGCTGGGTGGTGGCACAGGGGGGCATTGCTTTGTAGTGCAGGGTCCCTACATTTGGAGCAGGTGCTCTCCAGAAAATAAACGCTGACAAAATACTTCATCTGAAGCAGTAGCGGAAACTGAAGTTTTTGCTAAAAGCATTCGTTCCTTGGCCTGCCCATTAATGTTCTGGGAGGATGGATGGTGAACATCTGGAGATATTAATCTGTCCATTGTGTGTCCAAACAGTGAACATCTGTAGCTTCCAAGAAGAATCAGAGTGAAGCATATACAGTTTGTCTCTGGCCTCCATTTCCAGGGCTGTGAATTTACTTGAGGCTGTCTGTTTGATAAATGGCTAAGTCAGTCAGATGCTGTACAAAAGCAACTTTTCTACAAAATAAAAAAGTGACAATAATGATTTCTCAGTCTCTGATTTTTCCCTATTTCTTTCCCCTTTTTTTCTTTGTATTCTCCATTCATTCTTCTATACTCTTAGTCCTTCTTGTATCCCAGCCTTTTCCATGGTCCTTTTGAGTAACAATTTGATATTATCTCAATACTCTCTCAGTATTTCAGCTGAAATTTTTTTTACCCACAGCCATTTTCTCCTTAAGTGCATTCCTGCTTCCAACTTTTATTTCCCCTTCATGTCTCTCTCTGCTTTACACCTAATTTACTCTCTTTCTTCTATGGCTATTGTAGGGATATTGGTACTTTGAGGTAACACTGAGGCACCTCAGTCATATGCAAGGATGCTGAACAGATACACAAGGCAAACCCCTGTGTCACGAATGTCATGCTCACATGGGCTGTGCTCCTGGTCCTTGCAGAAAATCCCTTAGTGCACGTTTTGCAATCCTGGAAGAGGCCAGCAGGGTATTTTGGGGCCAGGAGCTGCATTACTCACTGAAGGACAGGTTTCAGACCCAGCTTTGCAGCATCATGCCACCCTAGAGGGGAAGAGCTGGCAGCACCACGGTTCAATATGTTTCATTATTTATTCTTCCTGGCAACTTTATCTGATTAAAAAGCCTTTATTTAAAATTGGAATTTTTCTGTGTTTAACTGTCAAGTTAAGAATGACAGTTGAGATTTCTACCAAATACTGCTGACAGTTCATGCTGGCATTCAACTGTCCATCTCTCTCATTGATAATAATTTAGAAAATTAGAAGCAATACTGTATAAGCATCAGCTGCCTGCCATCCCTTCACATTTACCTGTGTCCTTACCATTCCCATGCCTCTGTAATATGGTGTAACTGGAATTGTGTTATTCGACATCATGTAGTCCGTGCATTTAATACGCTTTGGCTTTTTAAACAGACTACCAGGACTGTGTCGTCACTGGCGTAGCCTTTTGTGGCGAGCAAAACTATTTCCTAAGAGCAGAAAAGTGATTATAAAATCCTTCCAGGACAGGTGTAATATCTGGAACTGTGCTTTATTTTTTTCTTTCTAGCCTTAACTTAAAGAACTTCTCTATTTCAAACAAAAAAAAATGCCAATGAGACCCTTTGTCCTCTCTTTGGATACCCAGAAGATTCAGAGTTACTGTGGTAAGGACATGGAGAGCAAATACAGACAGTGCTTACAGGGAATATAATGCTCCAGGGTTGAAGCCAGCCTCCAAGTAATCAGATTTGGAGGAAACTTTCCCTACTGGCAGGTTATTCTGTAGCTGTCACCTTCAGCATTTCTTGTGCTTGCTTTCGAAACATCTGGCGCGAGCCAGGGGCAGAGGCAGGACCCTGGCGCGGGCACACCCTGAGCTGGCCAGGTGAATCAGGTTTCTGCAGGAAGGCTGGCAGACCGCAAACACAATGGCTCTTCCTTTCCTCCTGCCCAGGGCGATGCCACCAAAGTGAAGCCAGCCACCGGAGAGCCCCAGCTGCAGCCAAGTCTCGCCAGGATGTGCAACGTACAGTCATCGAGCGCTGCCCGGAGCCCAGAAAACCTGGCTTCAGAGAGGTGCCCTCAGCACCCATGGTGTGGAGGAGAGCACTGCCGAACCACAGGGCCTGATGTGAGGTTTGGGGCTGCCCACTGGAGGGGGTAACCTGGCTGAACGGGACTGCTGGGGAGTCTGTGCCACAGGCAAGGCAGAAGGGTTGCCCTTCAAGCCTAAGCTGCACTGGGGCTGCTGAAGATACAAGTAGGATAGGCACCTAAGCCTTCAAAGCCGATGAAAATGGGTTTGTGACTCAAGGGGCAACAACTGGGTGTATTTTGGGTGCCATGGCACACCCTATCTGGTCCTCAAAGCTGCTTGGATGGCCGCTGGTCTCCTGTCAGGGCTACGACACTCCTTCCCACTCAGAGCACCTTGCTTGGCCACCCTCCAGTGCACACAACTGCATCCTGCTCTGCACACCAAACCCCCCTAAAGCCCGCTGCAAGTCATGCTTTGAACCTCTCCATAACGCCTGGCATCACTGTGCCCTTGTAAAACGATCCCTCCCGAGTATTGCTTCACGGGCACGTGTTGCACCACAGCAGTTCGCCCTTGCGAATGCAATGGCTTGGCTCCATCCACAGAAGGGTTATCTCAAGCTTTCTGAAATACTCAAGACATCGTACAGCAAGAGAGCAAGAAGTATATTCAGATTTTGTTAATACCTCACGTATGTAATAGGCCTTTATCCTAATGCCATGTCTTACTGGAGTCCATCAGGTCATTTCAGAGGCATGGGACTCAACTTACCTCACAGCCATCTTGAATGTATTTCACAAAAACACACCTTTATCTACATTGCATAAGGTTCAGGAAAGGAATTATGCTTTTGTTTTTCTACCTGGAAAGTGATATGCACACACCATTCTTGCTGACTGAAAAAATATGGCTAATTTTGCATATCTTTTCTTCCTTCACAAACTAAGATTGAGGACATTGTGTGAAACCAGTTACCAAGCTGTCCAGGGATTATTATTAGCAAATGCTTGTTGCTGCAAGCTGAAGAAGTAGTTAGTGCAAGATTAGAAAGAAACTTGGACTGGTGAAAAAAAGAATTAGATATTATATGATGAAAGTAAGGAAGCTTTCATTATTTTTTACAAATTATGTTCTCTGCAGAGACTGATATTTTCAAAACACTGGAGGGGGCTTGGAGGGCACCATCAAGCAATAAATTGTGTCCTGCTAGACTCTGATTTTATGCTGTGCTACTGTTAGCAACAGGGGTTTGTAGCTCCAGCATGGCATCCTACAAGCATGTATCAGCCTGGTCTCCAGATGCTTGCAGTGACTGAACATGGTGCTGGGGATTTGGAGTGAGCTGGGTGGTGGATGTCTCCAGGAGCTGTGGTCACCAGTCTCTATGGGGAGTGATGCTGGGACTCATGGATACAGGGTTGGGGCTGGAGGCAGCGAGGACCCTGGTGTCAGTGCCCTGGGTTGGTGGCTCATCCCCTGGAGCAGACTGGGAAGTGGTGTGGCTCCCCAGGTGCTATGGACAGTGTCCTTCACAGGAAGGTATCGTTCTTCATGGCAAGCTGATGGGGACACTCTTGCTGTGTGTGATGGATGTCAGTGAACTACAAAATGATGGAGTAAATTCCCCCTTCTTTAAACATGATTTCCTGGTCTGGGTTGCTTGCATAGCCAGATGAGAGTGAACTTCTTCTCCCCCAAATGCTTATGTTAAAATATATTTTCCATATGTGTGTGTTTACATCACATCCAGACTAATCTAAGCTGATAGGCAAGAATTTCTAATACCCCTAGCACATTAATAATGCTTCTCGGCCCTATCTCTCTGAATTATGTTTCCTACTTCCCGTTAAGAATTCTTTGAACTTGAAAAAAAAAAAAAAAAAGATTTCTCATGTGATAACTGGACAGTAACGATAAAATATGTTCCCACATTCCCTTATTGGACAGTGTGGAGGGATTTAGCCTGCAGAGATGAGATCAGCGCTGTGCAAGAGAGACAGCCACTGAGACTGAGGCGCTCACAGTCAGGACACATCACCAAGGGGCCTGGATTAAAAGAAATATTTAAAAATACAAAGTATTCAGTAGGTTTCTGGCTGAGGACTCTCCTTTCAGACTACTGATGAGTAATGGTTAATGGTAAAGGGAGTATGCTAAGACCATCAAGACATACTACAATCCAAGAAAGACAAAACCCATGCATTCAATAAAAATATTGTCCAGGCTTTAGTTATTGCTACCAATAGTTTTAACATGGAGGTTTTTAAAATGTCAAAGAGGCAGACAAAAAAAGTGATGGATTCTCTCTTCACTTTCAACAGAGGTTTAACAATATTTTTTTTTTTCCTTTATTCTAAAAAAAGAGTTGATCCAACTGAAGACATTACTTTTACCCACAAACCTTCTGTAGGTTTCTGGCGGATATGTGTTAGCCTCCACACACTTTTCTGGGCTCAGTGCAGGAGTAGCTGTGCATGATGTCACGGCCTGTGCTGCTCAGGAGGTCAGATGGGATGAGTTAATGGTCCCTTTTGCACTCAAATTTGTCAATAGGGACGGTGAATGAGTTTCAGTCAAGAGAAAGGCTTCCTCTGACTCAAAAGTCTTAAATTAAATGCCTGCTGAGGAAACAACAAACATGGAAAAAAAAAAAAACAAACCAGGGTTAGGCGTCACCAAATGGTTGATTTATTTTGACAAATGCGTTTCAGTGCTAATTATAGATCCTTCAAACAGCACTGACAAATGTCCCTGGGGATAACTTGTAAATGTTAGGGTATCTTATCAATACAGGAGTTTACTTTGCTCTCTACTGTTGTTAAATTTTGGCTTAGTAGCCAGGATGAGAAAACCAGCTTCTGTGTGGGCCAAAGTGAAATTGTATTTTTTGGTTCTATCGTCTGAGATGTACTGCAAGGATCGTTAAATTGAGTAATGGCACTGGAGTGACTGCAAAGGGCTGTCACAATTTGGGGCTCAATGTCTTCCTCACCCAGGGAACATCACTGCTCTCCACAAGCGCTATTTTTGTAACCACATTAGCCACAAAAATTAATTGCATCCTTCCATGGCCCGGCCTTGTTATTCTTCAGGGTATATCTTTTGATGTTAGGTCTTTGATTCTGGGTGATCTGGGTTGGTCTGTTAAAAAGGGGTTGCTTCTGCTGACTGTCACAGTTTTCAGATTCAGTCAAGGCCAGGATTTAAAGCAAAACTGTAACACCCAGTAAAGGAAATTCTGCTGCATTTGAGGGAGATCAAGTGATAATTCTCATGTCATTAAAAAAACACATAAAATAATAAAAGTTTTTCTATGCTAAGCCTTAGCCAGTGATTCTAAATTATTTTATAAACAGATACTATTCCTGGCTGATGGGATTAAATTGTTTGTGATGTGCTATTTTTTCCATATACAGAATCTCACTATATTTTCTAAATCTTTTATGTTAAATTAAGAGAGTAGTAAGATTTCTGAACTGAAGCCCTTAGTCAGCGCCTTTGTACAGCCTATACATCAACATGAAAAATGGAATACAAGTCTGAATGTGCTTCTTGAAATATTTAATTTAACCTAATTTTAAAGACACAAGTATCCTTCAGTTTATTTTGGTATTAAATATGTCATTATCAGTCATAGAGTTTCTTCCTTCGGGGAAATTAATCTGTTGAAGTATCAATTCAGATATTCTGGTTAAAGTTAAAGAGGCAATAAGCAAAGAGTAAGTTTACATTTTGATCAATGGCTCAAATACAACAAAATTGCTTATGATATTGCATCATGTTTCTGTGAAGGTTTGTAGTAAACTCTGTCACTGAAGCCAAGTTTTTCAATGTGTCCTTTTTCAGGGAGTAAAAAAAAAAAAAAGCCTTCCACAGTCAAATTTATTGTGATACGTCTTGAGGAATGACCCCAAGAAAATATATGGTTGGACATGACTGCATTTATCACTGAAGTCTAGCTCAGTACTACACTTCAACTTGTGCTCAATTTTGAAGGACAGTTGTCCCATCATTGAGCACGTAAGGCTATGTCCAATATTAAAACTGAGTTTATTTTTCACTTGAACAACAGAGTTTCACCAGTTTCATTGAGGCCAGACAATCCTTGCAAAGGCATTAATGCAGAGTAAGAGGTTGCCATCCTTCCCTCAGGAGCATGGGCATGATAACATTGACCCAACTGCATGTTGTCTACCTACACCCTTGCCGTCTGTAGGCCAGGGTTAATTAGCATAGGACTTCAAGTTATTGCTCAAGTGCTCTGTTCAGTCACAGCCTAAGTTATAAATGCCAGACTGATAGAGAAAACCTCCATAAGACAGTCACAGAATTAAACCAAGAGTATGAAGTTGACCACATAAGGTCACAAAGCAGGTGCCACCAGTAGAGCCACATGACCCTTACTTGTGCCCCTTCTGTCAATGAAAGCTTCAGGAAAAATGGGCCATCTTCTGGGGTTTTTCTTTCCTTTCTTCAGCTCTAGCAAATGGTTCACCCCTGCTTAATTAAACTTGGGAACAGTGCAATCCAAATCATACACAACCCCCTGAAACATTTCATCATGATAGTTTAAAACCTCTCACATTTATAAGTAATGGAAAATCCTACGTTTAACACACAAAGGGCTATGCTGTACATTGCTTTCAGGGGGAGTTGGAGAAGGTCCAGGGCTAATATACTTTAATCGTATTGATTGCTAGAGTAAAGGCAAAAAAACCCCAGAGAAACGAGAAGTTATGATGACTAAAGATTTCCTGACCATGCACTGAATGGTAAGCAGAACAGTCTTCAAAGCAGAGGTGGCAGAAACTTTTCTGATGCAGCTGTTTAAAATGAGACCATATGCAGACACATGCAAGCATAATAATTTAGCAGAGAAACATGCAGACAAAGTCAACTGTATATTTCTCATTTCAGGTGTCAACACCTGAACACTCATTCACTGAGAGGCAGCTAGTGATGTCCACAAAATAAAAAGATCATCTGAAGTAGGTAGCT
Organism: Psophia crepitans; assembly: GCA_013399095.1. Classification (NCBI taxonomy): domain Eukaryota; kingdom Metazoa; phylum Chordata; class Aves; order Gruiformes; family Psophiidae; genus Psophia; species Psophia crepitans. The sequence goes on from VWZZ01002824.1 coordinate 110,305, forward strand.
ACACCTTGCACAGTACTTGCAATTCATTGCAAATCACACAGCTGGCAACTAGTGATAACTTCTTATGTCTTTCCAACATAATACATCCGTGTATATTATTAATACGTTCTTTCCTATTCCACTTCAAGTGCAGGATTATTAATTCACCAGTAAAATCCTTAAACTTAAATTCTCCTTGTGTACATTATCACATCAAAGGAGAAAAGCTTGTTTAACTTGGTATTTATATAAATAGGTGTATATATATGTATGTATATGAAAATGAATATGAAGGGTTTAAGTGCTGGCACTGCTAGATTTGATGGTAGGGGTTCTCCAGGGTATTGTTACTTTGGTTTTCCAACCAAAAGATTCCGTGTAAAGTTTAGTCTCTGGCCACACACACACAGATTTTTTTATATATATTTATATATATATATGTGTGCGTGTGTGTGTGTGTGTGTGTGTATATATATATATAAAAAAATAAATAGTCATGTCTCAGAGACTCCTTCATTTGCTTTAGAGAGGAAACGACCATCACTGTGATGAACTTCTCTCCCATTCAGGGTCTCAACTAACCACACTGACCTTTGAGCAAAGCTACCAGCTCCATCTGTTTGTGCAGACACTAAAGAAGGTCCGACAGAGCAGAAGATGCATTTTTTTTTTGTTTGGGAGAACAGGCTGTGAAGGGGGAATTTTCATCCTTATTAGGGCAACCTAGCAGTGATTAATGTGACATGATGTCACAGGAGAAGCACTGGTTTTGAGACTGATTTTTGTTTGTAACTCTTTGCGATGTGTTGGTTTAGATTTTTGTCAAGTGTCTCGGAGAGCTTCACATGACCTCTTTCCTCTTTGAAGTTTTCAGTTTGACTTACATATGTATGCACTGGTGGAGAAAGGCTGGTACATGCCAGTGTGCCATCTGGACGGAAAACGGGTCAGGATAGTTACAAAGTGAAACTTCATTTTCTTTCTCAGTTAGGATCCAGGTATTTCATATGGGTACCTCAGAAATGTCATTTGGTGTATAATACAGAGGAAATAAACAGTAATGGAAAAATGTGTGCATGTAAAGTGTGCATGTGCAAATACACGTGTTACAGACTGTTTGTTTTGTTCCTGAACTTTTTTGAGGAAAAGGAAGGGTTGTTTTAGTAGAAACAGATTTCAGGTCTGCCTTTGAAAAAGTTGCCCATAGTAATTTGGCGCATTAAATCATCAAGAGGCTGTGGTGGTTCCGCTGAGTAAAACTGCCATACGTATGGACCCATCGGCCCAGCAGCACCAGTCAGGGCACGCACACAAAAGAGGGTACAAATGTACATTCCAAGGGGTGAAATTCTTATTAGCAAAAACACGGCAGGCTTTTTAAAGCCTAACACTCACTCCTGATACCCACTCATGGTCGCAGGGAGCTCCCCAAGTGCCCACAGCCACAGATGATGCTGCACGGGAAGCTGCACGCACCATGCAGGACATGCACTTCCAGTGATGAAAAGCGGTACCGACCACAGGGCTCCACGCCCCCCGTTCCCATCAGGCAGGGACTCACTTCCAGCTGGGTTTCATGCTGTGGCCATGCGAACTTCACAGCAACAGTGAGGTTCAGCCCTGGATCCTCTTGCTCTCAGAAGCACATGTGCCTAATGTCCCCCCAGGGAAGGCTCGCTCAGAGCTGCCAGAAGCACAGTTCAAACGACCGTGAAAGACAAACCAGATTCCTGATTCTCTTCCACAGCTTTTGCTTTGCCTTTTGCTAAACAATTGATTATTACATGTGAATGTGTTGCACACACTCGGAACCAGTCCCTTGTGCCCTCTGACTGAGCATTAACGACCTGGATGCTCTGTAATAAATAGTGGAGAGTGAACGCTGAAACAGTTCCTGCGGTGTCAGCTGTACCACTGTGGTGATTCAAGCTCAACAAAGGGCTGCTGGGCAAAGAAGGAGAAAATCCAAGAATGGTAGGACAAGCCATCCTTCCACACACATGGAGTATTGTAAAGAGACAATGACAGGGCAAGGAGTCCAGGGATATCACAGAACAAGCTACTGCAGCAAACTCGGAGGACACCATCCAAGGGAGGAGAAGACAGCTCCTCCAGAGACCCACGCTAATGTGGGAATGTGCTGGAGAGGTCAAGGGATGGCTGGTTTTTAAGGAAAGCAGAAGTGACTATCAGCTGTTCACTGTTTTAAAAACATCTCTTACTAAATGTACTATTTATTTTAGTAAAGTAAATGTGATTTTGGTTTATTTCAGATCAAAGACTTCTGAGAGGGAGATATGAAAGTACTGGATTCCAGCTGCTGTGCTGTGTAGGACATGATAAGACATAGGTACCTAATAAAGTGTGAACTATAGAGTACCATCTGCTAATATGAATAAATGTGAACACAATGAAAACACTGAGGATGCTGTTACCCAATGAGATACGCAGAAACAGCTAAGCACTTCTGAAATCCTACACAGTTCAGCAATCTCTATAGACTTACTTTAAGTCCTCTCCAAATTAGAAAGGTTCTCAAGGAAGTCTCTGAAGTTAAATACATGCTGAAGAGTCCAGGGTGCAGGCAGGAAGAACACATAAAGTGAAAAGTGGCAGGAACTCCAGACCATAAATCTGTCTAGCAGGGGAGTTTTCCTAATCGTGAAGCAGCCCTTCCCAAGCAGCGTGGGTGTGTGCCTTCCAGCCCCAGAGAGTTTTTTAACCCTAAACTTCCATAAAAACACAAGCATCTTTGTTCAGACGTCTCAGTGCAATGTCTGCTGGAAAAGAGAACAGCGGTAAGGTTCTAGCCGCCCTTTCTGTTTGACAGCAGCGTACCTTGGTTTCATAGATTTCTGGTAAGAAGCAAATGATTATGTAGCAAAAGGAGCTCCATTAGTAATGGAAAAAAACCAAACCAAAACCAAAACCCAAAACAAACAAAAACCAAACAAACAAAAAAAAAGCCCATTAGTAATCAAGTGAACAAAATTTCTCTTTCCCTACTTTATACCTCCTGGTTCAATACTATTTTTGAAAGCATTGTCTCCTTTTTGATAGAAACGACTCCAGACACTGCAGGGTGGACTGGTGCTGTTAGAAATGACAGATGTGAAAGCTATACAGTGAAAGTAAATTTAGGTAGACAGTTTAGATCACTTATGTGCATTTATTTTAGATCTGTCCTCCCTGTAAGTCTGGGAAGTGCCTTCCAAATGCTGTGATTGCAAGTAGCTTATATCAGAAAACAGTATCAGGTAGAAAGTAGAGGTCCAGGGTAGCTGAAATTTGTGATTAGTTCTGAAATAATCTGAACATAATCTAAATCTTTCTAATCCTAACTCATAATTGGCACAATGTGGTCTTCGTGGAAGACTTCAGGTTTTCCAGATGCACTTTCAATGTAGCCAAAGTAGCCCACACCAGCTCGGTCTTGCTCAAACAGGCACTGGGAGAGCAAACCCCTGTCACAAGCCAGTTTAGTTTTAAGCATAAAGACCCTCACAATTACATAATTACATGCACTATTTGAAGTCAGGGAAAGAAAAATTACTTCTCTCATCTGAGCAAAGGCCCCGTAATCACTTGAGAAACTAAATGTCAAACAAGAAGCATCTCCAGGGTACTGAGCATTCCCAGAGGAAGCGAGACACATTTCTCCTTGGGAAAATTTCCCACTGGCAGAGAGCAAGACCATCACGCAGTTTACATAACAAAAAATTGAACAGAACCTAGTAGTAAGAGTTTTTTGGGGTGTGATTGTTTTGGGTTCTTATTTATCTAGTCATAAACCTGAAATTAAATGTCTCCAAACAGTATTTTACATTATTTGCTTGTTGATATGACATTCTCTGCCATTTAAAACAGAAGAGCCAGGACTGCAATGCAAAATCTCAACAGTATCAAAACAAGACCACAGTGCACTCATCCCTTTCTAACATACATTGCTATATTATATGAAAGGAATTGGAAAATGTGGTAAGGTTGTAATAACTTAAATCACAGGAGTTGGTTTACTGCTGAATTCTCCTCTAGAACATGTCCCAGAGTAGAGGAGAGGGAGGCTCTGTCTAGTCCTTTGTGCATCGCTAAAACTGGATTTGTCACAAAAAATGGAGAAGCACCTAGACACACAAAATAAATGCCCTGTTTTGCTCTAACTTTGCCTTACTGAGTGCTAAATCCCAACATTCTAAGGAGAAGGATAATTCTTCTTTCCCTTGTATAATTAAATGAAGTGCTAGAAAATGACTTCTCTCTTAAATAAGCACCTTCTCTTTCCTCAGTCTAGTCCTAGGTTTTGGCTACCCCCACGTACACATGCACATCCCCACTTTTCCTCTGATTATAGTCATCCCTGTCCTCTCCCACTTCTTATTCCCATATGGGCAACTTGGTGTCGGCATGGAGCTCCTGGTCTGGAGCTGCAGCCTGGCTCAGGCCACCCCTCTGGAGGCAACGTGACCATGGTACCACATGGTGACCCAGCACTGGCAGTCTTCTCCACTGATCAGCCTGGCAAAACAAAAACAAAAAAAAACCAAACCAAAACAAAAAACCCCAAAAAATCAGAGATGTAATTTGATTTCAAGAAATATTATAAATAAAATTCTATTGAAAAGCCATAGATGGTGAGAAAACTGGGGAGGTAAGGTTTAAATTCCATGTCTTATCTCTTTCACTGTTCAAGTTTCTCCAGAGTGAGGGCTTTTGGGGTTTATTTCTCCCTGGGATAGGGATGTCAGACCACTCACAGAACACTGTTAATTTTTAAATATTTATGGCCTGAAATTTGATTGAAAATGGTAGACTTTTTTTTTTTCTTTTAATCTGAAGCCTTAACCCAGATTTTAATGTCATGGTAAGACACAACTATGACATTTTTCATACTTGTTTTACTCTGAACTCGAGGAATCACAGAAGCTGAGACAGAGATACCTTACATTTGTCTTTCTCTTAATGGCATCTTTCATGGGATTCATACCTAATCTTGCTGGAAATATACGTATGACACCAGCGGAAACAGTCAAACTATTTCTGATAGACTATAGGCTATTGTGAAATTGAAGCTGTAGGAATCAATTCTTACTAGTGATCCAGCCTGGAGTCTGTTTATCAGACTGGCTTTACAAGAAACCAAACCATAGAAATCCCCAGACATCCATTCTTTTCCACAAAATACAAAGCTTTGGGAGAATGGAAAATTAGAATAAACATTCTTTACTCTGTGTGTATATATCTATATAAACATATGCATATATGCAGCTAAAAGAACAATTTAGGCGGTGAAGATTAACAGATATGCTACATTAGTCCTTTACGTTGATCTCCTAAAAACTGCAATGGATTCCTTCTGAAAGCCTTTAAAAGGTGGATCCTGACCTCTGATGGAAGAGGATGTAGAGCAGGTCAAGACTCGCGTAAGAAATACGACATACTCTCTCAGATAGAACAGTATTAAGAAATAAGCCACTGAGACAGTATGTCATCCTTCGGTGATAAGGAACTATTAGGTCATGCTTCATTCAGAAGAGAAAGTATATTGCAGCGTATTTCTTGTTGCACTCATCTGCAAGAAGGGCCCATCATTCACCAAATATTTTTGCAATCCATCCTCTGAACTTCCCAGCAAATGTCTTGTTTCATAACTTAGCAATGTCCCACACTGGCGGTGATTTCTCTTACTGAAAGATATGGGCGAGCGTTCAATGAAACTCACTTACCTTCCTCAAGCTTTTGTCCCTGTTTTGGCTGAGGCAGACAGGGCTAGTCAGGGGCAAAGAGAGCCACTCAATAAACACGCCCATCATTTTGTTTGATAAAGAGGAAAAATAGTGGATGGATGAACAAACTTCCCTGCCTGTTGAGGACGGCTGGGAGCATTGCATTCTTCAGTATCACTGGCCTGCCACCTTGGGGAGTTCATTTCCACATAAATCAGACGTTAAACAGACAGGGTAGAACTGTTCTCACTGTTACAAAGGAGGCAGCTGGCCAGCTCAAAAGGACTAAATCTCTGTTCCTCTGGGACATATGGAAATGGTCATTACAAGACAATATTTATTTATAAACACACTTGGCCCCGTCAATTCGGCTTGAATATATAGAGGAATGGAGCTTATTAGTAAGATAAAGCTTTCCCATGACCTATAGAGGACACTGCATAGGGACCACAGATGTTCTGTATTAGAAAAGCTGGAAAATTTATGTCAATGGCCATGAAAAGCTCAGTTTGAAAATAAGTAAATAAATAAATAAGGAGGTCACCAGCAAAGACAAGGTTAAGGCCACTGGAAAATGGATCTTCCAGGATATTTAACCTTTATTTATTTAATTAAGTGGAACGGATCCTGGCCTCGACTGCATGTGTGTCTCCTGAGCAGCTCTGCTGAAGTTACCAGAATTCTTCTGAATTTGCACCCGTGCAGAGCCAGCAGACAGCAGCCTTGATGGCAGCTGGTCTGTCACGCAGGTGAACACACACGTGTGCACACATACATGCCCATCCATGTGCATTTGCCTCTGCAATGGGATTCAAGTAGTGCCAGGAAAGAACCAGGGAAGAACTGTATTTCTAAAGTAAATCCATACCATTTTCCATGTGCAGGTATGGGAAAAACTGTCCACAACAGATAAACTCATAAGGACTTAAATGATGTAACTTAAATGACAGAGCTTCCAAACACAGAATTTGTAGTCTATTTTAAGATGGAAAGCCAGAATACCTTTCACAAAAAAGTCACAAGACCTGGTTAAATTTTTATTTAGCAGGGCCTATTTTTTCAGATTGTGCAAGCTGGTCTGTCTAAGCCCAAGCATCACCTCTGCTTACACCAGCTCTGAATCTAGCCCTGACCAAATGCAAACCGTATCACGTCCTGGCTGGCCTGAAGACTTGAATCAAATGGTTTGTGTATCCATGCAGGCTGTGCTTTTGAAGGTCTGCTCATGAAAGGCTGATGTTGTTTACACAGCTGCATGCTCACTGTGCACCTGCGGTCTGGCTCACAGCCTCCTTCTGCATCTCAGCTGCTTCTTCTTCCAGCATGGCATGGAGCAATCAGACCAGCATCCCCTCACCTATCTGTATGACAAGGGGCTTTTCTATCACACACTAGCTCCTTGGGCAGTCTTAGTACCCCCATCTGCCAGAGGGTGCTGGCTAGTTATCTTCTAGTAGAGCCTTCTGAGAGACATGCAGGATGGACTACTGTTTTTTCCAACCATTAAAATGGCCTTCTCATATTCAGATGTACCAGGCCACTCACTGATGCAGCAGGAATTAGAAAGAAAAAAAAAAATCAATTGTTTTTTTCTAGCTAGGACTGAAAGAAGCCCCATTAACCCACAGAAACAGGAGAGAGGCTTGGGGTCGTGAGACATCTTCCCTACCACAGATTTGCAATGAAAATGCTACAGCCGTCTTGTGGCTGAGAGCACCGCAGATGTGTGACTGACCACCCAAAGGCAACCAAAGTCTAAGTTCTTCTAAACCCTTACAGTGCTGCAGGAGGTTTCCAGCTGTTCCTGGCTCCAGAAGGCCAGGCATTCACATAAGTACAAAAATATGGGTGCACCTCTACTCTCAGTTTGCCTCACTTCCTATTTTTCCCTAAGCACCTGGTCTCACAGACTTCCCCACCTTTCAGCTCATTGTATTCCAGAGCTACTCAGCTTTCTCCCAGGCATGGAAAAGGCAGTATGTCCTCAGCCAGCTGCCGACAGAGGCATGGGCCCAGGCCAACATGCTCCCATTCTCCTGGGACCCACTAGCGTGGACCTTCCTGGCAGCACAGAGCTACCTAATTTGCACCAGGGCACATTTCCTGCTGGGCAAGAGCTGGAAAGTACCAAGACAGGGGCAGTCATCCTGCCCCTCCTGGGGGTCTGGTGAGGTGATGGAGGAGCAGAGGACTACGAGCAGGTGGTCCTCCAAAAACGGGAGCAGGTAGGCATCCACTAAAGATCTGACATTCTTGTGCTAAAAAAAACAAACAAACCACACTGCGTTTCAACATTTTTAGTATTGTTTCCCATGGTAGGATAGATATAAAATGTCAGTCTGGTTACTGCAGCTCAGACTGGGCTTACTGCAAGGGCAATTACTGAAGAATTTTTTTCTTTTCCTGTGAGCCTGGTATAGTTTACAGTGAAAGAAAAAAATCCCACAGTGCTGTTTTGCAGAGTCATTTTCCTTACAGCTGTTCTGTTTCAACTTTTCTGTGATTTTTTTGGTAGAGTATTTAAGAAGAAACAAAATACTCAAAGCAGGTATAACCCTCTGGCTTATGAGAATTCAATCAATTCCCACTACTTTTCAATGCTGAGAGGAAAATTTTCATCTGGAATATAATAGTATCTTCAATATGGATTTTATTGGATATGGTATGTTCGGTTCAGTCTTTGATCCATTGGATCTTCATGGGGACATCAGGGCAACAAAGATGTTAAAAGGCCTGGAGCACCTTCCCTATGAGGAGAAGCTGAGAGACTTGGGTCTCTTCAGCCTGGAGAAGAGAAGGCTGAGAGGGGATCTGATCAATGTTTATGAATATCTAAACTGTGGGAGGCAACTGGATGAGGCCAAACTCTTTGTGGTGGTGGGTAGTGAGACAACAAGGGGCAATGGCCAAAAACTGGAACACAGAAAGTTCAACTCAAACATCAGAAAGAACTTCTTCATAGTGAGGGTGACAGAGCACTGGCACAGGCTGCCCAGAGAGGTTATGGAGTCTCCTTCTTTGGAGATGTTCAAGACCTGCCTGGATGCCTTGAGTGGCATTTCTTGCATTTTAATTTGTGTCCATTGCCTCTTGTCCTGTCACGGGGCATCACTGAAAAGAGTCTGACTCTCTCATCTTCATTCCCTCCCATCAGGTATTTATGCATATGGATAAGATCCTCTAAGCCTTCTCTTCACGCTGAATAGTCCTAGCTCTTTCAGCCTTTCCTCGTATGAAAGATGCTCCAGTCTATTAACTACCTTCATGGCCCTTCACTGGACTTGCTTCAGTATGCCCATGTCTCTCTGGTACTGAGGAGCGCAGACCTGGACCTAGCACTCAAGATGTGTCTCACCAGGGCTGAGAAATGGGGAAGGGTCACCTCCCTCAAACTGCTGGCAGTGGTTCGCCTGATGCAGCCCAGGATGCTGTGGGCCTTCTTTGCTACAAGGGCATTTTGCTGGCTCCTTGTCCACCACCATCCTCAGCTCCTTTTCTACAGAGCTATACTCCAGTCAGTCAGTCCCCAGCATGTGCTAGTGCATGGGGTTATTCCTCCTCAGGGGCAGGACTTTGCATCTCCCTTTGCCGAACTTCATGAGATTCCGCCCAATTTTCCAGCCTGTCGATGTCCCTCTGAATGGCAGCCCAACTATCTGGTCTATCAATCACTCCTACCAGTTCTGCACTGTCTGCAAAGCTGCTGAGAGTGACCCCACTGTGCCCCGTCATTCAGATCATTAACAGAATTTTTAAACAGTACTGTCCCCAGTATCAATTCCTGAGGTACACCAGTAGCAACTGGCCTCCACTGGACTTCATGTCACTGATACCAACTGTTTGACTCTGGCAGGTAAGCCAGTTTTCAGTTCACCTCACTGTCCATCTATCTAAACCATTTTTTATCAATTTGTCTATGAGGATGTTATGGGAGACAGTGTCAAATGCTTTGCTGCAGTCAAGATAAACAATATCCACTTCCCTCATCTACCAAGCTGGTCGTTTCATCACAAAAGGTTGAGGCTCGTCAGGCATGATTTCCCCTTTGTAAATCTGTGCTGACAATTCCTAATCACCTTCGTGTCATTAATATGTTTTGAAATTATTTCCAGGATTAGTTGCTCGATCACTTTCCCAGGGATCAAGGTGAGGCTGGCTGTCCTGCAGTTCTGTTGATGGTCCTTCTTGCCCTTTCTGAAGATAGAGGTGGCATTTGCTTTCCTCCCGTCCTCAGGAACATCCCCTGATTGCCACAACTTTTCAAAGATAATTGAGAGTGGCCTCCCAATGATATTGGCCAGCTCTTGTGGGAGCAGCCCATCAGGCCCCATGGGCTTGTATATGTTCAGTTTGTTTAAATGCAAGTATTTTTCCTTAGGGCAGGAAAATACTGACAATTACTCATTTGTTTTTGTTGGTTTTTTTTGACTCATTTTTCTGTTTTACTTCTAGAAACACTGGTGCTGAACTTGTCATCTCACAGTTTGCAAATTTTTAAGTCCATCCATCATCCCATTAATGGAGTCAGAAGTTAGACACATCATTTCTTCACCATTGCAGTCTTCATTCCTCAAGGTATTCCAGTTTCTAAAACATAAAGAACAGGAGTTAAAACCACTTTAATGTTGTTGTTTGTGCCCAGAGCCTGTCTGTCTGTTCATTAATGATTCTTGCTCCCCTTGAAACAACCAGCTATGCTTCTACCACCAGCACTCCCTGCTTTGACACTAATTCTCCAGTTCTCACAGAGGCTATTCTGCGTGGAATTAGAAACACTGATTCATCCCAATTAGTCTATGTTCAGAGCCATTCCTCATCTTCCCATGCAAGATTCTGAATAACCCACAAAGGGAAAAATACTATCACAATGCAACCTTTCTTTCCAAATCCTCTGCTGTCCCTGGATACCACGGGAGCCCATTTCAGCCACAGAAGGGACAAAGATATTTATTTTGATTTATGCTTTCCTATCTGCTCCCCCTTAGCCACAAGAAGCTGATCTCCAAGCAGACACATCATCTCTGCGTGTATCTGCTTCCCAACAAGACAGTGACCTATTTCAGAAGTCAAACTGAGATCAAATGTTACTCTCTGGTTCATGGGTAAAAAAATTTTGAATCACAAGAGGAACTAGAGGAAAAAAGATGTCCATCCTGCACACTGCTGTGTTCACAGTGAGTACGGTTGGTTCCTTTCCCACACATCTTTGCTGTTTATTTGTTTTTTGATTAAGCTAACATGCATTTCAACAGCTGGATCCCTGAGAGTTTTAAAACATATCAAGGAGTAGCCTAATCCATTAACAAGAAAATAGGACTAGAAGAAAGAAAAATTGTAACCTGACAGATGCTGAAGCTTGTTTGTCTCCTAGTGGCTCCATGTACTCAAGGAAGTGGTGAGGTAAATGCATGTGGGAAGATTTCACAAAGCACACAAATGACAACAGAACGTGTGCTGATCTGGTTAAAAAAGATGCTACGTCTAGAAGAAGAAGGAGAAGGAGAAGGGGAAAAAATGAGATAAAGAGCCGCAACCAATAGTACTTGTTTCAGCAAATTAAAGCTGGAGACATTGACCATAAATGAGCCAGTTACAAGAGTGGGTCTGACTCCTAGAGTTCATATTTATGAACTGGTAGCTCATGGGCAGAGTGAGGATCTTTAATCAAGGTACTGAAACAAAGAAATAGAGCCTCCCTATAATTAAGGGTATTTAGACTTGAACTCTGCAACCTCAGCTTCTTGCCACATCTCCCTTTTCCCTTCTGTTGCACCACTAAAGCTTCAAGGGTTTTTTGTGGGTTTTGCTGAGTACAATGTCTATGAAGAAAAATGACTCTCTGTACTCCAAAGCCACTGGCTGAGGTGATCAAGCCATGAATTTGTCTTTGTTCAATATGCCATCAAAACATCAATTAAATAAACTTTCTGTTTCTTTTTATGTTCCTTACACAAATACTGTGGAACTTGGCCTAAACAAGGACAGATTAAATGCAACACATCTATAGGTTTTTGTTTGGATCACTTTTCTTTCTAAAGCAAGTCTGCCAGTTATTTATCTTAGATGGAAACCACTGAACCTTTTAAAAAATGCGTGAAAAAAAGGAAAGGTCTGGCTGAGAATTAAGCAACTTCCTAGCACCTGCCCTAAGCTTGATCAACCCAAATCTGTGTTATTTTTTACGGCTACTCATATTCCTAGTATTGGAGGTATGAAGTCACTTGGTAATAGGGGTTCAATCTGATTCCAATAGAAATAAAAGGAAAGGAGTGATTTCTCACATGTGTTGCCCTAGAAATAGCCAACACCATGTGAAAGGCTCTGTTTTGTTATGAAACAGTGCACTAGCACAATCGTTTGGCCACAGTTTGTTTAAAGAGCAGTGGAGACGAAGAGAACGTAAAAGAAAACACGGTTTTACATCTATTCAGGATGGAGGCACAGTTATTTCCAAACAACAAAAAGATAAGGTTGCTAAGTGCAGTTTCAACGTTGACTTGCCTATTAAACATATCCAGGTTAAAAAAAAAAAAAAAAAAAAAAAAAAAAAAAAAAAAAAAGGACAAAAAAAAAGGGAAGGGGGGAAAAANAGCGTAAGAAAGAAAAATAAGCTTTAAAATTTTAAAAAGCAATGTTAATCACAAGCTAATATTCCAAAAGCAATTTATGTGCCAACTTTAACCAATTCATAATACACGCACACAAATATTTTCTTCCAGGATGTACGATTCTAGGGAGTCTTTCTGAAAATGGGCTCTGTGGTATGCATGATGGATGGGGCTGAGGGAGCGAGCTCTCTGGAGCTGTCCTGGCCAGTCCTGAGGGAACAGTTCTTCTATGTCCTATAACCCCAGGAAAACAGAGATTGGAGGGGGTAAACAACTAGATCAAAACCAATGACACTTCTTGGTGAGAAACTGGTAAGCAGTCTGCAGTGGAGCAGCCTATGGAAGAAGAGAGACCCATTTAAAAAAAATTTAAAGAAATGATCATTCAACCTGATGCAGAGAATTTTTGTGGTATGTTTCAACGGCCTCATTCCGACCCTGTAAACAAAGGTTAAGACTGCATAGCCTTGCCCACTTCTTTGACCTTGTAATTGCAGATTTCCCTTATTAAGACAAAACCCCTCAGTTTAGCCTAAACTATGCACAGGCTCAGTAGCTGACCTTCTCATAGACACCAGGCCCTGAGCTGGTTCAGCTGGCAAACCGTACATGCTGGTAAGAGTCTGCTCTCCTTGTCTCCCGCACCAAATAAAACCTAGCGCAGGTGATGCTGTGGCTTTGAGGATACGTTCACATTGCTTGAGTCCTTTGCCACAAAGGAAGGGGACCAGAAAGTCTATTCTTCTGTCTGGGAAGCGGAAAACATTACAGAAGTTCTAGTCAACAAGTCTGCTTACAAAGGCATGGAGATTAGAATAAAATGTGTAAAACCTCACAGTTGATCAGAGAGCCGTGCTCTGTACCACTTTACAGAAGAACTATTTTTAAACATGCATCAAATATGAATGAGTACATAGAAAAATACTTTTGGATGTGATCAGAGATTGTTACAATAACCTAGATTATTGAGAGACTGTTTTTGAGAGACGGGATTTCAAAGAGGAACAAACAATTCCCTGAGCAGCCAAACTAATGACACCTTCATTCATAAGGATTTCATGTTTCTAGTTACTTGACTTTGCTGTTCAAGGATGTAATGTTTCCAGGTGATACTGGGTATAATTGGGCATTTATTTATAAAGACGCTCTCTTGTGTAGGCTCTCTACTAACAAAAGGTAGGTTTAAACAACCCTTCCCTGAGTAAAAATACTAATAAAGTGTCTCTTTTCTACTTCGATGCTTATTTTCACAAAACTTGCAGCGTCTTAATTATCCTTGAAAGCTCTACCCTTCATGGTTGATGGTAGCCAAAGGATTCAAAGATTGATGAGGAAAAGGAAGGAAGGAAAGGATGTACAGGCACACAGGCACAGTGCAGTGGTTGCATTCACCTTGTTTTCATCTGCAAAAACTCTGTAACATAGTTTCAGGGCATGAAGACCAGTAAGATTTGCACCTTTTGAGGGGGTTTGTTGGGTTGTTTTTTTTTGGATCTGGGGAGAAAAGTGGTAGAAAGGGTAGCAATTAGCTTCATCTTTGTGAAGACCCAGTGATACTGAACTAAGGTGACACAAACAAAAATATGAGTTACAAGTAACAGAAACAATATGCCTGGGAAGAGGTGAATGTTAAGGCCGATGATATCCTGTTTTCCCAACCCTGCCAGGAAGGAGTACAGCATCCCTTGCAGTGACAAATTGGAGGAATGCTTGGGCCAAATCTCCCTGGTGGGACCTCCAGTCTACAGGCGTGAGTACCACGGCTGTTGAGGGAGTTTGCTTCTGTGGGTAACCAGAGGCATCGTCAGGCATCCTAGTTCTGTTTCTCACTCGACGTGATGTGTTTCTTTAATGCTAGCTACCAGCTCTTGTTCTGACTTTATGAGATTAAGGAGCACTTTAATGTAATCTTTGACTATTTTTCTCTTAGAAACTACTTGTACGCCTTGTAAAGTCACACCCCAGTAAACCGAACAGATTTGAGTTTTCCTTAGGCTCCACATTTTCTTTAGCATTGCATCAGTTTTTGTGACACTGGTTCAATTGCCCCAGTTTTTCAGCTCTCTTTTTAAAGGCCAAACACTACAAATCTCTGACTTATTCCCATGTCGGGCTCACAGCTGTCACATACTGGTACAACGGTAGCTCCTTGCTACTTACTGCACCCTATTCCTACGTCTGTGGATCGTGTTTGTCCTTTTACCATGGTGTCAGATGGCATTCAGGTTTTGTCCCCAGTGACCTCAGCATTTGATAAGAGCTTGAAGTGCCTCCTCAGTCTGCTTTTCTGTTTGTCCCTCCCTGCTGTGGGTTTGGACACAGCTTCGGCAGTCTGGAGCTTTGAGTAACAAAACATAGGGGCATTGTATAAGAACAAAAGGGCATATGTACTCAATCAGGCCAAATGTTCCTCTAACTTGGTAGGTTATAGGGGGTTAAATTATGATCAAATGTGGCATCTCTTCTTAATGGCTTAATACAACAGATGCTTGCTGTGAGGAGTTGCCATTAAAAGGGTTTTTTGAGCTGGAGATGGATCCACACTGCCTTCTTATTATCCAGTACTACGTTGGCCCTTCTCCACAGAAAAATGTTCTGAAGTGGCCAACAAAGGGTCTGTAGGGAGTGGGCAATGGTACATTCACCCAGGAAGCTACACCAGCATCTACATTTTGCTGTCCAAAGACCTTCTGAGGCAGACATGTGGTCTCACAACACCAGCCTTTGACAGATTTGGGGTTTTTTTAATTTGTCAAGTCACTTTTTGAATATGTGTACATAGATCACATCTACCATATGCTACAGTGAGGAACAACAGCTTAAGTATATTTTTTGTGAAGGATCACATAATCAGAGAATGGTTGAGATTGGAAGTGACCTCTGGAAGTCATCTTGCCCAACCCCACTGCTCAAGCAGGGCCACCTAGAGCCATTTGCCCAAGGTTGGGTCTGGATGGCTTTTGAAACTCTCTGGGAGATGAAGGCTCTGCAGCCTCCCTGGGCAACCCGCTCTAGTTCTTGGTCACCCTCACAGCGAAAACACGTTTCTTGAAGTTCATACAGAATCACCTGAGTTTCAGTTTGGGCACATTTCCCCTGGTCCTGTCACTGGGCACCACTGAAAAGACCCTAGCTCCACCCTCTTTGCACCCTCCCTTCAGGTATGTATTGATAAGATCACCCCAGAGCTTTTTCTTCTCCAGGATGAACAGTCCCAGCTCTCTTAGCCTTTCTCACATCTGTTTGTCGTTCTGAACCTCCTCTGACAGTTTGAGGTGATGCCCATTTGCTTGCATTAGAGACAGTGAGAAGTGGTTTTTTACCCAGCCAACACACATCTTCTAAATATCTGTCATATGTTCTTCTGGACACAACTTTTCCAGGCTCAGGGGTCCTACCTCAATTACTCCTTCCACCTCATTGATCATCCTTGTTGTGCTTCTTTCAGTTCTACCATGTCTCCTCTGAACTGAGATGACCAGAACTGTACACAGTACTGAAGGTACATCATGGACCCATCCAGGGACATCATGATGCTCTCTGTTTTCTTTATTTTTCCTTTTCTTATGATTCCCAACATCCAGGTGCCAGGAAACGTCTGAAGGAGAGGTCTCCAGGAAGGATGCTGCAATCCGTGTTCCTGAAATGCCAGAAACAAGGGGTGAAGATTTTGCAAGTAATAAATCTCCTTTTTCATCAACAGTTTGAGTGGCAGCTGTGTGAACTGATTAACAGCAAATTCAAACTCTCTCTTTTATCTTTGAAAACCTGAGGTTCAGATTCCCTCATAAAGCACCAAGACAGATTTGGGGTTTTCGAACCCTCACTTCTTGCCTACCAACACCATTAGGTACTCAAAAAGTTAAAGCCTGGATCTGATGGTTTTGAGTGCAATCTACAAAGGCAAGGTAGTTAAACCCATGTTTCTACTTCCCATGCTAGTCAAAGTCAGGGCAAAGTGACACACAGTGTTTTGAGCTGAATGAATCATTTTCTGCAGCAGCTTGTGTAACGGTGCAACGAGATAAAAGAGAAAGGGGAACTTTCTCTAACAGAGCAGGAGAGAGGAGGACTTTTATGCCCAGTTTATCAGCCTGAGCAGCTCCAGGATGGGCGCAACAGAGCAGGATCAGCACAAGCAAGCCGGCACCGGCCCAGCTGCGCTGTCCGACTTCATCCCCAAAGGGATATGGGGACCCTGCTAAGGGGTCCCATGCTGCCCACCCACACATAGGGGCTGTGGCCCCACAATCTCTTATTTCCCATGGACTTGCAGCGTGAGGATGGCCCTCCATGGTTATCGAACCTGCAAACTCTCTGTCAGTTTGTAGAATGGCTGTTGTGGAGCAAAACCCTAGTTTACCTGGCAAATGCAATGACAAGTGATAAAGCTTCAGCGTACTCCGGCTTATTTGTTACTAGCTGTGGTATGAATGTTCTAGGAAAACAACATTCAGTACCACTATAAGATAATAAAATGGCTTTTTTGGTGGTATTTACAGGAAGGGCTCGTTTCCTTTGGGTAAGTTTGGTTTGACGTTACTGGGAGAATTTCATGGCAGATATTTACACTCAGCTGAATTCCTGCGGCATCCTCCAAGCGCATTTGACACAGGCTTGGGCCCCAGGTTGTCAGAAGACGAAAGAGCACTTTGCACAGCACCTTATCAATTCGTTGTGCTGAGTGAGCCGCGTGATTACTTTTCCATGGCCGGGAAGGCTGGCTAACCCTCCCTGAACCATTAATCTCAGGACAGTTTGAACTCAGAAAGATTTCTGTAAAAATAGACCACAAAGAATGCATCAGAGAGGAGAAGCTTTGCGTCTTTTACAGCTTCTTGATCCCTTCTGGGTGGATTTTTTTTTACGGGTGGGAAGGATTAAACGGAATATCCTGGTGCCTCAGCGCAACGCAGTGACCGATTTGCACAGCTGTTGTCAGTCATGTCTCCGAGCGGCCCGGCTGCTGGGGCTTTGCTATCGAGCGCACAGAACGATGGCCTGACTCGCTGCGGCCGCAGCTCTGCTTCTGACCAATAGCTCAGATTTTTTGGGTCTCAAACTCAGCCCTGGCTTATACTCATTTTTCTGAAGCTTCGTCTCACTGGAACCAGGTGGGAGAAAAAATGGAGGAAAAGGGCAAGAAGGGAACACCTGAGAAGACTGCTATTTTCCTAGCACAGAACTTTCGTCTCGTTGGTGATTAGTTGTGGCGGCAGGCCACTGGGGTCCAGTAAGTCACAACATTGAGCAATCGTAGCACACACAGTAATGCAAGATTCGTGGTGATAAAACAATTGAATGCTAATGCAACATATCCTACAATTACAAAAATATGAAGTGCATGGGGCATGGAACAACTTGCCTCAAACTGGGAAAAAAAACGCCTCCTACTTTTTAAAACTGTGTTTGTTATATAAGGTTTTTTCCTTTGTCAGATATTTTATCTGATACTATAAAATAGAACATAACTTTTATATGGTGAAAGAAATGCACTCACTTCACCAAGTGAATCTCGGAAGGCATCATAAATTTAAGAACTGGAGTAATAAAGATTGCAGAATATGGAAGCAGTTCTTTAGCCAGGATTCATTTTGTGAGTGCAATAATCAAGTAAGTCTTTATCACAGATTACCATTACACATATATCAGTATAACTGCCTTTATTTTCACATACTTGGAGCTACAACATCAGTTTCTCTGGGAAGTGGAAAGAACGTGTAAGTAGTTACACCAGCTGAAGTGCTTACACCAGCAGATATATATGCTCATTTAGACACAGAGGGAATTCAAATTTTACATCCCAGTATGATTTTTTTTCTGCATGTAAATCTCAGTTGCACTGTGATTGTTAGCGTGCTGCCTGTGCAAGGGTTTGGCTGCAAAGGTGAAGAAAATACTGCGCAGTACAATGTTTGGACATTGGTCTAATGAAGACAGATTCATTTTCTTGATTTGGTGAGTTTTCTGTTTGAAAAAACCTGAACTATTGGGGAATGCAAGGCCCGGGGATTGGCCAAGATACATTTGAACATTCATTAGCTTCAAACTTGTTCCACTGGAACGGAACCAATGCCTTGCCGCAGTCTTATTGCCCAAGGCTGCGGACAAAGAAATACTCGAGCAAACAGTAAGAAAGATCCATATCTTAACCTCTATAATATTTTTTTATTTAATTTAGTTAATTTTAAAAAAAATAATAATGTGGTTGGACTTTCAGGTTTTAAACCTCACACCAGACAAAGCTGCTGCAGCATGAATCTTGCAACACCTGGGTGCTGATGTAAAAGTGGGTACTTGTGCGAAAGTGGGAATTTAACCACAGATCTAAATCTTCCAGCCTTTAAACACAGAAGGCATTTAAAAAGTAAAACTGCAGCAAGCAAGGAAA
Organism: Psophia crepitans; assembly: GCA_013399095.1. NCBI lineage: Eukaryota > Metazoa > Chordata > Aves > Gruiformes > Psophiidae > Psophia > Psophia crepitans. Next base: position 129,006 of record VWZZ01002824.1, read on the forward strand.
ACAACCCCTTCCCTTTACAGCCAGCTGCTCTGTAATTAGCGCTATCTACTCTATCGCCAGTTTCTGCAGCCGAGGTGTTTGTAGCTGTTTCTGGGGGAGCCACATTCTTTCCCGCTGCCAGACTGTGAGCCTGTGGTTTCCGATTCACATCAGAAGCCTGACGGGTGTTTCACCATCATCTAGCAGGCTGTTCACGCGGTGTCATGAACACATAAAATTGCCAAGCCTTTCCTCAAAGGAAAAAAATCCCAATCTACGAAGAAACTGCATTGTTACTACCACCTTGTGGTGGTCTTCGTAGACTTGCAGCAAGCAAAAATAGTTTTTATCACATAAAAACTGCTTCAGGAAAAGGCTGTGTGCATATGATTTGTATGGTCTTTCTTTACATTCATGGCTCTTTGGTGTGGATACAAGAGACTCACTCATTTTTGCACTTACGTTGCTTTTAACTTGTTCTTAATGATTGCAGATGCTGACAAGTTCTCAGTAAATTACTTAAAAACATATTTTGAACGATTTAAAGCTGAAGCTGTTAAGAAGCCAGCTGATAATGCACAAACTTCCACAGCCATTACCACATACTTTGATGTCTGTCCCTCCATGGCGGTTTTCTGCAGCCAACACGCCCTTGATGAAAATGAATGGAGTCTCACAGACTGAGAGCCAACTCATTTGTAAACCCCACCAAACAGAAATCATTTTCTCCATATGGAGGAAGCTGGCTACAGTCCTGACTCTCCTAGAAACTGTCCTGACCTCACTTATTATCAGCATCCTTCCAGCACTCCCAGTAACTTCTAGAAGAGCAAGTACAGCATAGCCTATCGACCAGGCCAGGATGCAGCGGGAGTCCAGAAAAAGAGTTAGGATTAAAGAGCATGCAGTATGCAGCCAACGAATAGGATTGTAGGAAATGTTTGGGTTTCAGTTTTCCAGCAGACTCCTCAGATCCTCTCCAGGTAAGCGTTAAGTCTACATGTTGTTCAGAGAAGCTTGCATAGCTTCAAATGCAAGGCAACAAACTTGGGCAGGTAAAGCCTGAAAACAGCTTCACTGATAATTACTGGGAATTTTTGAGAAAAATATATAGAAAATAATAAAGTCCATTAAATAAGCGTGGTCAGTGGTCATAACACTATGACCAGCTTTCAGCAGCACAGAAACTGCCAGACTCCTGAGGGTCCAGGACCTTAAGACCTGGATGGACAGCACTGACACTTATCTCACTAGTGTGATTGAAGCCTATGGGAACAAGTTCCTGTAAGAACCATCAGAGGAAGAAAGATAGCAGTGGAGACTGGCTTTAAGATGTGCCCATGGACAGAGGATGTCTTCCCACCATTATGAACCAAGGAAACGGTGAGGGCACTCCTACTGCCTGGAAGGAGGAAAATCCTGTGGCCTTGACTATTTCCGACAAGAAATGGTCTGATCCTAGCAAGGAATTCATATGAGCTGTGACATATCTGTGGGCAAAATGCATAGAATATGGCTAAGATACACTAGGCAAGACCTGTATATTACCTATACACAACAGGCAATGATCCACCTTGTAAAGTGTTATCCCAGATCATCCTGGAGCTGGACTAGCCATTTTAATGCTGTCAGTTTTGCACAGATTTGTGCAGATCTGTGGAAGGTTCTGGTCACTGACGGAGACAGGCCTGGACCTAGCAGGAGTGCTGCCGCACAAGCTCCCACACCTGCAGCCAGAAAGTAAGGGCCTATGCTGTCCTGCACAGTGCAGTGACCTGGTGTCAAGGACTCCCAAGAATGGCAGTCAATATCATACGTGACTGTTGTCACACTCTGGTAAAATCTGGTAACACTCATTACCCAGACCAGAGCTGGGATACGCAGCCCACCTAGTCTCTGATTCAGACAGTCCATTTACCCTGACCTCTTCCTGTGGGCACGTCTTCTCCAGACACCTGGGCAAGTGGGCAGGGGATGCTGTGCTGCTACCTGTGACGTCCTGTCCTCAGTGCTGGCCTGCTTGGACTGTGCCTCCCAGCAGCCCCTGACCAGCCATGTCTGCCACAGCAGCTTGTCAAGCAAAGGGAGCTGAGGGGAGTGCTGCCGCTGCACCATGACCTCTCCCAGCACAGCCCACAGCTCCTCTGACTGGAGACCTGGAACCAGGAAATCCAAGGGAAAGCACTGTCACCTTTCCTGTTCCATGAACTTGCTTATGCCCCAAATTTCTTTATAATATTAAAAATTAAATTAATGATTTTATATTAAATGAAAAATATTGTATAATTTAAACATAAATTTAAATTAAAATAAATTTAAATTTAAATAAATAATCATGTAATTTAAATATAACAAGTAAATAAAAATTCAGAGATGGAGACCTGAAGTCAGGTTCACACTGGCCGGGACCAGGACCCTACACCCAGCAGGACAGGGGATGAGTGCTGGCACAGATACGAGTGTGTTGATGTGGTCCGGACACTCTTTTCCTTGAAACATGATTTCACAGGAAAACACCACACATGCTGTTGTGCCGTTTCATGGACTGACAGAGCCGTGGCTGAGAGCAGTCCTTCTGTGAAAGACACTGAGTTGCTCCTTTATTCCTTCATCTCAAAATGTCTCGCAGTCAAGCTGTTGGCAGGAAAAACGTCAATGAATCAGCAGTCACTTCCAATAATGATGAGGACATTGACCAAGAGCTCTTGTAATTCAGTATCTCCAATAATTACACACAGTTGTATTTTATTGTAGGTGACCTTATTATAACCCATCGCTACCACTATTAGGACAAGCAAAATAAAGGTTCGGTAGGGGAATTATTACACATAAAGCTCCTTATTGTATTTTTCTTCCTAGTGGCTGGCCAGCCTTCCACAAACAATCAGGTCCATTTTTTTAGGGATTGTTTGGAGCAGAACTTCTGCCCAGCCCTCTGCCCCTGTCCTGCTGGTTTGCTGTCACCTCCGTACAAGAGCAAAGCTGAGGTTTCTAACCCGTGGCTGTGTGTGTAAGCTCACGCGGGTATTTTTGCCACTAGAGGTCAGCGCACGCCTCATTAAGTACCAGCTATTCCCAGCTATCATGATCCAAACTAACGGGGAAAGCACAGGGCATCCCGGGACCATGAAAGGACACCCTTCAAGGACGCAAATTAGTCGTGGTGAGCACAGATGAGGCTGAAATCCTTTTAAATGGGGGGAGAAGATTTTCAGTGCGAGCCAGGCAGGTTGGCCAGGGGTTGGGACTACTCATCACTGTGCAAGAAGCTCTCCCTTTCCCATCGGTAGAATGACATGGAAGATGCAAACCCATACCTCTATCATAGAATCACAGAATGGTTTGGGTTGGAAGGGACCTCAAAGATCATCTAGTCCCAACTCCCCTGCCAGGGTCAGGGAGACCCTCCACTAGACCAGGTTGCCCAAAGCCCCATCCAGCCTGGCCTTGAACACCTACCTGGCCTTGAAAACTTGCACTTTATTGTGCAAATTAAATGAAAAACACGGGTCTGGAGTTTAAGATCGCTCTGTGATATCCACAGAAGCATGGCACCATCAATCTGGACTTCACTGGCAAGAGGGTTTCTCATCCCTAGGTGGAGCCATTTCCTGAAATATTGTGCCCTCCTTCCTTCTTTCTGGAAGCCATGTTCAAAACATTCAATCTTCCCTCCCTCTTCCCCAAATCCACCCTCAAAGCACTGTGCAGTAACAGTCACAAAACGCAAAATAAATTGTTTTCCTTATACAGATTGAGTCTACAAACAGTTTTGAAAATATGGTGCCTCCTAATGGCACAAACCTTTTCCTCATTTTTCCAGATGTTTTTGGTCTGGTGATCTTACCTCTAATGAATGTTCTTATGTCTGGCAGACTCTTGACAGAAAGAGGAATCAGAGGATTTAGGCTATTCAAAATAATAGATGACATAGAAAAGGTGGGTTGGGTGCTTGTTTTTCTTGTTTCACAACACAATGAAGTGACAGGCAGTAGACTTAAAATTTTAAAACTGACCAAAAAAAAAAAAAAGACGTTCCTACAGGGGTCAGTATCTGCTCAGTAGATAATTAAACAAGCTATTAGACACCTGGTGGAATTTTCCCAACTTTCAGAGAGGCTTTAAGAAAAAAAACTTAAACATTTGTGCTTTGGAACAGGTGAGACTCTTTAACAGACTGGCATCTGACAGGCCCACTGGTTTACTACACATTTTCTTAACTCTTCTGAAATGTTTGGTACACTCTTCAGTCAGAAAAGGGTTAATGGGTTTTGATGACCAATATTGTGATATTATTGATCTTTCACAGGTCTGTAACCAGGGAACCTGGGAGAGAGGTTTTTTTACCTGCATATCCAGCTTCCTCCACAAACTATTTCCCAGCACACAAGGATGAGACATGTATCTGGTTAAAGCTGGATCAGATCCTTAGCCTGCTGGGGTCAGCTCATGCAAGTTTGGCTCATGCAAGTTTTGCCATTGCAGCCTTGGCACGGAGTTTCCTCTCAGGTCACGCCTGCTGCCCCACAGCTCCTCAGGGACACAGCCTGGCTTTCCATGCTGTCCCTGGCATGAACTTGCACCCCTGCAGTGAGCACAGGTCATCTACAGGGACCTGTAGCCTCAAAGGTCTGGAAAATAAAGTACAGATGTACTGTGAACTAGGCAGCAACACCTGGGTGATGCTGGCAGTGGAGTATCTCCTTGGCTTTCTTGGGAGAAGTGCCTTAACACCACAGTATGGATCTGGATTCAGGGTCACTGAACAAGAGGAAGCTCCAAATTTTGCTGTCAACTGTTGCTTTTAACATTAAAATACACAGCTGAGTGCAGTTCCCTTGTGATGTAAGGCTGTGGTTTTTAACTTGGTCGGTAGATGTCAGTGATACACATGCATACTCACACATGGACAAAAGGACAGCACTCTTTCTCAAGATGCAGGGGATGGAAAAGGGGAGAAGTGAATGTATTTCAGAGGGAAAATGTTCCTGAGAAGCATCCGAGATTCCCATGTCCTACCTGTAAATATGACGAAGCAGCAAAACTGGGTAGTGACAATTTCAGGAATGACATATATAATTTCAGTCTGAATTCTGGAAAGCTTTTACTCATTCTTTGTGAAAACAGGCATTCTCACCTCCCCTTTTCAGACTAGTGTCCCACACACAGTATACAGCTAAAAAGTATGTTATGTTGAAGCTGTTAGGCTAATCCTAAACTCTTCTCTGCTGAAAACTATTTAAGGACTGACTCATTACATTTCAGCCCAGTTTTTAGTACAGTTTATTAACAGTATGGTTTCTTTTGCTAGCATTGTAAATCAGGCAGGAAAACCGAACACCTCATTCAAGAATAAATCCAACATGGCTTTTTAAGCCTCCAGAACCTTCCAAGCTTCACAGCTTGCTACACAGTGCTGCAAAACTTTCCAAAAATCAGCAGGCCAGCCCAGAAAGTCCTAGATGAATCATTGGACGTCCCCTTTTGTGCAAAGTGAAGCACCAGATACCAATGAAAGTGCCAAATGCCAAAGCAGGACACCTTGACAAATGGCTGGGAGCCCTTACCTCCCCAATGACCACAGCTGTAACTCCACCAGCTCTGAATCCCTCCCCCTCACCCAGACATGTTCCTCTCTTATGCTTCCAAGAAATGAAAGTAGAAGCATTTCGAGCTAATGCTGTAAGAGACCCAGGGCAAAGACTGGGCAAAGGTTTCCAGCAAATGAAGATAATAAGGGGAAAATTATGCATTATGAATAAAAGTATAATGCATATAGATAAAAGAGAATTATTAGAGGGTGTTGTTTGGGTTTTTTAATTTGGTCAATGCAAAGGAAGTTTGTGAAATAATCACTATTTAAACTACCTTTGGCCTAAAACTCAGCTGTAGGTCCCACACCGAGGTTAGATGGGGACGTGAGTGCTACACCTCTAACCACAACTTCCTCATGCATTATGCACAGCAGAGGCACAAATTAAAATCAGTTTAGCTCCTGTGAGTGCCCTGGTGTGACCATAGAGGTTTAGCAGGGCTGTCTGAATGCAGCCAGGCGAGCACAGCACCTGTAACACCTCCAGTGAGGGCACTTGAGATGTTTGCAGGAAGGTTAATCCGCCCCTGACTACAAAGCCTCGTGCACCTGTCCCAAATGATCCAGACCTGTGGCCAGGTTTGCACTCCTCCTGTTTGACATAAATGGATTGACAAGCCATTGGCCAACTGCTAGAGACCAGTGGAAGGACATCAAGATAGTTAGCAGCCTGGAGCGTACCATGTATGAGGAGAGGCTGAGGAAGCTGGGTTTGTTCAGCCTGTAGATATCTCTGGGGAGTTCTGTCTGTATCCTCCACTACTTCATGGGTGAGAAGGCAGAGGAAGGCTCTCGGAGGTGCCCAGAGAGGCTGTGAAATCTCCATCCTTGGAGCAGTTCAGAATCTGACTGTACATGGCCATGAGCATCCTGCTTTCACTGTGAAAGTCACGTGGGCTAGGCAGGAGGCTGGACTAAAGTAGCCTCAGAGGTCCTTTCCAACACAAATTACATTTTGATTCTCTTTATCATGCAAACATTTAGAGAATGGCTGTTCTTTCTAAAAACACTGGCATTCCCACATGACTATAGCTGTGTAAAGCAAGGGAGCCTAGTAACTCACATTTGGCCATTATTTCTCACTTGTTTCTGTTATTCGTGGCCCCCTTCAACAAAGAGAGTAAGTCAAAGAGGGGAAATGCTCCTGATAACCTCCAGGATCCACTGTGAATTGACATTTGCTTTTATCAATTGTTTCACATCTTTTCTATATGACTACCTTGGCTGCCTGTGTTTCAGGTAACTACGGCTGTTAATTACATGAAGCACACAAACCCCAAAGAGAGCGTTTTTAACGTGCATTTAACCCAGCAACTGTTGAAGCTCTGACACCTGAAAACTTTTCTTTTTTTTTCCCCAGGCAATTTAATAATTAAGAGCAGCGCTCGCCACAAGCCTAGTACGCAAAGTGGTGCTCCACAGAGCATTTCTGGTGTCAGCGTTAAAATACACAAGAGGCCTCCCATGGTATGCAGAGGATTACTATCAATTCATTCAATTCATTTGCACTACTTTGTGCTGAATACTTCCAAGCTATGAATACGCTAACCAAGAGAAAAGAAAAAGTTGATGTAAACGAGCTATGTAAGTACAATACTCGTTTTTTGTTTCCTCTTTGCCTTTCATACATGACTCACTCTCTTCCCGAAGTTCCTCAACAGCCTGAGTACCCCTCACGGGAAGGATGTGTGCTTACGGATTGGCACCAGGGAGAAATTGGCATCAGAGGAAAAACATGATTATGAACTGTCACCGTGCAGAACTTAGATGCCTGGCTAGGAATAAAAGGTACTTTAAAACCCTTGAGCTCAGCACTGAACATCTGACGGGCAGAACACGAAGTCACTACGCTGCCAGCTGTCTGTGTACATCTCCATTAGCCCGTTCTGGTCTGGCTTTATTCCTGGGGGACCTTTCTGCAAATGAATTGTCTTTCCATTATTTTTTTTTCTAAAATCCTGACCCACCTGGGGACACTAAAGTAAGCTCAGATTGGCTTAGAGCTCTTGCAACTTCCAAACTTTGTCAATATGCAAACCAGTGAAAAGAGTCAGTGAAAGTACAGACCCTTTTTTTGTGAATAAGCCAACAAAACAGCTTTCCTGTGCTTGCTTTTTGAGTTGTTGATACACCCACATGCATATGTGCTCATCCAGTCGTAGAGCCACAGATCCCAGTTTGAAAACCAATTTTCTGAAGGCTTTCTCTGAAGGCATTGCCAAACACTTCAGAAGTATAAAAAAGGTGACTTTGAAGACACATGTCAGTCGAGGAAGCTTCTTACTAATCTGAGGCAGTTAGAAAATGACTCATTCTTATGAATAAGGGCATATATTTCTCATAACCCTTTATCTGGTTTAATGTAAAGGTAGATATCAGGCAAGTATGCCAAGTCATTTTCAACATCCTCCTGCATCCTGACCTTGTTTAAACGCTGTAGTTGAAAAAGCAGCACTGCAGAGGCTGACTGCGTGCAGACCTCCCCCACAGCAGCCTTTCTGTGAGTTTTTGTTCACCTACTTCTTGAGTTGTGCAGTTAACTCAGAAACACCTTGGAAATGTTTTCTTTAGAAGAAAATAAACCTGTTTAACTGTGAAAGGAATATACAGAGATGGGGAATAAGAGGGGTGGCAGTGTACTTGGAACGCTCATGCTGCAAGCTCTCTGCAGAACTGTACTGTCAATGTTCAAGCCTACTCTCCTGTCTATTTTTAAGAACTAGTGTGTGCTGGTTTGCTGGGATAGAGTTAATTTTCTTCACAGTAGCTACTATGGGGCTATGGTTTGGATTTGTGCTGGAAACAGTGCTGATAACTCAGCGATGTAGTTATTGCTGAGCAGTGCTTACGCAGCATCAAGGCCTTTTCTGCTCCTCACACCGCCCCGACAGCGAGCAGGCTGGGGGTGCACACAAAACTGGGAGGAGACACAGCCAGGACAGCTGACCCCAGCTGACCAAAAGGATATTCCATACCATATGATGTCATGCTCAGCAATAAAAATCTGGAGGAAGAAAGAAGAGGGGAAACATTTGGAGTGATGGAGTTTTTTCTTCCCAAGTAGCATGACGGAGCCCTGCCTTCCTGGAGATGGCTGAACCCCTGCCTGCCATGGGAAGTGGTGAATGAATTCCTTGTTTTGCTTTGCTTTGCTTGTGTGCATGCCTTTGCTTTATTTATTAAACACTTTATCTCAACCCATGAATTTTCTCACTTTTACCCTTCCAATTCTCTCCCCCATCCCGCTGTGGGGGAGCGAGTGAGCAGCTGTGTGGGGCCTAGTTGCCATCTGGGGTTAAAGCATGACAGCTCGCCTCTCTAAAGCCTCCTATCTTCCTTTCTAACTATAGCACAGACCGATAAGGTGAAGCATTTATGACACAAACTTCTACACCCTTGCCTTTTCTCTAACTATTTGTTTTATGGGAACTTTTCCTTTTTAAAAGGATTTCTTCTTGTGGCACCCAACTTTAAGCAGCAGCCTTGCAGAACCGCATGCAACTGAGTAATCTGGGAGGATGCACAGGCTTAGTATAAAAGGAGGCTTTGTTTTTAATGAAAATAAGGAGGGACAGTGTTTTCTGTAGGGTTATGGAACTATTGGTATACAAGCAGGGAAGGTGCTGTAAATTAAGGTATAACAACTTAGTGGAACTTTTTTTTTTTTATCTTCTTGGTGGTGTGATCAGCTCCTGGTCTTTGAAGTCCTTAAGCAGTCTGCTGTTCTTGAAAAAGTACAATTTTGTTAAGGCTGTTCTCTGTTGTCTCCCTTGGTTTGACTCTTGATAAGATTCCTCTGAGCATTTCTTAGTTCTGTTTCCCTTCCCTTGCAGAGGGAGCGACCGATCCTGAGTCTAGAAATGGCCTCTTCAAAAAGAAAGCTGGGGCTGTCTTGCGTATTTGGGTAATTCAAGATAAAGAAAAAAAAGGGGGTGCTACAAAAATCCTTATCACCTTATGTGGATGTGCAATGGCTTCATCTTAAGTGAATTCCCCTTTTCCTTCTGTGTCACTTTATAACTCCAGGACAGTAACCTGACTTTCACGTCAGTCGTGTATGTTTGCTTAGCCACGCAGGTGTTGGGGGGGCACACGACAGGACGATTGCTTTGTGTTTGTTGGCGGTTCGAAATACAGGGCTGAATGACTGCTGTGCGTCCCCCTCACTGCATTACACAATCACTTGAAGTGTTTAGAGACCATTTTCTTGTTACTGTTTCTGAGTAACTCTTATGCAACTGAGGGTGCAGAAAAAGAGGACAAAGCAGAAAAGCAAACAAAAATAAAATGATAAACCTTTTCTGGAAACTGCTTATTCTACTACTATGTCTTTTCTGCCTCTCTTGAGTATTTCTTGCAGATATTCCATATCATTAGTATACTGCTAAATAGAAGATCCATAAGAGACTAGGATCTTTGCTGTTAGTAAAATAGACCCATCAAATAGAAAGGCACGGCGTTTTTTTTCCCCAAAACTGTCTGACTCCTGCAATGCTTTACCTTTGTGACTAGTGTTGCATTTGCCTGATGCAGCTAATTGAAGCAGCAATTAATCCAAAGCTTTTGTCCTTAATTCTGTTTGTAAGCTAACTAACTTTGTAAGCATTTCTATACTGATAGCACCATACCAATGGTACATACACTTCAGCATTTTTTTTTTCAACATTTGCCCTTTGCTATTTATGCTGTGCAATCAGCCATGTGGGTAATGGATTCTGTTCTCTTTCTGCACATGGGTGACTGAATTGTTGTAAAGCATGTGCATTCCTCAGGCCTGAGCAGCTAAATTTCCTGTGAATGCCCCAGTCCATTTGTGATTACAGTATTCAGACCAAGCAGAGCCATATCCCATGTTCGCAGGAACCATTACCTGGCTGTGAGAAGGACTGACGGACTGAACAGAAGCCAATCCAAAGCAGTTTAGAAATATTTTGTTGTCTTCCATGGTGTTTTGTTGGAGTTTTCCCTTCAAAAAACTGCAGAATAAGCAGACAGAGAATAAAGCCAGCAGGTTATCTCTTTTTTTAGTAGGGAAATGTCCTGCCACCTGAAAGATGGATAGATTGTGACTGAGAAGAAAGATGCTTTGCCAGATCTTCATCTGAATATCGTATAGCAAAGTCTTATGTTGACTTCCAAAATTACCATCTTTGAAGTCAGAGTTGGTGTCAGTCAGTTTCATCTGTTGGCTGCGTCTGGTGTTCACTACAAAGGAGATAGGGCTGAAAACAGACTTGTGCTTATCCAATATACCTACCTCTCCACACTCCAGGGTACAGCAGGACATCTCCAGACACTGCAGTTGTAAGCTGTAAGCCTCTAGGGTGCTGGGTGAGGCAAAACTGGTCCAAATCTTTCTTGGGAGAGTGCTGCTTCAGTTGTTTGCTGAACCCTTCCCACAATGTGTGCGTAGGTGTAGGAGGAAGGGGAGTACCCACTGGGGTATGGAAAGGAGGATGCTGAAAGGACAGGAACCTCTGGCATGACCGTGGGTGAGGTTGCCCCACCAAGGGAAACAAGTTGTCCTGCTCCATTCAGGCCCACAAAACCTGCTCTGAACAAGACTCACCCAGACGCTAATCCGTTCAGGAAATGTCATCAAGGTAAAATGACCCTCCTGGAGGGTCACTCACTTCATTGTTCATATCAGTTTCCAGACAGGCTTTCAGCCCATTACCTTTCTCATCTGAGCCCTTCTTTATCTATTGCTGTAGCTTATAGGTATCTTATTCTCTTTTGACAGTCATCCAAAAAGTTTGAGAGAGAGATGTTTTTTCCTTTCTCTTGTTTGTTGGAAATTGCCCTAGCTTTGTTGCTACAGAAATAAATTGCAACAGATGTCTCAGCACCCACATGGAGCTACCAGAACATCACATCCACACACAGTTCAGAAGCTCAGTGGCGGCTGGAAGCTGAGCAAGGGCTTTGGGCTCTTTTTTCAGGGAGTGATTGACTTTAGGAATATGCTGGGTTTGGCTTGGATAGAGTTAATTTTCTTCACAGTAGCTACTGTGGGTCTATGGTTTGGATCTGTGCTGGAAACAGTGTTGATAACTCAGCAATGTTTTAGCCATTGCTGAGCAGTGCTTACACAGCATCAAGGTTTTTTCTGCTCCTCACACTGCCCTGACAGCGAGCAGGCTGGGGGTGCACACAAAACTGGGAGGAGACACGACCAGGACAGCTGACTGCAACGGACCAAAGGGATATTCCATACCATATGACGTCATGCCCAGCAATAAAATAGGGGGAAAGTGGCCAGGGAAGGGCCACTGCTCAGGGTCTGGCTGGAATTCAGTTGGTTGGTGGTGAGCAACTGTTTTCATTTGTATCATTTGTCTTTCTTGGGTTTTATTTCTCTTTCTTTGTTATTTTCCTTTTCATTACCGTTATTAGTAGTAGTTGTTTTTGTTGTTGTTTTATTTCAATTATTAAACTGTTCTTATCTCAACCCATGAGTTTTCTCACTTTTACCCCCCCAATTCTCTCCCCCACCCCACCGAGGGAGGAGCGAGAGCGGCTGCGTGGGGTTTACCTGCCAGCTGGGGTTAAACCACAACAAGGTAGAATGAGATGAAACCTCTAGCTCTTGCAGAAACAGCTGGTCATTTGTGGTGCCTCTGGGGACACTGTAAATGTGGTGAGCAGCCCCAAAGAAAACAAATCCAGCACAGAAGTGAAACCCAGACTTTTCCTACTCTGGGTTGGGAGGCTAATAGCACCAGCTAATTTTTTTTCTCCTGTTTGTGTCATTGCTTATCTGGCAAAAGGTAATATGACGTGCCACAGGAGGTGCTGTGAGGCACAAGTAATGTCTGTTTGTAAAGCACTCCAGCACACTACCTGAAAGCCAGCAGGAAAGTGTCACTCCTGGCTACCAGCAGATCTAGGCTCTACACAACCGCTTGGCTCTGGAAGCAGTAATTCATGTTTAATGACATGTCAATAGTCGCTCATTATACCTCAGAGCAGCTAGCTCCGTAAGGCACATGCCCTCTTTGGAGTGGCAATCTGACACGTGTTTGCGCACGGAGGCTTCATCAGCCGTAACGGGCTGTATGGAGCAGCAGGTGCTCGAATGAGAGCCTAACCTTCCGCTCTCAAAAGGTCAGGCTCACCTGGCCCAAAGTGGATCTTAAATATCCCCACTGTTATTTCCACGTACGCCCAGAGCACCTATAATCCCCTGTGTGGATCAGGACCCTGTTGCATAAGGAACCGTCCGCAGGCAGAACAAAGGCAGCTGGTGGCCCAGGCAGCTTGTTATCTTGGGCAGGAGGCAGCAAATGGACGCAGGTCAAATGGAAAATACAAGGAAACAAGGAGGCAGCATCAGACAGCACAAGTGATGTCACTCTATGGTCTTAACCATTTTCCAAGCTTTTGCTGGCATCCCTGCAAGAAAATGCTGCTGAGGTCAGATACGACATGGGAATGGGAAGGGGAGAATATGTTTTTCTGAATGCTCCTCAGGGAGCTGGGCATCTTGCATTGAAGCTGGGGGCATAACACATGGCTGCTCTTCAGGGTCAATGAAACCACAAGCAGCTAGACGGTCTGTGACAAACAGAGGAAACAATAGAAAAGCCACAGAAGACAGCAAAAATTCTAGGCGGACACTTCCTGGAAGACCTTGGGAGACTTTAAAGCTAAAGTTCACAACAATGAGGGGAAAAATGGTGTCTTTCTCCCCAAGTTTCTCCCGTGCCCAGGCAAATAGCCCTTTGCTATATGATCTCTAGAAATGAACAGAACTGTATCAAAGAAGTGTTTGACTCTGACATCTTTTTTTCCCTCAAAAGGAGACAGCTTGCAATTGCTGAATACTGGCTTTGTGCTTGAACCACAGAACAGTGTGTGCTTGGGCAGAGGGAGGGTGCCCAGAGGATGTTTTTCAACCTGAGGTGGGTAGAGCTGATATCATTTACCTTTTCTTAGATGTTTGACACTTTCTGGGAGGATTAAAAAAACACACAATCAATTTTTCTGATTTCTCATTCTTGGTCTGAGCTTGGGCATTTTTGGAAGCAGATGCAAAATGAAGTTCGCTTAAGTTTTGAATGAAAACATGTCTTTGTGTCCTGTTGAGCCATTCCCTGAGAAAAGCAGCATGCTATTAAGAAGCAGCACACATTGCATCAGAACGACTCATCAGAAAGATCTCTTCAGCTATCCCAGCATTTAGTGTCTCCTTTTTTTTCACCCCTACAAATGAGATCTTAAAGTAGGCACAAAGCCCACCTGAATCCACATCAAGACTCTTCAAGGAAGCAAACTGGCTGCACTGGCCTTGTCCTGAGTGCCTGGCTCCCCCCTGCCCTGTGTCGGACGGATGACAGAAATCAGGGACATGTCTCAAAGGTCCTGAGTCCAAGGGTGTGCTCAGTGAGCAGCACCTTGGTCAGGCAGAACCTCCTTCGCTTATCCAAATGTCATTCTGGTCACACCAAGAGACTGCAGAAGGTTAACTTGTTATTTAATTCAGCATACCTTTATTGTAAGTAGCTGGCATATGGAAGATCAGAATTTCTTTGTATTATAAAATGATGATAAAATTCACTAGGGCTGAAATTAGTTTCTGCACCGGACTAAAACACAACGGATATGGGTAAATGTGCCACGTTTCTGTGCGTACACTGTTCTCTTCAATTTTTTTGTATGTGTATAAACAAAGTATTTTAAAAGGAATATATGCATATGTATGCACACACAGGTTTATATATATATACTGGTGGATGGGGGAAGTAAACTCCGAACAGTTCACAAAATACTCTTTTTGGGTAATTATGCAAAGCCATTCGCTGTTTAGGAGGTTGGTTTCATAACAGACCAGTTTGTAGTGGGTTACAACATGCCAATTAAGAAGACAAAGAAACAAATTTCTTCATAAATCAGCTAATTACCATGAAAACTTGCAACTTGGAAAATCTGACTGTTCTGCAATGGGCAAGATGTAGGAAAAGCAATGTTCTGATTTAAACTGAAGCCTCTGATGCCCCCAGCAGGAAAGTGTCTATATTATCTGTAGCTCTGCTTTGAGCTTGTTACAAATGCCAGCTATATATAAAAATTTTTTTAGTTGTGAGCACGAGTGGTGTTCTGAGAGTGTGAATGAAATCTGAGTCATGCTGTGTCTCTGGTATGTTAGAGAGAGAGAGAGAAAGGAGAGAAGGAGAAAGACCGGCCCCTTGGACTGCTGAGTAGGGCACTTGCTGGATATAGGAAGGAGGAAGCAAGATTAGAGTGCCTGTACCAAAACATCTGCTAGTATTTTATCTCAAAAGGTAATTGAAAAAATGTTTGGCATCTTCATATTCCATGACTTACAGAAGGATTTGAACTCTTGCACAAAGACGAAAATTTGCATCGAGGCTGAGAGCCCTGGATGAAAGCAGGAGTCCCCTCAGCAAGCCTGAGAAGTCCCAAGGAGCAGGGGGATTGGCGCACCCCGGAGTTACTCCCATTGACTTCCCATCCTGATTGCTGTCACTTAAGGATCCACTTCACCCTTCCTGCAAGTCCTAGAGGCAGTCACAGAGCCAAGCTTAAGGCTGTCGATTCTGTTACCAGACCGGGTCTGAAATCCACTGGCACTGTCACGCTGAGCCTGCTAGCAGTCAAATGACCTGCTTCTGAAAATGACACTCTCTTGTCTTTACCCACAGTCTGTTCTCTGCCTGTCCTTGCTATCTAGCTTGTCACACTGTCCCTGCAGCCTGTTTCTCAGCTCCTGCGTGATTGCCCTCCCCTCACTTCCCACCTTATCCACGAATCCAAGCAGAGCTGGATTCACTCCACAGACTGAAGATACCCAAAGCTCCTGGCAGCACTGCTGGAAATCCCCTCCCATGTACACAAGAGGTCCAAGACTATACTTCCGAAGCACTTCCTTTTTCTTAAATCTTGTCTGCACATGAGAATGCAGCTGCCAGCTTGACAAGTGGGAAAGAATCACTGCAAGGTGCAAGGTGCCTCTGCCAGCCTGGGGGTACCTGCGGCAACACCAAATAAAACTACCAAAAGCAACAGCTCCCTTACAGGAATGGCAAATATTTCCACTATGGCATCCCAGGATGAAAGTTTGGGTGGGTTGCTCCATTCTCACTCTGCTGTGAAATAATCATAGTAAGTCTTTGTCTCTCACTTTTAAATGTTAAACTGCTACTTGCTTTCCAGCTTGGCTTCTCTAAGAGTACAAAGGGGACAATTTTCTTTCCTCAAACTTTAAGTTAGAAGAGCTGATTTTCTCATACAGTCATACAATCCCAGGTATCATGGACTTTAAGAAAAAATATATAGAATCACAGAATCACAGAATGGTTTGGGTTGTAAGGGACCACAAGGATCATCTAGTTCCAACCCCCCTGCCATGGGCAGGGACACCCTCCTCTAGACCAGGTTGCCCAAAGGCCCATCCAACCTGGCCTGGAACACTGCCAGGGAGAGGGCAGCCACAGCTTTTCAGGGCAACCTTTTCCAGTGCCTCACCACCCTCACAGGGAAAAATTTCTTCCTAATATCTAATCTAAATCTCCCCTCTTTTAGTTTAAACCCATTACCCCTTGTCCTGACACTACACTCCCTGATAAACAGCCCCTCGCCAGCTTTCCTGTAGGCCCTATATATACGTGTTTCTATTTATGTCCTGAAACTTGTGGTAAAATCACAAAGGTTGGCACCATTGGCTTTTGGAGTACCTGGAGTCTTTTTCATGTGAGGACAAAACTTTATGCACTTTATCACTCCAGACACAATTATTCTTTTGTTGGTCATCAAAGTGAATAATCATAGCTACACAGAGTTCAGCATGTCCCTTATTTTCATGGAATGGAGCTAAGTCAGTTCACAGATGAGATCTTGGCTTTCAAAATCAGTTCACCAAAAGTTTAAATGCAATCTGTGCTATGGGCAAAATACTGGAAAAGATTGGCGATCTCTGCTCTGGTTGTATCTGGATACCTGCTGTCAGATCTTGTCATCCTTGGGATAGCAGCATAACAGGAAGGGTAGCCATGTATTCTCCATCACAAATGCCATTAGAAGCATCAGAATAAAGCCTCTGATAACAAACTCAATAGCAATAGCTTTCATGAGTCACAAAACAGCTAAAAAGAAAAGACTGCTAGAGAGAGTTATCCAGAAAAGCACTTAATTAAGAAGAGCTAAAAGTGGCTACTGCTCCCTTAGGAGAATCAAAGAGTACGTTGTTGGAGGAAGATTATCAAGGTACATCAAAGATTAAAACACAGGTAGTTATTGACAAAAAAACCCCAGATTTGTGACCCCACAACTGAGATGCCCAATTAGGAGCACAGGCAATGGAGAGGAAGAAACTCCTCCAAGGAACAAATCACAACTCAGATGGGATGAGCTGGGCACAACATCCCAGTAAGGGCTACCTTCCTAGTGTCTTCATCCTCCAGCTCAGTGTGTGAACTTCATGTAAGGCCCTAGCTGATCTATTTTAGAGACACCACTCAGTTAAAGGCATTGCAGTCACACCTGTGAAGAGGTGCTTGCCATGGTATGCTTTAATCTTCTTTGCACCTCACAAACCCAGCTAATACAAGATAGTTTTATGCTACAACATCTGCTCCCCCGTTTTGAGTAGTACCAATGGAATTATGTGTCTTTATATGTACATTATGCCATAGACATGCATCATGTATTAGATGATGATAAAAGGAGACAAAAGTGTAAACTGGCTGGTTAATATGAAAGTATTCCTCTTTTCAATCATTTTAAATTCTAACCACTTGCCCCATTGTACTTTGCTGGCATGGGCAAGACGGAGCTGATATTTTGATAATGACTCTTGGTGCAGAACTTTCACGCAACTAATTTCATAGCTCATGGCTGGAGCTAAATCAGTTTATGGAAGGAAACATGCTCTGCTGAGTGCTTTTAAAACTCCTACAGAACTGACGATGATCGCATCCAAAATGGTTCTTTCTGAGCCAGAAAGGCCGAGCATGCGCCTGACCCGCTCCAGCGGCTGACAGGAGGACATGAAGGCGTCCCCACAGTAGCCAGCAGCAGCAGCAGGCCCATGGTTGACACCTCTCCTGAATCTGCTTGCGAAACGCTGATAAGGAAACGCGCAGCGCCCTGGAGCAAAGCCCAGGCTGGGTTGGCTTGACAGGCCACTGGAGTTACTTCCTTGCGAATTAGACCTTCAAGATCAACATGTCACGGAGGAGGAAATGCAATGACAAGCTTCCAAGGACAAGGTCATCGTCCTTGCAGGCAGCAAGAGCAGAAATAGGAACAACACTCCCTTCTGTCTCAACACCATAATTATTCTGAAAAACTTTAACATTAGGACACTCGTGGGTAAAAATGGTGACAATTAGAAGACATCAACTGCTGGAATATAAAGTGGAGAAGTAACGGAACAAAGTTTTCAGAAATTGAAAAGGAAATGACAAGGTTCTTTAACAGTAAGTGAAAGAGGAGGAGCCTGGGCAAGAACTAATCATACTTCTGAGACCAGCATCAATATGAAAGAAAAACCTGCAAGAAAGGAAATGTTAGATGAATGACTCATTGGGTACTCACCTCAGGCAGGGGAAATGACGGTTTGTAGTGAGAACTTGTTGGTCTCTTCTCCAGCTCCACAGCAGTCTGAAAGGTAAATGCCATGACTGCAGCTCACCAGGAGAGCCCAGGCCTCTGGAGAGACGTGGTCATCCTGAAACTCTGGAGCTGTACCTCCTGCACTTGAGGAACTCTAAAGGAAGGACATCCTGCTGCTAGCCCATGCACAACAGAGCCCAAAATGCTCGGTATAACCTATGATGTCTGAGCATCGCAGAGTAAAAGTCAAAGTCTAGAGTGATTAGTATGTGCAGCCATGGATACACAACTGAAATGGTTACCAACTAGTGGTAGTAACTCTGTAGTAAATAAAGGAAACAGAGCCCAGACACAGGGAAAGAGGCACCCCTCTCCTCCCCTTCCCTCAAGAGGATGCCAAAGGCTGGTGCAAGTCTGTTTAAGGTTAAGGGGAACTGTTCATATGAGTGCAGAAGGTAGCAGAAAGGCAACCACTCACAGAGAATGAAGATGGTAATGGCAGCAGAAAATTCTGTTCTAATGAATGCAAACTGTCCACGTGGCTGGAAAGCCCTTAAGTGTAAAGAGTTAGTAGTTACCAACAAGTAACTAATAAGAGGAAAAATCTCTGTCATGAGTGTTCACCTCAATCCTTTCATCCATCCTTCATGTATTTAAAACTAAATTGTCTGATTTCTATTTTCTCTGTTAAGAAACTGGGAGTAAGGAAAGAGGCAGGGGAGGGCATAATCCTTCAAGTCAGTGGAAAATGAACCTGGACAGGCACAAGTGATGGTGAGGTGAAATGGTCACCAGAATTTTCCCTGGCTGCCAGGGGAGAGAGGGAAGGTTCAAGGGGGACAACAGTTTGGACCAAGGACTGCTGGTCTAGACAGTCATTCTTTCTTATCTGTAATTTAGCTAATATTCAGCCATTGAACAAACAAAGCCATGCGACTGGTATGGCTTTTTATTTGATGAGGGAATCATTAGTAAGTGTGTCTTTCCAAGGCCTCTCTTATCTGCAAAGCCACTTTGAGATTGTGAGAAGGATGCATTTGCGGCTCTTGGTTAATAAAATATCTCCCACCATTCTTGGGTGGTCAAGGGGACTAAACAGCCCCCAGGTTGGCAGTGCTTTAATAATCTGCTTCTGGAGAGCAAAACAATCTACCGCTAGCAGACACAAGAGGTTTTGATAAACAGCCCATTGCCCTTTCTTCTAACCTTTTCAGGAGGACATGTGGAGAGATGCTAGGTTTCTGTTTGGTGCATTGATAGAAAAACAGTCTGGTTTTGTAAAGGCTTCATTCGCTGATGTGCTGCCTATTGCTTTGCTAATACCCCTTTTTGCTTCAAAAAGCAGGAAAGGGAGCTTCACCATCAGTATTTTACAAAAGAGCTGGGGTTAACCGGCATTAATGCAGGTCATGACCAACTATTGAATTGCTTTGTGTGGTATCAGACAGCTTATATGAGATAGAACTCTATTTTCTTTAAAATCCAGATTGTGTCATACATGCACAAAGTCTGATTTAAATTCCAGTTCAGAATTAACATACAAACCCCTTTCTAAATTGCAAACAAAATGCAAAACTTCTTCCATGCAGTAATGGAGGACATTGTTCAGCCCAGTAAAGGATTCCTGGGGTTCTTATTGTTCTCCTTTCTTATTGCTTCTTCTCCTTCCAAACTAAGTTCACATTTTCATACGTTGTGTGGTTTTACGTCCATTGCCGTTGCCTCTGCCTGACTCCAATGGGGTTTCCTTTGTGTTCCCAGCAAAGGAAAGGGTTAAGGATGCTGGCCAAGAAAGCAGCACTGCCACTGACTCCCCATTATTGTAGGCAGAGGGGAGAGGGGATTGCTGGGGCAAGAGGTAAGGCAGATTTCTGCCTGCAGACACCAACCCCCCAGGAGTTGGAGGAGAGTGAGGGGCTGGCAGAAGGACTGAGGAGCTGAGAGCACTTCTGGGCAGGGCTGCCCCACTCTGCCACTGCACTGAAGTTACAGTGCGATGGCCCTAAGCTTGAAAAGCCTCAAAATCGGTCACTCTGCGGCAGTGGCCACATTTCCTGCTTCTGAAGTCATTTGCCCCTTTCTTTTCCTGCTGAAACCTGTCCTACCTCCTGGTGTTCTCCAACTGCTTTTCTGCTCCAGAATCTGAATTTTTTTTACCAGCTCCTTAAACTGAAATTTTCTTTCTCACAGTTTTCTTGTCTTTCTACATGGAAGCCAACAACTAAACACACTGTGTCTTAACTAAGGTACCAAAGTCCCCAGTAACAGGGTATTTTGCAACTTGCTAAGGCCTTCCAGGAATACTGAGTTAAACACAGGGACATGTTTATCACTCTCTTATAGCATATAAACTGTTTAAAGTGACATAATGCTTTATGGAAGTTAGCTAACATATTGGGGGGAGGGTGTGGAGGGGCGGAGGGGCTTTAATCAGGAGGGTCCCATGGATTTTCTCTTAGTTTCACCCAGCAAATGTCAACTATTAAAACCACCAGAGGAACTACTTAGCCTACATTTCATTGTCTGCACTTTGAGCAAAGGTTCCGTGTAGCCTATAATCAAAGTAAGCTTCATCCTCTATCAAATAATTAGTCGCAAGTAGAATTTTCAAGAAGATTTTCTAAGATATATTCTAAGGTGAGTAAAACATATTGTAGAATGGTTTGGGTTGGAAGGGACCACAAGGATCATCTAGTTCCAACCAATATGGCCATTGTACGGCTAAATTATTAATTTATGATGGCACAATTAGAAACTTGCTGTAATAGGAATCAAAATAACACACCGTGAACACACATGATCTCTGAGAAACTTCAGCAAGAGGCAGTGTAGACATACCCGCGCTGTAGGCAAGGACTGCCTTTACTGTTTCCTTGCCACTCTGATTCTCAAACTACCACATCGCATCTTCCCATTTGGACAATGAAAATAGTATGCTAATCTGTTCTTTTGATAAGAACCTGATTCTGCACTGTCTGCCCAGTAGGCAAACACTCCAAGAACTTAGTCCAAAATCCACTGAAATCAAAATACACGATTTAAGTGGTAATTTATCCAGGTCTTGGGGTAAGGTATGACGTGGTATGAACTAGGATGACAGCTAAATCTTCAGTGAATGTTACAGAAATGCATGACTTCATAAAGGGTAAAGAACAAAAAAGATGAAAGAAAATCGTGCCTTTGCTTGTGGAACCTGAAAGTTAAAAAATACTCCAAAAAGCTCAGAAACATATGGAAAAAACATTAGCACTTTACACCATGATCTAACACGCATTTTTTTCCTGCAGTAACAAAGTAAATTGAGTGTTCCTAGTGAAGAGTAAGAACCATGGGTTTTGTATCATCTATGCTTCCGGCCTTTATAATGCATGAACAGGAGATTGGAGTGCTAAACTAATTCTTTGCCAAGAAAAAAGCAGCATTTTAACCTAAACAAGGCTCTTTCCCTATTTAACATATACATCCCAATTATCTATAAATAATACTTTCACTCTGTTAATCACATATACAATTACAATTCAGGTTATTGCCTTGAAAGAGTGCAGTAAACTCAAGCGGGTGCTTTCCAACCTCCCTAAAAAGTTACAGGTTTCTAAACTTCACACAACTCCATCGTGAAAGTTACACACTTCCATTATAAAAACATGCCTTTTTTTCTTTTCTTTTTTTTTTGTTCATTTTACTTGCCTGATGTGTGCACCTTGGCATGGAAATGTTACATTTCTTGTAGAAGTCTGCAAAACGCAAGCACTGTTTCTGCCTCTCAGAACAGCCTGCTTTTGTTCCCCCATAACAGTACCGCTCTTTTTTCGCTCAGATACTAGATACCGGCAGGGGAGAAAAAGATATCCTCAGACATCCTGCCAAAGACTCTGCTGTACTTTGATTCTGCACAGCATCAGAGCACAAAAACACGTAGTAGAACGAGCATCCACAGCTGCTTCAGTGCTTGGGGCGAAACATTTTTGAAAAGCCAGGAATATAACTTCTGGAGCTATTTTGTCATTTCAGCTTCTGACGTACCGTTGCGCACCACTACAAAAGGTGAATTAAAATTTGAGGTTCGTCTCCCAGGGTTCAGCCTAGCTTTAGCTCTGTGATCTGAAACAGCCAAAACTCACACAGCGACAAAGCTGAAGTGGAAGCTGCGGAAGGTAAATCTTTCCTTTGGGATTTTTATCACATCTTTCCTCAGCCTGGAATTGACCTTTTGCTGAGTTGGAGCAGAACAATGAGACTATTAAGCAGAGTTCGGCTTTGTTTTGCATGCTATGGAAACCCTAATTCCCTCCTGGGAGAGGACCTCTGTGAGAGGAGAAGCTGCTATTAGCATCTGAAACCAAGCAGCACAGCCAGAGAAACAAGGCACCTCCTCCAGGAAGAGCCTTGCATCCTGTGGTTTACACCGCTCCGCCCAGGCAGCTCCTTGCCCTTAAATTAAGTGGAGCAAAACCCACTCTGCCTGCACAGAAATTATTTTACCTACTAACAGAGTCAGTTGTACTTTCCATATTCTCTTCTGTTTTTTCCTTCCTGCCCTCGCTGTGTTAAATCTCACACAAATTATTGTGAAAAAAACATTTTAAGTGAAAAATGAATCAAAAAGGCTAGAACATGAAAAACACTCTCTGCCATGAAATCAAAGGACATCACTCGTGGAGTGTATGAAAAATGTTTTGAAAAGCGCTGAGTCAGGTTTAGCAGCCAAACGTAAACACGGTCTGGGCAATACATCCAGCGTTGCTCCCTCTGGCATTCAAACCCCACGCTGTTTCCAGCCCAGCTCTGACTTCGGGCAGGGTACTGCCTGCCAGGGACTAACAAAAAATACTCTTTCCCAAAATATCTGGCTTCAATAATATCAGATATTAAGTGGTTTCATTGTTTGTTTGGGATTTTTTTACTCCGTAACATCAAACATTGTCTACTAAGGAATGCTGGACAACAGCTTGGCTGGAATTACGTGATTTAGAGGGTCAAATCCTGCAGTGTCAGAGAAGCATCCCTGTTAGTTCTGCATGAGTATTTGAAAGCCCACAGGGAAACAACAGAGAGGGGCTGCAGAGGGGGATAGCCCTGACAGATAACACACAGGATGCTCAAGTCACAGCAACAGGCCATCAACCACCGCCTGATTACAGAACTTTGCATTCATCGCCTAGTGCGATTGCATCTCCAGGGCTTGTCTTGCACCATTTTGTTTACTGTCCCCTTAATTAGATAAAAGCTGGCTCCCAACCCCATATGCTTTCTCACGTATTAAAGGCAGGTGTCACATGGCTGACGGTGAGGTGGTTCATACCAGGAGGTTTTCTGGCCCTGATTCAGAAGCTGCTCTGCATGCGGGTGTGATCACAGGTGTAGGCTGTCCTCCAAGGCAGCTCGGACCATTTGTGGAGCCAAGTAGGTGCAGGGGCTTTGCTGAGTTCATCTTCATTATCTCCAAGCTTTGTCTAGTACACCACCTTGCCTTATACAGCCCTTCCTCTCAAATCCAGCCTGAGTTATAACTAAAGAGCTAACCACCTTCAGGCGCTGAGAAGAGGGAACTGAGGGATGCCACCACACCATCCAGACGTGAAATGTAGCATCAGTCCACAGACCAAAGCAAATCTGCCTCACTGGCTGGTCACACAGGAATCCTAGATCTCCAGCTCCCTCGGCGCTGCCCACATCTGAACTTAACCTTAACCCACATCTGCTTCCAAAATAGGTTCTCACTCATTCCTCCTGTCACAGGTGATGGTACCAGGATAGTGTCTAAAATCATGTCCCCTCGTGGAAGGCAAGGCTGTTATTCCTAATGATGTTAAAGGGGTTACTCAGAAGGTGTCGCCTGTTGCTGCTGTGATGTAAACTGGGTTGCTATGGTGTTGATCCTCCTGATTATTTTTGTACCCTTGTCAGGCTTAACCACCTACCTAGAATTGGCACAGCGATATCAAAACCAAAAGGAGTAAAGCTAAAGCCATTAAGGGACAAATATAAATTATTAATAAGACTTTTGCAATGCCAGCATGTGCCAGACAGACATATTAAATAAAAAACTCATGCTGCTTCAGCTTAAAACCAGTGGGGTCTGGGGTTGGATGTTTTTTGCCAGTGTTATTATAAGCATCATAGTTTAAACAACAAAGCACTAGAAAATAAGCTCTAAAATGCTTATTGGAGTATCCAGCTTTAAATCCCACTGATGAGTCTTTTCAGCTTGTTTCCTTAGGGAAGGAAAGCTAAGGAGGATCATGTTGTTTATGTTGTGGTGTGCCCCAAGGGTCAGTGCGCGATCCAGTCTCATTCAACAGATTCATCGATGACCTGGACAAGGGGACAGAGTGTTCTCTCAGCACTTTTGCTGATGATACCAACCTGGGAGGAGTGGCTGACACACCAGAAGGCTGTGCTACCATTCAGTGAGAACTTGACAGGCTTGAGAGTTGGGCACAGAGGAACCAAATGAAATCCGGTAAGGGCAAGTGCAGGATCCTGCACCCAGGGAAGAACAACCCCAGGCGCCAGTACAGGTTAGGGGTTGACCTGCTGGGAAGCAGCGCTGCGGAAAAGGACCTGGGAGTCCTGGTCAATGACAAGCCCTCCATGAGCCAGCAGTGTGCCCTCATAGCCAAGAAGGCTAACAGTATCCTGAGATGCATCAAGAAGAGCATGGCTGGCAGGTCGAGGGAAGTTATCCTCCCCTCTACCCTGCTCTGGTGAGGCCACAGCTGGAGTATTGCGTCCAGTTCTGGGCTTCCCAGTTCAAGAAAGACATGGAACTACTGGAGAGAGTCCAGCGGAGGGCTACAGAGATGCTGAAGGGACTGGAGCATGTCTCCTGCGAGGAAAGGCTGAGAGCGCTGTGTCTGTTTAGGATGGAGAAGAGAAGACTGAGACGGGATCTCATCAGTGCTTATAAATATCTAAAGGGCAGGTGTCAAGAGGATGGGGCCGGACTCTTCTCAGTGGTGCCCAGTGACAGGACAAGGGACAACGGGCATGAACTGGAACACAAGAAGTTCCATCTCAATATGAGGAAAAACTTTTTTATGCTGAGGGTGACAGAGCACTGGCACAGGCTGCCCAGAGAGGCTGTGGAGTCTCCTTCTCTGGAGATATACAAAACCTGCCTGTATGTGATCCTGGGCTACACAGTCTAGGTGATCCTGCTCTAGCAGGGGGGTTGGACTATATGATCTCCAGAGGTCCCTTCCAACCCCTACCAGTCTGTGAATCTGTAAATCCCACCCTGCCTTAATCTTTTTCTTCCTCCTCCTTCCATAAATGTTGAAGCAGTTGACCAATTTCAACCAACTTGACAGAAGACAGAGAGATGAGCTTCACAGAAGTTTCGTGAGACAGGGACTGGGTAGAGGACAAAGACCTTGTAATGCCCTGAGCAATAGAAAGGCTGATTAACTCACCCTGTACTGGACCTGAGAGAATCCAGAGATGACAGAGCCAATAGAAGTGAAACCTATTGCTTCTCCTGTTCCTGGAAGAATTTGGTTTTTCTTGAAGCACAGTCCTCATCACGTGGATCTTGACAATATGTTTATTAACATATTTTAACTAGAGGTGTCAACCAGTTACAGACTTCTAAGCTGTGCATCCCTGTGCAGTACAGTCATCTCAGTACGCAGCAGTCTACCCTTATGGCTGATCCCAGAAATCACTCTAAAAATTATTTTTCTAGGCCTTTACCACTACATAAGTGAAACACACATGATGTGATGTTACTGAGTAGCGGAATTAATTCTGTCTCTTGCTACTGAGATTTTATTCTGCTTTCCCATGTTGGCTTTTTATCATCTCTGCACACTGCACAAATCAGAACAAGCTCCTGACTGCTGAATGCTGACCTCTAGTTTGGCAACTTGGGCAGGGACCACCTATTCTTACGGAAAAAGACAGCCATAGGTTTAGGATGGTAACTAACTGAATTCTGTCACTTGCAACTAAAGCAGGATTTGAGCTGATTTAAAGATAAAAGATTTTGTATCTCGTTTACCAGCCTCTCCAGGCCATCTGGCCTTCTGATCAGGAACTGAGCCACAGAAATAAACAGCCAAAAATTAAAATACACTCTCACACTATTAGCTCTTTGATTTCATCCTCATTAAGATGAATTTATTTTGAAAATCCGTAATACAGAACCTCATGCAGTACTTCCTTGAGAGGCACAGATGTCTGAAAAAAAATCTTTCCAATTAAATTGCTCAGATAACAAAGATCATAGATGAGATGAACACAGGAAGTTCCACCTCAGTATGAGGAAAAATTTTTTATGCTGAGGGTGACGGAGCCCTGGCACAGGCTGCCCAGAGAGGCTGTGGAGTCTCCTTCTCTGGAGACATTCAAAACCAACCTGGACATGATCCTGTGCAACCTGCTCTAGGTGACCCTGCTCTAGCAGGGGGGTTGGACTACATGATCTCCTGAGGTCCCTTCCAACCCCTACCAGTCTGTGCTTCTGTGATTCCCTTCGTCAAACATACGTTTGGAGGCCATTACATTCAGGCTCAGGTCCATCAGGCAGTCTAGCTGTTCTGGGATCCCTGCATCCTAAATGGGGTTAAGTAGTGTGAATGTTAAAAAGCTCCAAACGCTGTCTCCTCCATACAGCAAACCACAGCACACTTCAAGTGCTAGTTTTCCATACGAGGTTCTCTCTCTCAGGCCGGTGTCACAGCCTATATACCACTATGTGATACCTGTCTCCATCCACACATACACAGACACAGCCTGCGTGGGAAAGACGAGCAGTTCTGGCACGGGGAGCCACAGAAAAGCCAAGATTGCTGCTGCCGCTGGAGTCCTGCTGCAAGGGACTCGGTCCTGGCTCCCTGAGACAGCCCCGGGGGCCAGATGCGCACCCCAGCACGGCCTGGCACAGCCCTCTCTCACCCGCTGAGAAAGAAGATGCTTGAGAGGGCTCAGTGGGATGCAAATTTAGCTGGTTCAAAAGGAAAAGGAAAGTCAGAGGGTTTGCACAGGAAACAGCCTGGGGGCGGGGAAAGGAGACTGAATGCCTTCCATTGAAATGCAAAGTGCAAATTTTCCTTCTCAGGGAGAGCAAAAACCCCCTCAGGGTGATAATTTTTTTAAGGGAGCCCGAGAGTAACTGGTAGCAAAACCTACGCTAGGTTGGTCCTGAGAAACGGTGGTGTGAGTTAAATCATCCTGTGTGTATTCTTGCAAATGCAGCCCCGCTGCAAGCCGCTTTGGTTTTGTCATCGCTGCTGGTTTTGAATACATGGGGGAAGAAAAAGCCTGTCGGAATTTAATGAGGGTAGAAATGATGCAAACAGGAATCCATCCAAACTAATAACCAGCATGTCCAAGCCCATCTAGTAAGTACCATCTGCCCATGTTCCCCATTAGCTTTAGTCATTCATCTCTCCAGCTGCCTGTGCTGTGTCGCTTCTTGGTGGCTGAACCTTGTGCACACAAACCTGACTCATGCCGAGGCCCCCACTGCAGAACGCATGGGCGGCTGCTTCACAGACAACGATTCTGCCATCCTTAGAAGGTTTTTTAGCTTTCTCAGGCTGTGTTTGAGTGGATTCATCTTACCCGGCAGATGAGGGAAAAAAAATGTGAATGGGTTTGACAGGCAGAAACAAAAGATGATCCGGCATAGTCTGAAAACGGGAGGCGTGCTGGTTCAACCAGCGGAGTGTTAGTTGGCAGAGGGAGCAGCTAAGAGGAAGGTGGCTTGGAGGGGGCACTGAATTCAGCAGGAACCGAGCCCGGTGAGCAATGGTGTGTATCGGCACGTGTGCCAGCGATGGAGGCACAACCCCTGTCACCGGCTCTTTTGGCGTCATTTAGCGTAGAGCACGTGTACCTCTCTGTCAATCTCACTTGGTCTCCAGCCACTGCTGCTGGTGCACTAATTGCTGACACATCTTCACAAATCAGCCTTAACTCCTCGTTCTTGTCCTCAAGGTTTTGTTTTACCATTGCCCTGACCACCCTTCTTTGCAGCACTGACATTACACAATTGCCTGTCCTGTTTCTTCAGAGCCTTGTCCCGGCTAAAGAACAAAGAAATCAAGCTGTGTGGGCAATGCATTTTTCACTAATTAACAAACTAGTATTTTTTTTTTCCTAGTTTCCTTTGTATTTCCCAGCCACCCAGTTTCTGCTTCCACTGCATGCTTTTGCCTGTGTGTGCGTGCCGGCCCACACCTACTCCTTGTCCCACTCCTGTGATGGCACTGCTGCTGTCCTGTGGTGACAGGAGAATCCAAAGCTACTGATTCTTTCATTCCAGCTCATTTTGATGACTGTGCATGTTTAAATAATGCTACAGGCTGCAGAAGGAATGAAGTTCGTTTTCCAAAACGTCTCTATTGTATGGATTCTTTAAGGGCTATGAAACAAGCAAGCTCATTAACTCTGCATGTAGGAAGAAAGCATGAAAAATTCTCTCCTCTTCTGGTCCTCCTTTGCTGACTGTGTAGAAAGTTAGTGGTTTTGAGAACCCAACTGTTGCTTTCCGTGTTCTTGGAGCTGCAGCGGGGGACTTCAACTACTGGTCCTGGAGTCCGAGGAAACACCTCACCCTCGGGGCCAAGTGATCACGACATCAATATGATGGATGAGCAAAATGGCGTTTATTAAACTGCGTCACAGGTTTATATACTCCCTTTATGGGGTGTGGCCACTGTGGGGCTCTGTGCAGGTCATAGGGGTGTGCCTAAGCTCACCGTACAACGCGAGATCTTCCGAACGGGATTCCCTACACCCAACCCCTCTCTCATTGTTGCTGAAATTACCCAGGAGTTGCTCAGTAGTTCTCAGGAGAGAGCAGAGCAGCAATCACACATAAGCAGAACCTGTAAAAATGATCAGGTTTGGTGCTGTGTTACCTTTTAGGAGACAAGGCAGGGAAAGAAGCACAAACACTCAAGCACCCTAGAAGAGGAGGAAGATATTGGAACTTTGTGGGCTGACTGGAGGAGGTTGGTACCTTGCTCTGTTTGCTGGAGGAGAGAGGGCTTTGGGCAAACAGTTTCAGCTCTGTTTTTTGTTGACTTCAATAAGTGTAGTGGATACAGCAGTCCTCTTGAATGCTGGAGATAAAGATTATCTCTGGAGCCAACAACCATAAAGAGTGAAGCGGAGAGGAATAGCTAAGCAAACCCACTACAGACTTTAAGTAAACACAAAGGCACTTCAGATTTTGTGTGCTGAGTTAAGGGTTCTGTTAAAATTTTAACCTAACCTTTCTCCAGCTGTTTGCTTGCATAGAAAAATCTGACTGTATCTATGTGAAGAAGGAAATAGAAATTTCAAGAAGGAAATGTAAAAAAAAAAAATTCTTTTTAACCCAACTTTCACTTTCTACAGTGGAAGAAAGAAATCCAACTCCAGCAGGTCTAACTGGGAGATGGCTTAATTGTATAAGGAAACTAAAAAAGTAATGAAATTTCATGCTGTATCTTCTTTCCTCTACTACTGTCTTTCACGTATATTTTAGACTTTCATTCTGCCCTGAAGAAGATGCAGTTACAAGACACTGAGTCTATGTAAGGTTCCTGTGTGGCTGTGTACATGGAACAACCTATTGAAAAGAAATGTCAGTTGTGAGCACTTAATAATCGAGGTTACATATTTCTGGATAACTAATACTTTGAGGATACTCTATTGTACTAACACACTAATAGAGAGTGCTCTCTTCTAAACATTATTGATCATTTGTCTTCCTTCTTGGGATGCTGCTTTGAAATTCTTTCACTGGATCCAGTGAATCCAGACTCTGAAGAGGAAGAGCAGTGCTTTGTGCAGTTGTTTTTTTCTTTTGAATTTCCTTGCTTAAATGCCTCAGAGCTTACTTCTTCCTGACTGGCAGAATATCTAAATGAAAGGCCCCTGGCAAAATGTAAATATCTGACATTCTGTTCAGGGGACAAGTTATTTTAACAGTGAAAACAAGCAAATACCTGTCTAAACAATACTGCTTTAAAGAAGTAAATATGCGTGACTAGATATGAAATGTTCCTTATCTGTTAAAGAAATGTCTTTGTATTCATTTCAAGGAAGAATTATAATAAGCATTCAATATCAATATTTCCTCTTCACATTGTCAGCTTCTACAGGGAGTCAGAAGAGTCTCTTGTCTCAGCCAGCTTATGATACCTGTATCACCCTTGATTACCTTGCAAGCAATCCCACTAAGGTAAACGGAATTGAATTAGGAGAAGATGCTACCCAAGGTAAAGAAGTTTACAAGCCCCTGAGAAAACGAGGTTGCAGACTAGGCTGGGATTGAATGTCCCAGGCGCTTTCCATTCTGGGACTCCTGAACCAAAGTGCTTCAAATGTGGCTGGTCTAGACCTGGCGTTTTGTACTGGAGCTCATTCTGAAAGAACTGTGGCCAGATCTCCCCAAGATTTAACCACTGTCCCCTCCTAATGCTGATTTCGCTTTGGAGACTCCTTGTCAGGGTGTTGTTAGGACTTTACCATAGTGAATGCCAACAAATGACAGATTTACCACCAAAATCCACCCCTAAACCACTGGTTGCTGGAAGTTAGAAGGACATACCAGAAGTAACTTCTCTCAGTATTTGTCATGCTTCTTGTTTTCTTTTTTCACTACAACAGGTGTCAGGACACTGGACTAAATGACCCATTGCTCCAACCCAATATGCCTATCCTGAAAAATCCTTTCAGTGCAGCAGCCTGCTTGTTTCCTGCAAGTCTCAGAGCGCTTTCTGTACAAGGAGTGCAGACACAGAAGTGCGTCTCAGAGAAGAGACTTGCCACCAGTCTCTGAGCAAACTGACTCCTGGCACTCACGAAAAGTGCACAAATCTCCTTAGTTCATTTGTGGTGTTTCTTTCTCTTTCTCTTCTGTGGCTTCCTAATTGGGCTCTCATAAAGCCACTAGTTTATGAATTTGCTGGTGGTGTTCGTAAGCTGCTGCCTCAGTCATTCTGGTAAGTTCAACACCCCTACAATCTCTCATATGTTCTCTTAGATTTATCTGTGCTCTGATTCTACAATTATCACCCTTCCCTTATTTGTTGGTCTTGCTATAACATGAAATGCAGTGGAAATAAATAATAACGGAGGCTGTCATTCACAGTGCTAATTATGCATTAAGTTTTTTAGTGGTCCTGAGTTTTTACTTCATGAGAGCAGTCTTGTTTTCTTCCTCATTTGGCAGCAAATCCAATTACATATGAATGATAAAGCCCTGGGCCTTGACACAACCTTTACAGCCCCTTTTATATTGTCTCTTGATACCGCTGTCTCCCAGATGGCTAACTCCATCTGGAGCCATCTATTTGCTGTTGGCTTACATGTTTGCTATAAAATGCTGTATTCCCTCCATAAGGGATCCCAAGCTCCAACCGTAGTTGTGCTTTCGGACCACAGAGTCTGTAAAACAATTTGGTTTTGGGTTTATGTTCTTCTGCACTTTGTGGATGGACACAAAAAACCCCCAACTCATTTTCAGAAAGTACCTGTATATGCCAAGAGAAATATTTGGAGCCGAGAGGAAAATGAAAGATCAGTCAGCCCTTGGGTAAGGTTTGCTCGGTTTCTCAGGCTGAGAAGCAATGACTTTGAAGGCAGAAGCAAAGGAAACTTAATGATACTACAAGTATCATTAAAGACAATAAAGCTTTCATATAGATTATTGATGCTGTAATAGGAAGAAAGATCAGCTCCATGGTGTATTGTGTTTGCATGGCAAATACCCATGGTCAAAAGAGTAACTGGATAATAGAAAATATCACGAAAAGAAATTATTAGCTGAGATGTGATCATTACAAATACTTTGAAGCACACTAATGTTACCTTGACATGGAATTCAGGACAGAGTAAATTCCACTGAGAATAGGGCTGAGGCAACAGTGCTGAAGCAAAGGGGCAGCAAAGATAGGCAGGGTAAAGATAGATGCAACATGCTGTGAGACACCATGACATAATAGAATCATAGAATCATTAAGGCTGGAAAAGACCTCCAAGATCATCTAGTCCAACCATCCTCCTACCACCTATATTACTCACTAAACCAAGTACCTAAATACCACATCCAACTTTAAACACCCGCAGGGATGGTGACTCCACCACCTCCCTGGGCAACCTGTTCCAATGCCCGATCACTCTTTCCGAGAAGAAATTTCTCCTCATCTTCAACCTAAACCTCCCCTGGCACAACTTGCAGCCGTTCCCCCTTGTCCTGTCACTAGTTATCTGTGAGAAGAGGTCGACCCCAGCTCACCACAGCTTTCTTTCAGGTAGTAAGAGGGCAATGGGGTCTCCCCTGAGCCTCCTCTTCTCCAGACTAAACAGTCCCAGTTCCCTCAGCCGCTCCTCATAAGACTACTGCTAGTGCTACAGTTGTGCCTGGAAATCTGTATCAGATTGTAAGAACCCAGAGCATGAAATGCCACACCAGCTACTCAAAGGCATTCCCTCCAAAACCTTTAAATCTCCATAAAAGCAGTAACACTTTTTGCTCCAGTTGGAGTTTCCACTGATTTTCAGGCTGAAGCTCCAAGTAGAGCATAGAGCAAAAGATAACAGTCAGGAGAATAAACACTACCCTGGCACTCCCTGAGCTGACTAGCTAACAAACCAGAAAGCTGTCGTCAAAGATAGATGCCAAGAAAGCCGTCCAACTGCATGGCTTTGATCTTCGTTTTCTACCTGAAGGAAACCATAGATCACTACAAGCTGGGCCATCTCCACTGTGTTTTTTAATCTTCAGACCGGTTGGAAAGGGATCACAGTAATGGGGAGACTCTGCACACCCAGAGTGGGAGTGGCAGCAATAAAGGGCTTATAGGAAACTTGGTTAGAAGGGAAGCACCCTTCATTTCCTGACCCAGATACCTGAAATAGATGAGGGTTATACAAGCGTCAGTGAGGACAGCACAATGTAAACATCAGAGATACAGACATAATTAGTTACATAATTAGACAACGTCAGTGGCTCCTGACACATGTACTTCACAACTGCTTATTTAAGAGATCTTGCTATTACCTTGCTGTTTGAGATAGAAATACCCGTAACCTTTTGCAGTACCAAACAATACCTTATAAGACATTTTATCAGTGAAGAAGCACACTGGTCTAAATAGCATAAAGCTCCCAGAACCAGTACCTCTGAGGCCCGTAACAGACAGGAGCAGTTAGATTTTCTCTTATTCTATTTCTGTGATGATAGCATTAGTATGATTTTGCATCCTGAAGTGCCATCAGTTCTCTGAGGACTGGCCAACCCCATTTTACAGAGCAGTCTTTGCAGGAGTCCACTGTGTCTCATTGCTACAGGTGGCCAAGAAGGCCAACAGCATCCTGGCTTGTATCAGGAATGGTGTGGCCAGCAGGATTAGGGAAGTGACCGTCCCACTGTACTCAGCACTGGTGAGGCCACACCTTGAATACGGTGTCCATTTTGGGGCCCCTCACTACCAGAAAGACATTGGACACGCTGGAGCGTGTCCAGGGAAGGGCAGCNGTAACAAGCCATAGGACAAGAGGAAATGGAGGAAATGGCCTCAAGTTGCACCAGGGGAGATTTAGATTAGATATTTGGAAAAATGTATTCACCAAAAGGGTTGTCAAACACTGGAACAAGCTGCCCAGGGAAGTGGTGGAGTCACCATCCCTGGAGGTATTTAAAAGACATGTACACATGGTGCTTAGGGACATGGTTTAGTGGTGGACATGGTAGTGTTAGGTTAATGGTTCGACTTGATCTTCAAGGTCTTTTCCAACCTAAATGATTTTATGATTCTATGTTATGATTCTGTAACTCAGTCTGATTTCATTTTTCTACATCCGGTATCAAGATCATGCCAGAATTCATCATAGCTGCAAACCAGACTTCCAGCGTGCCAGTAGCAGAGGGAACCTGAGCTGGAGATGGCGTTCCTAGACCTGCTCATTTTCCTTTGTTAGTTTGGGCACTGAACGCTGCTTAATGGCACTGCCCTGCTGCTATAAATACACAGGCAGTCACTTGACCTTGGCAGTTGCTTTGACTAAAATAATTCTCCTTTGAAACTGGCAGGGACACAATAGGAGCACATGCCTGCAGCCCGGCGCTCAGCTGGAATGAATAACCTTCACCTTGCTCTGAAGGTGCAGCTCCATGACTGGCTTACGCTGAGCTAAGAAGGGCTACTAACAAAACAGAGGTACCTCCTTCTTTTCCCCTGCTACATGTCCCTACCGGGTTTTCTTGTGTCACTGATCAGACTGAAAATTAATCTTTTTCTTTTCCCCCCAATGACTCAGCTCATTTTTAGAGTGAAGGGAACAAAAAAATGCACTTCTAGGATTCAATGCATTTTTCCCCATAACAAATATCTGCATTAGAACAGATGAATCAAAACCACTGTTGTCTTTTCACTGTAAGGAACTAGACAACTAGAAGCCTACACGCTGTTTATCTGAAGGTAGGTGAGAAAAATCCCATTATTAAAGTGTATATTAATCTCTCCTACATCTTCCCATTAAGAAGCTTTCTAAGCCAGCTGATCAGAACCCTTTCCAGTCCTAGTGAGAGCTATGCACCCCTACAGGCACTTCATCCTCTTAGCCTTTATTTTCGGATTAGTCAAATTGCCCTTAGGATGAAGTGTCAGGTGCTGATATTCTGCCATCAATGGCAGATCTGTGTTTCCTCCAATTAAATTCCCTAGGTCAACAGTTCACTACTGAGCAAGCCCAGGATGGCCTCTGTCACGTCAGATTTCAGAATCCCAGTGTCAGCCTCATCCCAGATCCTTCAATGTGATTTCCTTCAACCATCAGCTACCCAAGGAAGCAAAGGTTGTGCAAGCCCAGTGCCTACAGGCATTTTTCATGGCAAAAACAAGTTGAAGAGGGCTGAGCTCTTTCTTTATATTTTTTCCTGCATTCCAATAGCTAACATCTTATAATTTGTATTTAGATAATATTACAGTTCACAAATGATACATTAAAAGGCAACTGGGAAGTTGCTCAGAAGTCACAACTGTATTTTTTTGTCATTTACGACACCAGAAATAAAGCAGAGGCCTGAGCTATTCTTAGAAGTGCTGCTGCTACAGTAACATCAATATGAAGTTTGACAGAACACTACGCTGTACGAGGAGCAGTTACTATGTGGAATAATGTAATTATCCTATAGTATAACTATTCTCTAACTACACATAGCCACGCATACGCTAGAAGGTGGTTTGGTTGATGCAGCATGTTTTATATGCAGAGGTGATACAAACTGTCCCAGAAACAAGATTTTGCTCTACAAGATGAGACTCCACAAAGAGAACTGGCTGGCATACTTCCACAGTCCAACTGCACTGCCAAATCCTTTCTAGCGCTGACGAAGTCTTAGCATTGGCAGACCTAGGAGGAAAGGGTTAGTGTAAAGAGTAACAGGAATAAGCAACTGATGGAGAGAATCACCCCTTCCCAGGCAGCTCGTTCAGTCGCTATTTAGAACTCACGACAGCAAACAATTAACTTGAACAAACAGAGACAGATGTTAAGCTCCTTTATCACATGAAGCAATGATCAGGGATGAGGGGCTGTAAATGTCCTCTTAGTGTACTTCCTATCATATGGCAAGACAATTTAATTATGCTTTGTGCATAGCAACTAAAGAGAAAGTGGAATGTAATCACTTTTGTGAATGCATTTGATTAGAAAGGTAAGGATCACATCCCCGAGTAGATACAACAGCTGCAATGATATTGAACATCATTCGTTGTAATAACATGGGCAGATAAAATACAAATCAAAATGCATTAAGCAGCATCATATATTCAATAATTTTGAATGGGAATAGGTTTGCAAAAATGAGTGACTACAAGGTGCATCAGCTGTACAGAGGAAAAGTTAATAATTTTAGGGCATCACATAATTTTAAGGGTTTTTAATCTACTGACTGATGTAGAAATAAATAGCTGTAACAATCACTAAAGACAGCAATGAGTAGAGTGCCAACCTGTAACTAAAGGGATGATTTGGAAAAAATGGCGGGGTTGATACCTATCACATTAATTTTTTGTCTTTAGTTCTATGAACTTTTCAAACTAGCCAGGGTAAGGGCCTGCATCGCTCAGGCAGAGCCAGCCCAGGTAGGTGGAGCAGTCACAGTCAAGTTATAAATGGGTAAGACAATTCATGGTCACACCAAATACAGTTTTTACATGCTTTCAGAATGGCTTTCATGCAAAACGCTTCCCTATTTATTTAAACCTCCAAAATAAACCACTTCTAGTTGCACCTTTGTAAGCCAAACTCCTTTCCATCTAACATGCACCCTTTTAAATCTATTCATTTTAATTACTATTCCAAGTCCTGATCAGTAAAACTAAAATCCAGGCAGGGTAAACTTCTACCTACTTTTCCTAGGGTGCTAAAAAGCAAATCAACAATCAAGAGAGCTTGTGGCTTTCTGAACCTATCTAATCTCCTATATCTAATCGCATATGTCTCAGCGTTAGTAAGTTTACAACACCATGGAGACTTCAAGAGTACAAGCTCAATGCGCACAGTAAATCTCTGACACATGCCAAGTAAAAAAATGTTGTGCTTATCCAGCCAGTGTTAGCTGATATTGATGCTGGTGTTGATTATGCTGTTCAAGTCAATTTATGATAATTTATATACATGAGTTATAATTAAGAAGTGTTGGAATTACAACAGCGGGTACAGGAAGAGGTATTCACATAGACTAAATTTAGCTGAGCAAAGCTAATCCCCATCCCCAGCTCGTTCTGTACCCTGTGGAAATGTAAGCTTCTCTAGAAGGCAGCTCAGAGCACAAGTTTAATTCAGGCTGAAGTTACAGGAGAGGCAGAGCGCTGATTTAGTGTTTCTCAGCCACAACAAAGAGAAGGGATTCTCCTTGTGCCTGGTCATCCTGCCCCTTCTTGAGCTGCCTCTCGTGTTTGCTGGGCACTTCACTGAATGCAGTCAATTGGCTAATGAATAGAAAACTACTACAAGGAAAGAAAAATTATAGTCTTCAGCTGATTTAATGAGCTGAGCTGGCTCAGGAAGAGATTAAAGAAGCGTCAAAGCTGATGGGTGCGAGGGATGAGCAGGGCTGGAGGGCAGTGCTTTGAGCCTTGCCCATTCCCACAGTGCTGGGCTGTCCTTCGACTCGGCTCTGCTGAAGAACTTCACCCTTAGCTGCTCTGCAAATGGAGAGCTCAGATGGTGGAAGTGGCTTAAAGGAGTCCCTACACCCACACTGTAATTCCCCACTCCATTCTCGTGCTGCTGTCACTGTCATGGGGCTGGACAGTGAACTGATAGAAATGATCTCCCTGAAAGCAGCGATCTGCTTTCAAGCCAGTGCAATTGCAGCAATACAGAGGAGACTGAAGCAAACAGCGATGCAGAACTGGAAACTGCCAACATGAGGCTAAACTACCAAAAGCTGGCTTAGCTTCTGAAGCCAGCATCTCTTACTATGCCTTAAATCGCTTCTGGAGGAGAGTTTCTGCTGAATGTGGTGGGGGCATGAAAATAGCTTCCCAGGCAAGAAATAGCATTTG
Organism: Psophia crepitans; assembly: GCA_013399095.1. Lineage (NCBI taxonomy): Eukaryota > Metazoa > Chordata > Aves > Gruiformes > Psophiidae > Psophia > Psophia crepitans. The sequence continues at coordinate 166,671 of VWZZ01002824.1, forward strand.
GGAATACCCCTGCACAGAAGGCTCCATTTATTCACTCACCATAACAGGAGAGGTTCCAGTCCCCTCATCAGCAGGAATCTCAGTTAAGTGTGAGTCCAAGGTCAAAGCTGGGAGCTGCGTTACATGCAGACAGCAATGGGGGTCTGTGGTGGGTGCCGGGTGCCTGAGGGAGGTGGCATGAGCAATGAGGACACAAGCTTTTCCTTCTACATCTCAAATTTACTTTGGGATTGACTTGCCGAACTGAGGAACAGTTTCTATGTCTTGGCCTCTTTGCTTAGAAGAGAGGAGCATCGATATCCAAAATAAAGGTACTTAGGTAGAGACAGACAGTCAGAAAGCAATGTCTTCTGTGCTCTGCTGGTTTGACCCAGCTTTGGAGCAAGGAGTTTGCACTGAAATCCTCCAGGTTCTTCTTTTCTGTACATAGTAATGGTGTGTGCTAAAGGAAACAACAGTTAGATCAGAATCATAGAAATTATAAGTGGGCACCTGTTAAATCCAAATCAAAGATATTTGTTACAGTCATCTTAAAGCTCATGGCTCACTTTGCTTTGCCGACAGCATTACAACCCAAAGTGGAAACTTGATTGGCTGAATAACTGGGATATCTTTTATAGTTAGAAGGAGAAGATTCAAGGTGTGTCCATGGATGTCTTAACCTGATCTTTGTGTACGACGCTCTAGGAGCACTACTGGAAAAGGTAACCCCATTCACTTCCTGTGGGACTTGCACCTGGCCCCACATTCAGCAGTGATGTCTTCCCCCTGCAAAACCCTCTAACCACAGGAACAGATTAGCGGCCAAGGGGCACTCTGGACTCACAGCATAGCCCTTCTTCCCAGCATGCCACCATGCATGATTTTAAAGGCAATGAGTTTTATTTTCAGATTTTGAAAACTCCCTAGTTTGAAATACAGAAAAAGTTTCAGCGAGACCAACCTGGTGTAGACACTTGCACACCTTCACAGCCAAGACTGCCAAGCTAACAGAGAGTGCTAAGCCACCATGCCTTCTCCAGGGAGCAGCCCCTGTGTTGCTGCCGCTTGCCACCTCTCAGAACATACACTGGTCAGCTGAAACAAGGTGTGACTGAGGACACTCCAGGTGTCTCCCCGGCATTCAGATATACACTGGCACACTACCTCTGCCAACAGTTCTCTTCCCCCCTCCCCATGAAGGCAACACCATTAAGAGTAGGATGTTCCCCCACATTGCCTGATTGCTTTCTGCCAACTTCCACCAACAAATCTCCAGCACCACGAGTCCCCAGTGGGTCCAGTGCAAAGTGTGTCCTTCCTAGCCTTCACACAGGGCTTGGCTGTAGCGATGGAGCCAAACATTCCTCACTACTGGGAAACTTGTTAAATAATGCTCATTGGAAGCTCAGTTGCGTTCACAGTATTTTCCACACAGCTTGCTCTGTGAACTGCAGAGCAGTGGTGGGTCCAGAGTGCAATATGGCAAAGGTTAGTTAAGATATCAATGGCCACTTCCCAAAAAGGAGGGTGGTCGATCAACCTTGACCCTTAACATCAGCAATCTGTTTCAAAGGCAGGGACTGGAGGCCTGTGACTGTACTAGAGAGCATGGGCAGAAGTGTCTTTCTGTAAAACAGGCAAAAATGCATTTAGTCTGTCTTCAGAAGTACAGTAATTTTTAACACAGTAAATGGTGGGATCATGTAAGTGAATGTCTAGGTGGAAAGGATTGGGAGAGATGAATCTATTCTTTAGCAAAATTCACTGTAAGTGGGGAGTTCAGATAGTGCAGTACCTTCTCCAAGCACAATATGCATATAAGGAAACCTGAAATCGACTCCTGAAGAGGTAATAAGTCCTGCACTTGTGGAATTGCTTCTGAAGTCATTAAGTAGAAGTGTTTCTATGTGAAGCACTGCTGAAAAAATGACTGTAATATAATACAGTATACTATAGAGGACTACTATAAAAATCTTTGTACCAAGATAAATTGCAGTGGCACACATCACTCTTCAGGCAGATATGCTACGGTCCATCGTAACAGGGGGTGACTGCACTAATGTGCACTTCAGCACGAACACAGCCTTGCACCCATGTCTGGAGAGGTGTTAGGCTGACAAGCCATATTCATTTATTCAGACATACAATGAACAAAATGCATAGACAAAAATTTAGGACTACTAAATTTTCTGAATGGTTAATGAGATCAAAGTAATTTTCCTTATTGTATGGAAATTCATCTACTGATAAAAATCACTGTCCGTATGTCACACGAACTTTCAAATCTGTAGGTTTTTGCTCGCATTTGGAAGGCATTGCTCAATGGTCCTTGAGGAAGACAGACTTCTATTTATCCACAGATAGTGTACAAACTGGATTGTAATGGAGTAGGAACCATTTCAAAATATTTCTTTTGACAACTTAAATATGAAATGAGAAAGGATCTTTGACAAAAATGGTTTAATATGTTCTTCCCCCTTTTTCTTTAAGATTAGATTTCACCAAGATGACGACAGAGATCCTACGATGTCTTCCCAAGAGTTACATTGACGCAGCAGGGAGAAGAGGGAACCATAGTGCAAGGATATGAAGAGGGAAAGTCCTTCCCAAGCCAGGTCCTTCACCAGAGCCAGATGTGTGTATCATGTAAGTACTGTATTGCCCCATCTCTGTCTTATCACTTCAGTTGGCAGCTGTTGTTTCTCCTGAACTTTTTAATGAGCCAAAGCTATCAATGCAGTTTAGTTGTTACAAAATGAGTGCTATTACTTACCTAACTGCAAAATTTTATAACCATTTGTTTCCTCTGACATCAAAGAAAGTCATTAAATGAGGTCATCACATCTCACGGTGGTCTCAAACACTGAAACACAGATCCCAGTCCACTAAGATGCAGGTTTGCAGGAAGAAGCCCCATTTGTTCACTTGCCAAGCTTCTAGATACGCTTTCTTCTTCAGCTTCCGCATGTCTGTGCAAGCAGTTGGAGATTATTGGGGTTACCTATGTACACAAGTGCCCCAAAATAGAGGGTAAATCAAGATTATTTTGAAAATGTGGGCTATTATGAATTAATAAGAAAGTTTCACCTAAAGAGGAAAAGGTTTCCATCCTGTTACCTCTTCCATCAACACTAGGAAATTCAACTGCAGGTGATCATTGTGCAAACTTGTGCACATATGCATGTGATGTATATTTAAGGTTTTTAATTAACTACATTATAAACCACTTAATTATTACAGATGTGTTATCTTTATACCACTGTATAATCTTTAAGCAAAAATTAAACAGAAAATAGGGCCAATGCCAAAAATAAGGAGCCATTCCTTCACATAAAACTGGGGTAAAAGAAGCTTGCAGAATTGCCACTGCAAGATCGTATTTCTTTATTGTGTGATGTACTTTCCCTTCAAATGGTAAATCCAGATGAATAAGCACAGAATTAAAATATAGGTGGACCAGAATTTTAATTCAGCATCTGCCAACACTCTGTGTGTGTGTGTGTGAGCACTTTGTGATTTCCAGCAGATTAATTCAGCTCTCTGTATTTTGCAAAACTGGACCACTAATTCTTGTTTCTCCACTACAGCCATGTGAAATACTGAACATATCCATCCTGCAGTCTGATGACCTCATCTACCAGGTGTGATGCAGTGACATAAGATCACCCTTTACCTTATGTTCTCCTGCCACCAGGCTGATATACCATGTTCTTGCAGTGTAATGGGCTCCTTCCCTTCCTAGGTTATATTTTTTTCATGATGTTTATTACCTTAGGACTACAGCCATCACTGTAGAACCCATAGAATCATTTAGTTTGGAAAAGATCTCTAAGATCATCAAGTGTCAACCTTTAACCTAGCACTGCTGAGTCCACCATCAGACCAAGTCCATCAGGTCATCAACATTTTGCTGTAGGAAAGGGTTCCATTAATAGATTTTTTTCAAGTGAGATCTGTCTCTAATCAGGTTTAACTGCCATTTTGGGATAAAAGAAACGGCGGGGAAATCCTATCTACTTTCGTGTGTTTTGGGACGATGATAGGACAGATGCAAGTAGCGGGGTATCTCTGACTTATCTAGTTACAGTCCTTGTATACAAACCAAAAGTTAAATGTCATTAAAAGGTACACACAAAAACATGTTGTAATTGTATGAAGGTTACCAGGCAAATTTATTTAGGCTGTGTCCCTTAACACTAGGGTTTGTTTTTCTGGAAAACTGTGCTTCATCAAAAATGCCAACGTTGCCAGACTGGAGTTGATCTTTGAAACTGTGACCTGTCACCAGGAGACTTCCCGTGTGACCTTGGGGAGATCTTTTCACCTCTCTGTGCCACAATCCTCCATCGTCTGGAACAATAAATAAGTAAATAACTAAGAGCAGGAAGAGGGAATAATCTGCTTCTGCCATCCTGCACATGCCTTGTCTATTTAGATCGCAAGAACTTTAGGGAGGGAATTAAATACCCTGTGCTTTTAACACTGCGAGCAAAATGAAGCCTGGTCTAAATGAGGTCCTAAGAGAGCTGTTGTAACATGTGGTAAATGGTCCAGTCTGTCTTTAAAAGCTTTAAGATCTTGCAAATAGGTAAGTGGCATTTTCCTCTCAATTTAATCACAAATGCTACTACGATAATTGACTGTTGAATGCTCATAAGGAGAGAGAGGGATCCCGTCCAAAGGCGGCATAATGCAGCGGTGACCGTTCCTGTCAACAGGCACTGGCAGGACAAGCACAGCCCCTGGGTTCTGGTTCAGGAATGAAAAAATCTTGCTCTGACCCTTCCCTAACCTCTCCTGTGCCTTTCCTTCTCCCTTCCTCCTTTTCTTAAAGTTCAGCTGTGCGTGTTCCCTTTTTGATTATACATGATAGATTTTCCTACCCTTACATTTCATTGTGTAATTACTAGTTACCTCCAGGTCCTGTTTCAGCTGTAGTTACCAGAGTCTTGAATTTACTTTCTTATAGCAAGCTGCTACCTGAAGTGTTATGTGGATGGCTTAACTGATTTCCTTCCCTCCAGGGGACACTTTGCAATGTCAAATCACATAAAGAAGCAAAGTAGGTCATGGTTAGATAGTCATTTAAAGCCAGCATGAATCCATGCTGCTGTCCAGAAAAGCAGGTTTCACCCTTTCCTCACCACTCCTGTTTGCCACCTCTCTCGTGCTGGCACCAGCGTGCGTTTGGCTGCCTGGTGAGCCAGAGGGAATTAATCCAGTTATTACTAACCTGCCAAAATACTTGGCAAAAAAGAAAAATCAATAAAATCTTAAACTGGCCACAACAACAGAAAAAAAGTTAACCATAGTCTTAGGCAGGCAGAGCTAGACTCTCTGCCTAGTCACATTTAACCCAGTGACTTCTTTGGGAGGACTCTGGAATCTAACGTTCTGTTTTCCCCTTTGTGAGAGAATCACGTGCAATGAGGAACGTAAAGCTTTTTTTCCTCAGTGAAACTAAATGCACACAGTTCAGTGTTTTGTCTCTACTTTCTTCCTTTGCAGCTAGAAAAAGTAATGTTATAGCATTAGGAGAAAATATTCTTTGCTATTCTTTCTTATTTCACATGCGTTGGTCCTGCAGGAATTTGAACAAACCGCTTCCTTCTTCTCTGCTCAGCAACAGTGGCAAATTGTGTACCAAAATTTTCAGTTTATCTGTTCCATAGGTCAGAGGAAAAGCATGTCATCTCATCTGATTTTTACTGTTACTTACAGTGATGGATGTGCTTATCACTTTAACAAGGCAGGAAACTCCATTTGCAGCCCAGGGACTTATTCCACAGGTCCTACACACTACAATTTTAAAGTAATGCCTCACTGAGATACGGCAAAATAGTCAGAGAGTGTGGTACGGATAGGGCTGAAGCAGACGGAGGGGGAGGAGGAGTGGTTGTGGCGGTGCATCAGGTTACATTCCTTCTTCCTGCCAAAGCATTTGTGTGTGATTCCAGGCATGCCATTGTCCCATCGGGATTTGTTCAACCACAAAAAACTCAGCTGAAGCCAGCTACAGGGCAAAAATCACAGAGCATAAAAATCAGATACCACAACTTGAGCAACTTTGTTCCGGAAGAAGATCACACAAAAATAATTTTTGCACACCTTCTTGATTGCAGTGATTTCTTTGCACGTTCCTTCTAACTAAGTTTATGGCCCTGTGAAAGACAGATAATGCCTTCCCACTTCATAATTGTGAAGGTAAACTCAGAGACACCTGTCAGACCACAGAATCATAGACTCATTTTTGTTGGAAAAGACCTGTAAGATCAAGTCCAACTGTTAACCTAATACTGCCAAGGCCACCAATAAACTATGTCCCTAAGCACCACATCTATACATCTTTTAAATACCTCCAGGGATGGTGACTCCACCACTTCCCTGGGCGGCCTGTTACAGTGTCTGACAACACTTTTGATGAAGACATTTTTCCTAATATCCAATGTAAACCTCCCTCGGCACAACTTGAGGCCATTTTGGCTTGTTACTTGGGAGAGGAGAC
>VWZZ01002825.1:4181-41689 GCA_013399095.1 Psophia crepitans
CATAATCTCTGCATTATGTTGTACGTTACAGCCAGTGGAGATGAGACTTACTGCACCAGGTAGTCCTTTACCTTCCCAAATTTCTGTCACTTAAATCTATCAATGTCATTGAACAAGGAACATTTGTATAAATTAAATGTTTTAAAACTGATTGTGCCTAATGAAATCCCCCGCAGGTATTTCCATCACTGGCAGAAGCTGTCTCAGAGCCAGCTGAGATTACTTGAGAATTTAGGGAGAGTGACCAAGGGCAAGTGGAGGGCCTCACTTTATAAAGGGGGGACAGATGAGCAAGACAACTGGAGATCAGTTGGCTTAACTTCAGTGCCCAGGAAAACACTGTAAGAACAAACCAGACTACTTGCAAATACATGAAAAATGCAAAGCAGATGAGTGATGGCAAACACAGATTAATGAGGAACTAATACGAAATCCATTTCAGGTTCCTCCTGAGAGAGAATAAAAGTGGAAACCATCATTCTATGTAGGCAACAGATGTGCTTTCACTACAGTAAAGCTTTGGTATTTTCTCACATGGTCAAACTGGAAGGGTGCATCAAGCATGGATTTCACTGAAGCCAGTCTATGGTACTATACAGTGTCTTCATTAATGCTTTGGACACAGAGAGCCTGGAGCACAGTTATGAAATTTGCAGATAATGGGTCGAAGGACTTCCAGTACACAGGAGACAGCCTAGGGATTCAAAATGATCCAGCTAAACTGGAGAAACTGTCTGAAAAATGGAAGGCAACTTGAGAAGGACAAGAGGAAGCGCAAACCTGGCATGCATTTCTGGATGAGCAGACATTTGACAAGGCAACACCGGGCTACACAGCTGTTCTGCTGAACTGAGGTGTTAGCATGTGTCACAGTGCCTTGCTGCTGGGAGCATTCACACAGATGTGTGAAAACATGAAGTGATATCCTCCGTTTGGCACCAGTCTGGCCCCAGCAGAAATGAGTCATTTGGGATGCTACGGTTTGAGAAAGCATTGACCAGCAGCCTGGAGGAAAGCAGCAAGAGCAACTAGTCATGATGTAGGAAAAGATGGAGAGAATTAGGGCTGTTCCTGCCAGGGAAGAGAAAACTGAGAAGAGATGCAATAAGGTTTTCACAATCAAAAGCGGAGCTGCAAAGGGGATGGGAGAGTTTAACAAGCCTGCTGGGATAGGAAGACAAATGGGATTAAATTACAGAGGGAAGTTCCCGACTCGAGTGCCCCCCAGGAAGGGCAGCAAAGCCCTGGCAGGACCACACTGGGGAGCTGTGGGTCACCACAGCAGAGGCTTTTCATGGATGCATTGGAAAGACAACTGCCAAGAGCAATTTAAATGTGTATGCTTTGAATGAGAAATGGCATGGTCGACCTCCCAAGTGTCACACCATTATCTCTCCAAATGCCTGCAAGCCAGAAAAAAACCCTGGTAGCTGTGGTGAAGGTCCCTAATGTTTCTCTCCTGCTGCTACCAAAAGGAAGGCAAGTACCATGGTTTGTGTTTTAAAGATGAGGAAACTGAGGCACATATTCCTGCTGGGATGAAAGTTTGGCATTTAGTTGAGCACAGAGCTGAGCAAGAAGGCTGGTGTGCTCTCCTCCAGAACATGCAACCCTGTCACCAGGGATCTGGTGGCGTGTCACCCAGCCGGAATATACTTTTTGATAAAATGATTCAAGGCTCATTTTTGCATCTATGTTATGTTGTTCAGGGAAATAGTTAAAAAAACCCATTGTGTTTCATTTATAGAACAGTTTAGAAAAAGTTTAATCCCTTTCATGAATTGTATGCATAGGAGAAACTTGAAGATTTCATTGCATTTATCTGTAAAATTGATGCATCCCTCTTACTCTCCAAGCAGGTCTTTTCTCCCCCTAAATTTCTTTCTAGGGTTACACATTGCAGAAGGTGAGGTATTTATCTGTTATGCCGAAAGGAAGAGGGCAGTTAACATAATAGACTTAATTCTTCTGATCTGTAGATGGGAGGGCTGAAGCTGCTTTGACCTCCTTTGAAAAATCTCAAGAGGGCAGAAACTGAGAGCTGTTCCTAAAACATCCTTACACAGCATTTTGAAATCCCTTGATGAAAAATACCCTGTGGCAGTAACTACAACAGTACCTAGCCATGCTGTATCAACAAGAGTGTAGCCAGCGGATCAAGGGATGCGACTATCTCACATCACACCTGGGCACTGTGTCTGGTTTTTGTCCCCCAAGGTCAGGAGGGATATTGAAAACCTGGGGAGAGGCCAGGTGGGTGGTCAGGATGGTTATGGGGTTGGAGACCTTGCCACGTGAAAAAAGGCTGAAGGGACTGGCCTTATTCAGCCTAGACAAGCAAGGGCTCAGGGGGATTTCATCTGTGTTTCAGTGCTGGAAACACAGAGATGATGAAGGCAGTCTCTTCATGAGGAGGTACTGTGATAGATAGTCACGTTGTTTCAGACCAAGTTTTGTCTCGAGACACAAGAAAAACTTCTCCACTGTGAGACCAACTAAAGGCTGGGATAAGTTGCTCGGAGGTGTGGCAAACTTTCCCTGGATGGAAACACACAGGATTTGGCTTGGCAATGCCCTAGATCACCCAGGACCCTGCTTCCAACATGCACTGGCCCAGCTGCTCTCTCTGGGCCTGGCCAAGCTGGGCTCTCCCCCTGTTTTTGTTTCTCTCAGTACAGCGAGTTGCTGGAGAGTCAGATAGGCAGCATCTCCACAAGACTCTCTCTTACCGCTGCTTTATCTTTCCTCCTATGGAGATTCAGCTCCGTGGTAGCAACAGCCAGCAGCAGAAGGGCATCTTCAGTGCTCTGTCAGCTACACCCGTGCAAAGCGGCTGTATACAACACAGACTCAGTAGCTACAGCACCCACTTTAGCACGCATCTCCCTGCTACGGGAGGAAGAGCTACACCAGTGCGAGGTCTGCAGTGGTGTGTCCCTGGAAAGGACAACTGATGGCACACCCCAGCTGTACGAGGTACCAGGACCTGGATGATCACCAGGAGCAAAAGTAACTCAGTGAGAGAAATGGAAGAATATGAATTTCAAAATGTCTGCACTGGCCCAACTCTGTTCCAGCAGGAGTCAGCTGGAAAAAAGCAGACATTGTCTTTTTTTTTGTTTTTTTGTCTTTTCCAGCCTGACTTTTTAGGCCCTCACCTTCTGACTTCATTTTGGAATGCTGCTTAGTTATAAAATAAGCTGGATCCAGCCTGAGATTTCTCTCTCAGATAAGATGAGTTCAGCTAAAAGAAACTCTAGTCATGGAAAAGCTCATATGTCAAGAAGATGGAACCTAGCAGTAGTTAAAAGAAAAATAAGGAGAAAAAAGGGGAAGGGGCAAGTGCAGCAGCTTGGCTCCTATTCCTCTTCTAATGAATTAAACAATCTTATAAAATCAACTGGCAGATCAGATAAATGAAACTTCTGCTTGGGGTTGGGAAGCATGGACGTTTGTGTCCAGATACAATTTGAGTACATCTTCATCTCTGGTTTAGTTCCACTGCACAAGCTGCCAGCAGCATCCTCCACAGCCTCTCCCCAGGTTACAGCGGCTGAGGTTGGGCTCCCTTGCCACCTTCTGGAGCAGCTCCGTGTCTCCTGAAGAGTGTGAAGTTTGACCTGTCTCCTATTGACTTCAGTGGGAGCTTGGTCCGACGCAGTTGGTATTTTTTCAAGCCTTGTGAAGATAGGTTTCTGTGCAGAGGTGGGGTGCCACAGCTGTGGCCCAGTGGGTGCCCTCCTGGGTGGCCACCCCTCCACGCGCTAGGCCAAGCCAAAGCACATGAACCAAAGTCTGGGGACCATCCTGCCTCTAAGTGTGAGGGTGGGAGAAGCTGCCGAGGATGCTCACATCCATCCTGCTGCCCCTGGCTGGGGGGGTGATGGCTCCAGCTGTGGTCTCGGCCCCACTGTGCTAGAACCTGTTTGACCTTTGCCACCACCTTTTACATGAAGGGAAGGGCATCCTTAACAACTTGCCCGCACCACCCCTTGCGGCTGAGCCTGGGGAAGCCTTTCCCGTTCCTCACACAGTCCTAGGGCCACAGCAGCCCTTAGCCCAAGCTCCCGCCTTGTCCCTCACAGGGCAGCAGCCGCCTTCAAGCGCCGAACGAACCGAGTGACGTCGTTCTGCGTGGCTCCTGAAGTACTGAGAGATTACGAGAGACCAAGAGGGTCCATGTCCCAAGGCCCAGCTGGAGGTCCACCATCACTTTACCTTTACATGTTGCGTATGAGCTTTGCCAACAAAAGCATCTGCACACAATAGGTGCCGTGGCCTTTTTTTTTCTTTTTGCTGTGGTTTGTGAGAGCGCCGAGTAGCTGATTCCAGCGGAATTTTATTCCCGCCCAAAAATGTACTTTTTTAAAGCACAGTGTTGCACAGCGCTTTTCGAACAGGGGCTTTGGGAGGCGGCCCCGAAGCCCGGGACCGGCCGGAGGGCGGCAGGCGGGAAGCGCGACAGTGACACCTAGTGCCGGCCGGCCGGGCCTCCCGCCCGGAACCGAACCGGCGCCCAGGGAGGAACAGCAGCACCGAAAACCCAGGAACAAACCCAACACCCCGCTTTTCCAGGCTCCTCTGCAGCACCGCTGGAGAGGGGCAGCCGGGTTACGGCCACGGGTACAAAGCTGGCTGCTGCCGAGGGGCGCGGCGAGGGCCACCCGCGCCCCGCACCGCCAGGCAGGAGGGCGAGAGGAGGTAGCGGCAGCGGGACCCCTGTTCCCCCACCGTCGCCCAACGGTTGGCTGCAGCAGGGCCCTGACCCCCAGTGCTTTCGCTCGGTCTCGTACACGACTCCGCTTGCAGGAAAGCAGGCTGCTAGCAGGCCCATACTCACGTTCATGCTCTAGTCCGGACAGTTTTGTTTCAAGGGACTTGCTCATCAGAAGAGACTTCGCTTGCATTTAGCGGAAAAGACCCTTCCCTGGGGACCAGGAGTGCTGAGCCCATCCCAAGCCCCACCGAGGGCACCCGCTGCAGATATGGAACAGGAGGCCTCCGAACCCAGGTCTGCCCCAGCCTTCCTGCGGAGGCTAACCATCTGGTTCAAGTATTTCCTGCTCTTGTGGAAATTCGCTTACACATTTTTTGAGTTTTGGGGGGCTGCTGGGTGTTTTGGGGGTTGTTTTTAAGTGAACATGAGAACACTGCTGCAGTTTCCATAACGTACAGGTTTAGTACACCTGTCACAACGTATCTGTTAACCACTGGAATTATTTTCCCACACAACTGGGTGCTTCAGAGTTGGCTTAGAAATACATGGGGTGCACACCAGTAACGCATCACGTGGCCCTGCCACCCAGGCAACTTCTCCGATGGATGAAAAGCTGGGTGCATACCAGAGCTAAGCGCTTATACACAATAACCAAGGCAGTCTGAAAGCAGCATTTGGTTACATCTCAGCCTGCAAGCAGAGAACTATGCACACAGCGTGATTTCTCCCTGAAAGCAGTTGTGGCGCCAGTCAGCGTTTCCAGGCCGGCCATTTATTGCAGACATCTTACCGACACGCTGTTTCTAACACCAGCTCTTTGGACTGTGACCATAAAGGAAAATAGATTTTTACCATTAAAAAAATATGCACAAGCTCCACACTGATTCATCACCGCTGAGCTTAAAGGCTCATTCTTAAATCTTTGTAACAGCTCCTGGAGACAAATGGGAGATCCTTGAAGTATCAGCCTGGGGATGCGCTTCCCCCTTCCCCAACCTGCGGCCCAAGCACCGAGATGCTGACACTCCACTCTGCACTGCGAGAGCTCAGCAGAGAGCTGCGACACACCTTTTACTTAAGAAGGGACTTTACCTAAGGGCAATGCTGGTTTCAGTCTTGTCAAGCTGCAGCCACAGGTTCAGGACAGTAGTTTCTCACCATTTTAAAATTCACTAGAGAAAAAAAGAAATCCGAGAAGTGTAGGTTTGGAGACTGGGCAATATTTTGCAGCATGTCAGCTCCCAAACTCGATACCAGAAGAGTTGCTGACATTAAATTGGGAAAGCAACCGTTTTCTTGCCCATCAACGCACATTCTTCTCATTTCTCTGCCCTTCCAAAAAGATCTAAGCCTCTGCCAACTCCCCTGACGCCACCACCCCCCAGCAGCCAACCAAAACATGCAGACAGACATAATCGCTTTCCTAATTTAGAGATACGATCACCATGGCACTTTCATTCCTGGGCTGTAAGCCATCACAAAGATGTCTCAGGCCCTGGCGTTAGGGTAAACAGGTACCAGACAAGCCAGGAAGAAGCCAATGCCGAGCTTTCAGCTAATGCTGGAAGAAGATAACCTCTAAATGACACCAGGCATCTGGAAGTTGTCTGCAACATGCATGGACAAATTGTTTGCACAATTGGACAAAATCAAATAAGGAAAAAAACTGAAAAACCTCTAAAGACAATTAGAGGCAACAGATTCTGCATTACTGAAGGAATAAAGTCAGTTCATCCCCACAGACCAATTCCAAATCATGTTTTGCAACCATCTATTGAAACGGCCACCCGGCTGCACCATGGGCCCTGACCGAAACTTCTCACATCTCTGGGGTGCACTAAACTCGATCCTGAAAGTCAGAGTTTTTTCACACTGAAAAAATCTGTTCATAGGCTAGCTTCAAGGGTTAACTTCAGAAAGTTTCTCATGGAGGCAGGAAGGCAAAAGGTCACCTATACAAGGGACTTCAGGCATTTCTCCATGAACACAATAGTTCGGGCAATTTTTGAGAGTGGATCAGATGCTAGTTAGCACGCTGAACTCAGCCCGAGGAAATAACAACTGCAAATCATGGCGACTGATGCGGTTTGAAAGCAAAGCTTCCTTTGATGCAGAGAACACCACTTTTCCTGAGGGAGTAAGGGGAAAAGGACAAACATGAAGTGGAAAAGCCATACACCAACCACCGAAATGACATGCCAAAGGACCAGGAGGCTCCATGTGCAGGCATCAAACAGAGACACCCCCCCCCATTTCAGCGCTTGAAATGCTGAGTTCAGATTTCCGAGTGAAGCTGGCAGCACGACTCAGGACCCCCGAGACACAGCAACAAGCCCCTGACTGGGAAACAGTGAGGGCAAGAGCCAGCCCTAAAAATGCCTGGGCAAACCCGGCGCTTCGGCGCTTCCGAAGGCTCCGAGAAAGGAAACCATGCCAGAGTCTTTTTAAAAGACAGCGTTTAAAAAAAAATAAATCCATAAATCTCTTTTGTGAACAATGAAAACAGAGTAACAAAGGAGTACTTTAATCAACATTTTCACGCATTGAACATTTCTCTAAAATGCTAAAATCTTAAAATGCGAATCAAGTCCCTGGCTGGGTTTATTGCACCAGAAAAGTGGTCAAAGCTCAGTCATTCTACACAGAGAAGAAACCTCCACAGAAGTGAACAGGACTGTGAGCGTTCACTATTGTCTAAACCAGACACTCCTTGTCCCAAAACACTGTACTCAAATGTGTACTTCAGTGAGACTAAAACGTGCAGTAAAGCTAAAATAATGAAACTACAGTCGTAAGTGAAAATCTTTTCAGGAGACAATTTGCTTTCCCTTCTGACGCATTTTTAACTAACACACCAGGAAACTGAGCACTGCAGCCAACTCCCCAACTCCCTCCAACCCCACCGAAGGGGGAGGAGAAGAGAGAATTCTTTAAAGTCAGGTATTTTCTGCTTTCAAACAAACAGGGGTTTTGCAACAAATCCTTCTGAAGGTAGAGCAGATTTCACAAGCCTTGACATTTCTCTGAGTGGGCTTCTGAACTGTCATTGGTGGTTATTATTAGTAGGCACAGAAATTCCCATTTTAATTAGAAACTTTATTTGGAAATACATTACACAGTTTACATGTGAAGTGCTTTCACTGTAAGATATTTCATAACATTGTGCTGAGCAAGATGGCTGACCGATTTCCTGGAAGCTCTTCCAGTTCCATTTCATTTTTAATAAAACTACCTTACAGAACTAAGATGCAACTTCGGCATTTGTATTCAGAAGCTAATTACTATGTTTACCTTAGGGAGAAAGTATATAATTAACTGTTCCAATTAATTGTTTCAATGACCGTAAGCATTTGGCATAAGATTGAAAGAAACCTGAGTCCTAATTAAACCCATATTCACCAAAGATTAAAAAAAAAATAATAATGTTCATGATCAAGCTACTGTTTTAATAAGGCACAGTCAGACAAGTGCTTCTAAAGACTGGCTACCAGTTCATTTTACCTGCACAGCCTTCCTGCTGCTGTCAGCAGTAAGCTGGGAGTCGGTTCCACTGTCTGCTGCTGAGACTTCTCAAGAACAAGGCAGAGCAATAAGGCAACTAAAAGAACGGACATGCAAGCCAGTTTGGCGGTTGGGATGGATCCGAACCTCTGCAAAGTAGTTCATTGTGTAAATGGAGCATTCACCTGTTATTAGAACAGTGGCCAACTGTGAGAAGGAAAATAAAAGCGGTGCAAGCAGTGCCTGTTTGCAAAAGGATATTTTAATAGGAGTAAACAAGTTACCTGGTGTGCTTTCAGGTGAAGACTTTGATGCAGCAATTCCCACAACTTTCAAAGATAATCTAAATTGAGTTCTGAAATTCCCCTCTGCCACTCACAAAAACTGAGCACACCAGGAGGCTGAAATATCAGGGAATGAAATCTCCATTTAGATAATGAGCCAGCACTGCCATCCTACTTTGCATTTCTTATTAGAACCAAAGAAAGTCTTCAGGAATGATAACTCAAAGTATTACACCATTATTTTGGCTGGAAGAAAGTTCAAGAACTCTTAAAATGTGATGAAGTTTAAAGAACATGAAACAATTCTACCCCCAGACAAAGAATAAAAAATAATTAACAAAAGAGAAGCCTTACCTTCCCCTTCCAGTTAAATCTCTGAGGAATAATTGAGCTTAGCACTGTATGGCTTCTGTAGCCTACAGAACCTTGATAGATACTCTAAGAATTAGCATTTTCAAGCTACTGTTTGTTTTCAGTTGTAAGTAATTTCAAATAAAAATACTGCATCTATTTCACTTTAACAATCAAACTGAGCATAAAAATCATTAAAAGTGTATTTCTGATACAAATTTGTATCACATGCTAAAAGGTAATTGTAAAACAAAGAATTAGAATATACAAAAGGTTTTTAAAATTCTTTTGCACAGCCGAACTCATAGTGCAGGTTTAAGATTAAAAAAATCTGCAAATGAAGTAGTCATAACAAACATTGAATATAAAATACATTCTGAAGTATTTTACAGAATGACTGAATTATCAAGCATAAGAACTGAGGATAAAGGATGTTAATGACAAGCAGCCACATACAGAACACAAAGCAATAAGTTTAAATCAGACTATTTTGGTTTGTGTAGCCCTTTATTAGCAACTAAAATAGAAGATATCTGTTGTACATCACGGGTAGTAACTGACTATACTGGAGTTTTATTATATTCTAATACAGGATCATTTATAAATGCGTCGTTTTCCTTTTTTTTTCCTTTATTAAAAAGCTTCCACCCCTTTTTCCATTTACAACTTGCAAAACTATTCTGAAAGCTGAGTACATGTGCACAGGTCTGCAAAGAGTGCAAATTTAGGATATGGTAAATGCTTTACATGTTGTATTTGTAAGGACTGTCTGCCACCGTGCCTTCATAGCCATTATCTTTTCAAAAAAAAAAAAAAAGAAAAAATAAACAAGGAAAATCACACAAAATGCTTTGATACCAGCCTTCCTTCCATTGTCCTAAACAAGAAAGCATTTTTAAATGAGTTGAAACTAAGGAAGGACTACACCTACTAGAAAAGAAGAGAGTTCTATTAGTTTGAGGTTTCAGTATACCCAAAGACCAGGGACTGTATCTTTGTAAGGGCTAGGCTGGGACCCCGTATAGAGTGTGTGCAGGTGCCATCCCTGAGCATTCAGCGGTTCAGTGGACCATGAGTGCTCCAGCTGCGTAACTCACTGAGCTGTCTTGCCAGTTTCGACACTGGCTTGACTGAGCGTAATTCAAAAATGAAAAGCTCATGTTCATTCCATTCTTCTGGAGCTCGTTGATAGCCTGAAGAGAGGAAAAAAAAAGCTATCAGCAAAATTATGACATTTTCTAGGTTTCAGTCCTCTCCCTTCACCACGGGGCTCCTCACACCATCTCTCGCAGTAGTATACACACCTCTGAGTAATTTGTGGACCTGAGCCATTTCTGTGCCCTTTCATTCACTGACGCTCCCCCCGCTGCACTACGTACATCCATGCAGTGCTACAAAGCAATACTGCACCACCTCTCAAACAGCTCCATCAGAAACAACGGTTTCAGCTCCAAAGGGAATTTATACACAAACACAGATGTAACAGAAAAAACCCAACGCTATTAACACTTCTTAGGTGTCATCACTTCCACTAAGGAAAAAGAATGTACCAAGACAATTTATTAAAACGTGACAGTTGGCTAAAAGTGAATGCACAGAATTTAGTTCAGATTCACTGCAAAACTAATCATTATCTGGGGTTAAGATCAGGTATTTTTGCAGAGTTGTCATAGTACTGAATGTCGCTACATGCATCCCCAAGGCTGATATCGCTCATTCAAACTTTTATAGATTCCACTTTAAAAGGTTCCTCTGTATGTTCCCCATATAGGCAACATTTCCAGGGAATTAACTTCTCCCTCTTAAAAAGGTTAACATGCTTCCCCTTTCCGATTTGAATTACAGCAAACACGCTGTGAGCTTCATTTCAGCAGTATGACAAACCTGCAGCTCGCCAGCAGTGCTGAAAAGCAGCTGTGACCCAGTTCAGACAACTAAGTTAAGCCAAGTTTACGTCTGCATTGCATCACCAAAGCAGAGTACCATAACTAGAAAGTACCAGTTAATCTGAGTTCTAACACCATTAATTTACGAATTAATGGTGCACTGCACTAATACTTACAGAGGCAATCTCTCATGACATTTGCAAAAGTCAAAACTGCTGCCAGACATCACAAGGCACTCACAATAGCTAGCTAACAGCGATACAGAAAGAATATGTATGTTTGTAAGTACCGATTCAAAAGGGTAAGTAGGGACTTCTTCAGGGAGATGGATTTATTTGTTTGTTTATTTAGGGCCAGAGATGGATTTATTTGTTTGTTTGTTTAGGGCCGAGAGAAAGGCAACGATTGTATTTCATTGGAATTCAAAAGGAACATGGTCCCTCACCACCCTTAGGGAACTGAAACCCCTCAGCCCTTGTGAGAGCTTACATTTGTCTATACGCAAAACATGAAAATTGGAGACCAACTGGAATATATTTATTTTTCCAAGTATTCTAAGACTTGCAATTTTAGAACTAAGGAATACTCCAGCAATATTTTGTGTAAAACGAACGTAAGCATTTTGCTAAAAGTTACATTTTTTCAACAAATCACACGCTACTTACGTTTAATAATACGCCAATAGGATGTCTTCCACATATTGTATTATGGTATTTCTTCAAGTAATTGCTAAAAGATACAGGATCTAGCTGCTCTATAATGCTCATACCCTGAAAAAGAATCGACAGAGATGATTACTTCACACATCCATACGCAGGTGTTCATACATCATCCATTTATCACAACACAGAACACTTCAGGAGGAAAAACCCTCTACTTTGTGTCAAGGGAATCTCAGCATGTGAGTTCTAGCTTGCAGGCATCTTGTTGCCATCCCTTGTCAAACTAAAAGTGCACGAGCTCTTCCAAAGTTGTCAGTGATCCACAGATCTGTGAAGCTGTCTTTGCAGACACCAGTGAAGCTCACGTTAAAAAAGCTCCTCCCGCAGACTAGCTGATCCCCACCTCCAAGGGTGCCCTGCTTCCATAGGGTGTTGTACAGCAACAACTGGAGACGTTTACTAAAAGGGCAAAGCAGGAGGAAGTTTTGCCTCCATCTCCTCTCCCTTGGCAACAGAGCTCAGAGTCGAGCACTTGCTGGGACTTGCGGATGCCCAAAACCCCTAGACAAATCATCAATATACACACATGCAACTCAAGCACGGAGCAAGTGTCACGTGTCCCGGACACATCAGGCATGCAAGGCAGTTGATCTGGGCACAAGCTGGCCATCTGCCCAGAGCATAAAAAGCAGATCCCGAAGATCTCTAAAGCACTAGAAAGTTGGTGCACGACAGAAACGTAAAAGCCAGGAGACGATGCTTCTGCTTTACATGAGGCAGTCACATATATACATCCTCTTCTCCATCCAGTGAGACCCACGATCCCACGGAGTCATACAATGAAAACCAGCACACATATGGAAAACAAAACCTTCCACATACACAAACATTTGCATTCTTAAAGGCAAAAAGAATCCTACAACTCCAGATACAGCCTACTCTTACCCCACCCCACAGCACAGACCAGATACAGTGAAAGTAGCTGAAAGCAAGCCTAAATCAACTAGTGCCTGGGTTTTATCACAGCCTTGCTATTTTGCCTGTATTAGACTCCATCCCCTTGTGTTTTGCCTTTCTGTAGAAATGATTAATTCCTTTCACCAGGTAAATGGGCTCCAGACACTCCATAATTCAGTGAGACACATAGCTGTGCTTCTTGCACATAGCTGATGGCACAGGAAGGTTTTCCTTGGAGACTGGAAAAAGCCATACACTTTGCATGGGAACAACAAGAGGTCGGTATCAGGAAGGGAGAGAACTTCTCCTAAGGTTTCTGCGATTGTCCCAACCCCTTCCCCTGCTTTTGGGAAAGTAGGGGTGATAAAAAGAAAAGTCATGGTGCAGGAAGCAGTCTGTCTGTCTGAAGGCGCCACCTTAGGAGTGAAACCTCTTGAATATTCTGCAAGGGCGTTGGATCATCTGGCAGATAGGCTAATTATTCAGACTTATTACAATAGAGGGGCTGGAGATTCCCAGGAGAGCCAGGGAAGATTGGAAAACAGCAACCATAACCATCACCTTTGTGTACTTTTAATTAAAAACAGACACAAGATGAATTCATAAAGAGATAAATTTTACGGAAAAATAAAACCAAACTATGCTGACCAATTGCTGGGAAGAGCTCAGTTCTTCCAGGGTCATGGAGAGGGTGTTTGGACCCCTGGCCAGTAATTGCAGCTGTTACTCACTACAGATCTACAGAACCTAAGTGAGTGCCAAAAAGTGAGAGGTAGCTCTTCTCTGACTAGCAGTGATTACACAGAGGTCACTGCATTTCTAAAGCTTAAGCTGTGTATCTTTGAACCATCCATTTACTTGTAAATTGTGCATGTCAATACACAGCTAAAGAAAGTGGAACCAAACTTAACTACATACTCAAGTGAAACTAAACATGCATAAGGCACTTATTCAGGTACTGAGCAGCTCATAAGAATATCATTTATCTATTTGTAAATCCTTACCAACCCTCTGCCATGGGCAGGGACACCCGACTCTAGACCAGGTTGCCCCAAAAATGAAAATGGCTGCTCAATTGACAGACTCATTTTATAGCTGTAAGTCACTGGAACATACTGGGCAGAGGCATTTGTGCATTTGTCTGAAATGAATGGACATGGATTTATCAGAATGCCTTAGCACGCTTATTTTAATGCACAGTTCAGCACTGCAAAACTTTTAGAGCTATGCAGTTCATCCCAGCAAATGCAACAGAGCTCCATACGTCACAGGCTGCAGAAGATCCATAGGAAACAGGTATTAACGCATATCCTGTAAGCATTCGGCTGCACTGAACTTTTCAGTCTTTTGGATTTAAAAATTGTTGCAGCAGAGGAGCAAAGACTACCAAGCTTGTTTCTCAGTCTACAATGGTGTTGAGGAACAAAGGAAACACTTTTGTCAGGTTGTTTTATTTTTCTAAAAACCAGAAGCATGAAGCTAATCATTTTCAGTATTCTCAGCTGGGCACGGTCTAGAAGAGTTAAAATACACAATAGAACCCACATGATAAAAATGCAAACCATCACACAGTTCTGCAGTTTATCACATGGTTATTATGACACCATATAGAAATTGCACATCTCTGTTAACCAGACACTGTAAATGCCACCTACAATACCCTAGCACAGCACACTTAATATGATTAAAAGCAGTTACATTCTTAAGTATCACCCCCTACAGGGCCAAGTATCTACAAGCTTACAAAAAAACCCAAACAAATGCAAACCAAACCACAACCCAAAAAACCAACCTACAGGCTTATTTTACACTATACTCCCAATAATCCTTTGGCTGGTCAAGTTTAAGTTTGCAGTTACTTCAGCTGCTTCTTCACACTCATAAAAATCTGAACTAGTAGCACACTTATGGAAGTGGAAACAAACTTGGTCTTAGCACCAGCCAGTCCAACTACCTTGGCACGTGTGAGCCACTCAAACAGGAAGATAGGCATCAAGAGGACAATTACTGGCTGGGCAGAGCAGAGAGGGCTGAAGCTGGGCACCCAGGAGGGGAGCTGGGGTCTTGTACTGTGCCTGAGCCAAGAAGCCTTCCCAGGCTGGAGCACTGTGGGAGGTGCTGACATGTCCCAGCAGCACTGCTGAAGCCAGCAGAATTCAGCAGTTTGTTCGAGGCAGCCGAGAAGCCCCCCGTGCCGTGCTCGGCTCCTGCACAACTGCCAGCTGCTCCCGTGCAGCTCTCCTCAGCGCCTGCATCATCCTCCCCCTTCAGCATTCAGGGTGACAGAACCCTCCTAGTGACTCGCGTGAGGCAGGAGGTTTCACGAATAGATAGAAAACAAATAGACTGAAGCGAGCAGAATGCCTTTTCTGGCTAGCCACGATCAAAAAATTACTCTTGAAGAGATCTTACAGAATACTCCCCCACTTTTATTTAAAAAGATGGTAGTTATCAAGTTATGCTATACAAACAAATTATTGCACATCACTTGCTCAATTGTAACTCTTCATTTGAGGATTCTTCCTTAAGGTACCCCCCTATTAACTGTGGGGCTGTTCACTCCTTTCACCATTGCTCCACAAGTCGCACTGTGGTACCCCCAGGGTAACGGAGCGGTCACATTAAGCGTTACCGTGGAGAAACCGATGTCTGCCCAGCAATATTTATCACTCTGGTTTTATGCTGGAGTCTGAAAGCTCTCACTTAAAATCACAACAAATACAATTTCTCACAGCGATTACCAGGTTAGTAAATCTTCAATGCCCAAAGCTTTTAGCACTGTTTATGCACTAGCCAGGAAAAATCCTCATGCATCTCTGCCTAAGGTCCAGTCTAAATAAGGACTGGGCCATTCATCTTAACCCAGTATATCCTGTTCACAAATTGCTCGGCTGACTGCTTTGCTAGTTAGGTCCAATACAATTATTGAGCCAGTAATAGCAGAGGTTAAGATTTCTGATGGTTTTAGTGCAGCTCTGTCTCCATCTTAACGCTATTTTCTCTGTGGAGAGGCCTAGTGGTTACAACAACACAAGTTTCTTTAGCATGCCAAATCACATTAAAAAATTCAATACTTATCTAGGGAAACAAGAAGTAGCTGCGTAGGGCATATAAAATTGAATAAACTCCTTCCAAAAGCTGGAGAAACATGACAGGGAGATCTTTGCGGCATTGTGGATAACGTCCCAAGCGTACCCACAATACTGCTAAAAAGAAATTCTTGAAATTCACCCAAAGCAAAACCTACTCAGTACAGAGCCGGAATATGGAGTCACGTGTTCACATATAACATGATATAAAGAGGCAAAAAATAACCACAGTATACTTCTGCACAGCTATGTTTAGTTTTCCAGTTCAACTTCAGATTGAAAAAGTATTTTCCTAGTTATTGAACAGCAGACATTTTCAATGTTAAAAAAAAAAGTCATTTCCTTTTGGCTGAGTAACTATCAAAAGAAAGAGTTGGTGCAGCAACATATTCACTAAGAGTAATTCAATGTCAAAGTCCAGTCATTCTACAAGCTTTCACCACAGAAATTAGCAAGGGGAAGCTAATGTTTGCTAATGCACCTTAATCTGCTCTCCTGCACAAACATTCGGAGCTGCAAATCCTGGGACTCTGCAGAGAGACACTTGTCTTTATAGAGAAACCTCTCAACTGACAACAAAAATTATTACAAACGGGATAAATAGAATTGAGGCAAATTATTTACTGTTTCCATTCCAGCGATGAATAGTGGAAAAACAAAGAGGTTAATAGGGATACACAAAGCAAAAAAACCCCATAGATCTCTCCAGCAGATAGGATTTATTCCTTCAAGACAAGGAAAAAAATTAACATGCCCTGAACAACAACAGTCCCCTCTTCTAACAGATTTTATGGAAGTTACATAAATGATCAAAACAAATTTTAAAGGTCACGTATTTCCAGAAGAATCACTTCTGTTCTGTGCCTTCAGTATAATCTTGAATGTTAACACTTTTTTTTCCCATTTAAAAAGAAATCCTTGGCTCCTGTGACTGCAAAGAAAACGCAACGTAATCGGCATCACAATCTTTATGTATTTAGCATTCCGTTCAGCCGTTCGCCAAACCCAGAATGAAGTACAGTCTACTGCTTTTCCCCACCATTTACTACAGCATAAGAGGTGGGGGGGAAACTACTCTCAAGGAAACTGATACTTTCATTTTCCTGACCTGCACAGTCCCCTACAGCCTTTTCTCCTTAAAATGGATGCTGCTGACACTATCAGCATAATCCCAACGCTGCTGCGATATGTAGATATCACAGCTAGCAAGTCTCAACTACCGCAATACTCCATTTGTAATTCTTATTGCTTCTCAAAAATGTAAGAGGGTATGTGGACAGGAGTTATATTACACTAGGGGATTTTAGGTAGGCGAACGTGCATTTATTCTCATAAATTATGCTTACTAGATTACACCCGCAATATATTGTATGCAGTCAGGGAAATGGAGGATATTAGCTAAAAACAACAGCTAGGTTCTTATCATGGTAAACAAAGGAAAAGTAGACAGTCAATAAAATAGCTAATCCGTAATACTTCATTAGAGAAATTTCCCAAGTGTTCAAAGAAATGTAATGTACAGGAGAAATTTGTTAGTTAGTTCCACCAAATCTGAAAACTTACCATTTTATCTAGGTGCTCAATGGATCTATAAATTTCTCCTTGGGATTCATCATAGTAACTGTAACGGAACCTCTGACCTTGAAACAAAAACCATGTATAAAATAAAAAAGGGAAAAATCGTAGCTAAAACACTCCCTAGTACTTACTAAATAGTTGAAAGTATAATATTTGTAAAGTAGTAATCTTCATTTATTTTATACTTTTTAGTTCCACTGAGGAAATTCTAGGGCAATCAAAGTAGCAGCCCAGAAGCAAAGTAAAAAAATACATGACGGGCAGCTATATTCCTAAAGAAAAACCTACCATGTAGAACTGATGCTGCAGTATCACTTAGCAATTGCCTGTTATTGCCTTGGAATCCAATTCTATCGATTAAAAAGTAAAGCAACATTTCTTTTCGCTATTCGTCTTGACAAAGTCAGCCCTGGAGTCAAGCAGCTTCTGCTTGCACAACAATAACCCACAGTAAGTGAAGGTTAAAAGAGAAAGTTCATGATAATTCAATGAGCAGTTCTAGATGGTTCGTTAGCCACAACAGAATTCAGGTCATTCTTATATGCCTCCACCTATTCCACCATTCAAAGACAAGTAAAATATGCACTTAATTACATAAGTTGACCAAAGATGACAATGAAAAAAAGGGAAGGTGGTCTGTTGTGTAACATAAAAACATATCTTTCTGAAGCAGTCCCTTTTCCAGCTATTATCACATTTAAAAGAAAAAAAGTGTTAAACCAGGACAGAAGTGAAGGCTTCTGGAGTCTTTATAGTTCTGCCACCAAGATGATCTGGGACAGCTCTAGTGAATTGGCTTAAATGCTATCTTACCCAGCAGTAAAACGTACAA
This sequence comes from Psophia crepitans, assembly GCA_013399095.1. Taxonomy (NCBI): domain Eukaryota; kingdom Metazoa; phylum Chordata; class Aves; order Gruiformes; family Psophiidae; genus Psophia; species Psophia crepitans. The sequence continues at coordinate 22,039 of VWZZ01002825.1, forward strand.
GACTTATTTCCATCAGAGGGATGTTGCCATGTCCGGTGAATTTTTAGCTAATTAGTTTTACAAGTTGCTTTGAGGTGCTTAAAGGAAGAGTAAGAAGAGCAAGAAACTTCAGACACTTATTTCATTGCAACAAAGATGCATATAAACCCGTACACCTTCACCATTTATTTCCTCCACTACACTGAAAACACCACAGTAATATTTTTCATCTAATGTTCGAGATTAAAAAAAGAAAAATCCTTCTTTAGCTTTACAGAGGCACTTAAGTTTCAAAGACCCATTTACCAGAAGTTAAAGTGTTCAACCTTTAATAAAATACATTATTTGAAATTCACTACAAAATATTCATCATACTGCTATAAAGAAGAGATATGAAACTTACCCCAATGGCAAAAGTCAGAAGAAACCACAAAGAGGTTACTAGGATCAGCTAGGTATTTACTGAAGAGTTTTCCAAATTCCTGCTCTTTTGACTCACTCAGTGCTCCGACCAACACAGGAATAATAGTAAACTCATCCTTATGGCTTATAAGCAAAAGAAAAGAGGTTGTAATTCAAGTAACAGCTCAAGTTTTTTCCAGGGCTTGCTAACTGAAATTGCAGAATGCTTTAAAAGGGCACTAGTGAATTGAAGACACAGTTAATTTGGTAAGGTCATAGTAGGAAGTTGTTTTAGGACTTGAAACTACTTCCATTTCACAAAACCAATCCCCCCAAAACCAGTATTTATCATTGCTGCAAAGTGAAAATGCCAGGCAAACAAAAAGAAAAGACACAATTAAACCAGCAATGAAGTACCGATGGAATTCTCCCTCTACAGATGCTGCACAAAGGGTGGGTAATTTTACAACACATATGAAAATGCTCAAGATGGCACCCAGACTTATACTGATACTCCAGGGAAAATCAAAAATACTAGGGAAGAAAAGTTAAAAAAAAAAGACAGGAAAAAAAACCCCAAAATTATCACCTTTAAAGAAAAATTATTCCAAGTACTCATCTGAAATAGCACATGTGAACAGAACCCTGAATTTAAGGTTAGCATTAAGGTTCCAAACAAAATCCTACAGAAAACATCTATTAGTACTTGATTTTTTTCAGAGGTGCCTTGCAAAAGTGAAGAAAAAGAAAACACAAACAAAACCAAACCAGCTATTGAGAAAGATTCATCGAAGCATGTCTAATATTAACTCTATTCAGTCCATATAAATAAATAAGGTTGTTTATAAGGGATGTTCCAATTTCATCATTCAGGGTTTTGCTCCTCAGTTTCTGTTACAGCAACTAATCCCAGTCTCTGACCCTCTCCTCTCCAAATTTTTTACTGGGGAATAGGTATTATACACCACACAGGGTATTGTATACCATTCCTACTGCACTTCACATGTAGTTCAAACATTTAATGCACATAATACTCGTTCTCGTAGAAGTAATTAGCCCTGGTACCTTTCCATGGCTTTAGCAGTATAAGGCAAATGCATTTCAATACTGTGTTCATCTTCATCTGTCTGTAGGGACATACGCTCAAACATTCCAGTCTTCCACAATTCTCCATAAACTGAAATGAATTAAAGAGTAATTTTTACTACTTTTTTTTCCTAAAACACTGTAAAGCAAGCTACAGTGCATCTTTATTAGAACAAGCCCACTGCAACAACTTACTTGCCTCCAAGGGCTGTCATTGTAAACCACTTGTTTTTAAATAAATTCAGGATTCAAATTAAGTCATTAAGATACAAATATAATTGATGCAGTTTACAAAGTAAGTGTGTTAAATCAGTGACTTTTTAGTATATGGAGAAAGATTTTCAGTTATGATACAAAATCTAAGTAACACCAAAAAAACCCATATTTAAAAATATGCATGCATTTGCCAAGTCACTGAATTCTTACTTTCACAACTACACCATCATATGTTTGAAAAATAAAAAAAATTTAAATTGCTGATCAGCTGAGTGATTGCTGGCTATGTTACTATTTAACACAATTTATTATTAACTGAATCATGAAATCTAGAGACAGTGAAAACTTATTAAGTAATCCCCATTTATAAATTATCTTTTCTACTCTCAAGTGCGCTTGGTGGGATGCAGTCATCTCTACTTTTTGGATGAGGAATTTGATGTGGGACTGTGCCTCCTGCTCCACTCCATAAAGGAGTTCTACAGAAACCGAAACTTTTGTTACCTAAGGAAACTTCTGCAGGCACTCTGTAAAAAGCCTGAACTAGCTTGCCTCATCACAGCCATGATGAAACAGCAATACATCTGTGCTAATCAGCCCTTCTGAAAAAGATATTGTATTATTTATGCCCACCTCAAAATACATAAAAATCAAAATATCAAACTTATCTTCACTGCATCTTTAAGGTCAGTCTGAAAGACTGGCATTTCATGGACTAACAGTTTTTAAGTTCTGTAGGTACTCTGCCAGTTTAAAAAAAAAAGGTCACATGCAATAACGCATCCAAATAAAAGCAGCTTTTTGTTCCTCTATTATTCCCCTATTAGAAATAAACTGAAACCAACTAAAGCACTATCTTTTTTTCTTGCAGACAAAACACAGAATAAGGTGTGTAGTGAGCTATTATTCAAATGTAACACTTTTTAATTGTGAGATCCCTTTTAAAGATCACTTGCCAAGAGGCACATGCTCATGGAAAAGATAAGCAAAGATTGAGAATCCTTTATTTGCAGGAGCAAGAGAGACATGAACATTATTACAGCAATGCCTGCAACCACCAGGATCTTTCAGAAGTTAGCTTTCACTGGAGTAAAAACAGTTTTACATTTGTAGGCCGCTTAAAAGCGGCAAAGTGTCCAACAATGAAAAGAGAGCCCTCGGCGCTGCAGTACCACAGTTAATACTAAAACCTCAGCAATCTCCCAGATAGAAGCTTTATCACGCACTTACTCTTTTGGTCAATTCGGAGATCATACAGAGGCGTTCTATAAATGTCCACACTGGAAAGTGCACATCGGGAAAGGGGCACGTGATGCGAAGGCCCAAGAATGAAAATTTTTCGGCTACAACAGTTAACACAAAAGCCCACAATTTAGACAACTGCAATTGCATGTAGACTTGGTTTAGAGTAGTAAGTTTAATAAAAAACATATCAAGTGGTATTTTCTGGTGGTTACCAATAGTTTTACTCTGCTGTGTGTAGGACCACAGATCAATCCGTGGCCTAGCCTTGCTCAGTATGTCAGAAATAATCATAAGATCGGTTCAGTAATACTTCCTGTAGCCTTCAACCCCTTAAGCAGGTTATATACCAGAGGACACTTATTAGCTAGAATCTGGCTGGACTCATCTGGAGGTTGAATGGTGTGTTACAACCCCTTAGAACAGACTTTTGGATTCTCCCCTTGGACCAACACAACCTTCAACAACTACAGGTATGTGCCCTCAAATGTGGATTATGGATTTATAATCTATTCAGAACTTTACACTTATTTACTTCATTAGCTTTATGTCAGATTTCACCAAATTCAGTTTAAGTTGTTCTCAAATGCTGTTTTTATCCAGCTGTTGCATCAACAACACGGACTTGGACCTGCACATTCGTAGCTTTAGCTGATACTGCAAGCTTTCACACACCATCATGATGTTATTTCATCAAGTCCTCAGTTCCTGCCTCTTGATTAGATGTTAAGGGTCTCCTGCCACAGGATTTAAAGACAAGAAGAAAAAAAAACCCTATAGGAAATTCAGCTTTTCAGAGGATCATATCATCTTGTTTCTGGTGCTGAACTAAAGGGGAGACACGTAAAGATTTTATTTTTTCCCCCCCTTCCACCTGGAGTGCGATAGCACGCTGTACTAAAACACTAGAACTTTTTACACAGCTCATAAAAACAAAATACCCAAACGTGCAATACTTCAGCTGAAAGATGAGTGACTGGCCAATTTTAAACGTCCCATGTAGTAAAACAGCAAATGATCCAGAAAGTTCAATCAACTCTATGCCACTGAAGCTGGGGAGTGCAACTTGTTCTGGAAATTTTAGAAAACCTAGTTATCTGTCACACTAAGTTATCTTTGCTTTCTTTATAATAGTTTAGAAAGAATCAAAACCATTGTCTTTGGACAGAGAGCATTACAACATGTTATCTCATAAGCAAATGGTAGACATAGCCAGTTTTTAAATTAACATTGCAAATGACATACTCTGAGTAAATACTGTAGATGTTTTACATTTTTGTCATTTAAAAAGATGATGCAGTCAGCAGAACACATAAGAATTATATTCCTTTAATGTACAATAACTGGATTCATACTTTCAGAGGCAGGCACAGACTACAGTAGCGTGCTGGGCTTTTTAAAATTTTTCCTCTTTTCTTATTTTTTTTAAACTGTTGTGCTGTTAGAAACACAAGTCCATTTAAAATTATTACAGCAAGTAACTTTCACTGACTTCAAATATTATACACACACACTGGGTCACTTTCTCCACAGCAGAAGAGAATCCTGGTAGCATTCAGCCCATAATCCTGCACTGAAAAACCAATGCAGAATCACGATCAAATATTTTAACATACTTAAAAACCAAACAAAACCTCCCAACAAAAGCAAAGCAAAATAAGAAACAAAAACACCCTGCAACCAGTTAAAAGAAAACCCAGCTTGGGCTTTTATAAAAGCAATGAAAAATGAACCAATAAAGTAAATTAAATGCTATTACCTGCAAAAACACCTTTAACCCCTCCCTTCTAAAAAGTTTGTTATAATTCTCAGTAACTTTTGAAAATATGGCTTTACATTTTCAACAATACTACATTAATTTTTTCTTTTGTAACGTCAAACAATTTGAACATTAATGATGTTAAACAAGAAGGGATGCATAAAAGACTAAAAAGAGTACAAAATTAAAGTTTGAATACTTTGAGGTGTAAGAATGTAAAAACAACATTCAACTTCTCAGAAAACTGCAATGGCATTCTCTTACATTTCATAAAGAAAAACATTAATACTTACGTAATATTAGGATCCACTTGTTTGTAAGCATGGGCTGCACAAGATCCACAATAAGTATATCCTGCATGGCTGCAAGTCAAGGTGTACAAAGCGTTAACATGTTAAATATTGTTTAACATCTTAAATACGTTGACGTTGCTATTAAATGTTAGTATCTTAAGTATCATTTCTCCCCAGTGAGCTAGAAATAGTTGAGAGTGATCCAAAAATCTACTCCAGAAACAGCTGGAGAGCACTGTTCCAGTACTGAACGTACAAGGGATGTCCCTGTTAAAGAACTATCAGTGACCATTTACTTGAAAGTTCGTAAGCCAACCCCCCAATCAAAGCACCTTTCATTACATGTAAAAGATACTACATAACTGCATGTTATCAGAAGTCCATGGTAACGCTCAGAGTGCAGCCAGGGGACAAGGAATAGCAAGCTGCTGGAGAAAGATCTTTTAACCACACTCCAGTAGCTGAAGTAGAGGGGTCTGGCAAAGAGAGACTACACATTAGATCAGATAAACAGAATAAAAATGCTCTGTCATTGAAGAATACCTCAGTAACAGAATGAATAGGCTCAAGGAAAGGAGTGGAGTGCAGCACGATAGCTTACACTGCAGAGAGTGGGACATACGCTTTATCATTTCCTATCACTCTGGCCTGGAGCCCTTTTCGGCCTGTGTTCCTGTGTGCTCTCCAAAAATATTCATAATTATTCTGACTACTTGTTTCAAACATCTCATCTAAATCTTAAAACCCATTTTCTTCAAGACTATTAAAAATGGGAGATTTACTTTACAGTGCTAAAAGCATTAATTACACAGAACATTAATTCCCCAGGGTCCCTGGCCAAGTGGTGGAGAACAGCTCAGGGTTGCTCAGCAGCATGTCCCCAGCAGAAGGCCATGCCCGTGGTGTTTGGGCTACATTGCCTCTGGAGCTCATCTGGAGCGCCTGTGACCCTAGGTTGACAGCTATCATTGATTTTGAGTCAAATATGTGCAACAACCCAACTACAGCTTTCCAGCTGGTCTTTTTATACAATGACACCAAGAACGATACGTGCTTGAAGTCCTGGGAGAAGTAGGATATTTGAAGATACGAGTTCCCAATTGATAGCACTGGAGGATTTTACACTTATTTATATGTAAGTACACATACACGCATGTATACACATCCACAGAACGACACCTGGAGTAAGTCACCCTGAAAATTACCCTGGGGTATTACTTCAGCATCACTTACTCACTCATTCTGAAGAGCTCAGAAAGGTACTAACACACATGCTACAGGGATGAACAGCAGACTGAAACTTAGTAAACCAGCAAGGTATGTTATATGACAATATAAACAGAGCCTTCTGAAAGGCTCCCTCTGCTACAGGCTTCCTCAGTCTTTCACAGAAATATTATTAGCCATGTCCCAGTTCACAGGTGGGAAGACAAAGGCATGGTTAATGAAACAATTTGGTGAGACCATGGCAAGATCTCCAGCAATTCTGGAAAAAGAAGCCAGGCTACCTAATACACAGCTGAAAGGCCTCTTGTCAGACATTCCTGTGAGAAAGACTGAGGCAGATTTGGTACGTTTTCTTCTGCACATTCAATACTATTATGAAATACTTCAAACATTATGCTAATGCTATGTTAGCACAGGAAAAACATAATTTTTAAGGTGCTTTTTCCAGTTGTTTCCTTCCAACTCACAATGAACTGGAATGACCAACATATTTTTCTTATTATATGTCTCAACCATCTTCATTAAATTGAATTCCATCTAAATAGTTCAGACAATCCCTGTTTCTGTTGACAAAAAAAGCTCAAACAGAACCAAACTAAAATAACAAAAGTAGACCATTTTGAATAGCTGAGTAGTGTTTCATAACTTTTGTTTTAAGCTTTGCTAAGTTTTGATTTGGAAACAATGTTGGTGTTTTGTTTATTTGATCTGTGGGCTTTTTTGGGGTGGTTGGGTGTTTCAGGTTTTTTTTAATACGTGTAGCTGAAAAAGCTGTCATCTTTAGACTACTACTCCAGTAATGCATCTCTTATCTGTCTTACTGGATCACAAGTGAATGTTATGTCTTCAGTCCATCAGCAAAATGGAACTAATCATACACCAAAATGTGCACAGATTTCTTCCATTCTGTGTCATATTCAAAATTTAGAAACCACATGACATTCCTTTCAGCTAAAAATTAGCTTTTACCAGTTTCCAAAATCACTCAAAATAAAAAAAAGCATTTAACTGACCAAGTACTAAATGCACTAAAACCAGATTTCAAACTTACGGTGCAATAATGGCTCTAGCAGGTCTCTTTGTGGACTGTACTTGAGAAAGCCAACCTTCTAGTTGTGCATTCAGCTGGGGTCCTACAAAGAGACAAGGAAATATTGAAGCCATAAAACAATCTAAAAACTATTAAAGTCCAACAGATTTAAAAACATCTTAAACATCAAAGTCTGTGCTTAAATTTAAAAAAAAAACAACAAACAAACAAGAAAACCCTAAACTGCAACATGCCTGTAATGTTAAAGGTCACACTAGGAAAGTTTCAACCTCCTAGTCTAGGAGATTAATTTATTGTATCCAAACACACACTTACTGTTTCTTGCTCTGTGGACAGACGCACATACCATTTCAGCATTACAGAAGAAGGCAGCTGATCTCAAAAGAGAGACTAACGGATGACTGATTCCTCTAGTAACCATATTTGCAGAATTCAGAATTAAAAAATTAACATGACCTATCCCATGAGAACCCAATATGGGAAGATGATAAAATACAATGACTTTACATACTGAGACGACAGCCAATAGCTACGGTATTTAGTTCTTTAATATCATCAAGCAAGCATAAGAACAGAACACAAAACACACTAAGCTACAAAAACTGTAAATATGCAGGCGACAGCTAAAAGAGAGAACACACCATGCTTATACTAATTCCTTAACAACTTCTGAGCAATCAACATACAGGTACATATAATTCTTGGCAATACTGGACTTCGATAATTGCTCAACCCAATATTTAAGTAAATCCTGTACCTCAATAAGTAGCAAATAATTCAATTAGCTGACAAGTGGTAAAAACGCTTTCTAAAAATAAAACACTATAAAAAAGCATTTTGGTATTTCTCATCACAAAGAAAACTTTTGGTTTTCAGGAACAGCTTTACATCAAATCTGGCAAATACAGCACAACATTCTTTACATTAAAAAATACACAACAAACTTTGAAGTAAAACTCATTCAACTGCTATTGTTACGAGTAACGCCATTAATTAAGAGAGATGACTTTCAGTTGAAACTATGCTTTTGACAGAACTGTATGTCAGCAGAGGTTATCTGTAAAGTATGGGGGAGTGAGCTGCTTTTCTTCTATCACGTGTGTTGTACATTTCTGTGTCTTCCCCAGGCAGGTGTAGAACCACCAGCTGCCAGGAAAAGTCAAAACCAAATTAAATACCTGAAACTATTTCACAGTTATGTTCCAAGCTGTCCAGACCTCAAGCTGACAGCTCTCCAAAGAGCTGAGGAGAGATACAGAGAACCAGAGAAAAGATGACAACTTTTGCAGAATCCAATCAGTCACTCAGCCGTGATGGCTAAAAAGCTTTCTCTAGAAAGTTGTGGTGGGTCAGCGTGTGTATCATAGAATGGTTTGGGTTGGAAGGGACCTCAAAGATCATCTAGTTCCAAGCCCCCTGCCATGGGCAGGGACACCCTCCACTAGAACAGGCTGCCCAAAGCCCCATCCAACCTGGCCCTGAACACTGTCAGGGATGGGGCATCCACAGCTTCTCTGGGCAACCTGTTCCAGTGCTTCACCACCCTCACAGGAAAGAATTTCTTCCTAACAGCTAATCTAAATCTACCCTTTTTCAGTTTAAACCCATTACTCCTTGTCTTGTCACTCCCTGCCCTTGTAAACAGCCCCTCTCCACCCTTCCTGTAGGCCCCTTCAGGTAACGGAAGGCTGCAATAAGGTCTCCCCAGAGCCTTCTCCTCTCCGGGCCAAACAAGCCCAACTTTTTCAGTCTGTCTTCATAGGAGAGGTGCTCCAGCCCCCTCATCATCTTTGTGACCCTCCTCTGGACAGTTTTTAATAGAAAGCTTAATTTAATGTTTTTAATTAAAAAAACAAAACAAAACCCAAAAACTTCCCCTGTGGTTTTAAAACATCCTACTTTCTTACATGAAGAAGGTGTAATGCTATTTTCCTAAGCCTACAAATCACCTTGAATGCCTTAGCATATCTACAGCTCTAACAAGGCAAAATAATGACATTGATTAGCCACTGTCACTGTTGTAACACTTTGTGAAATGACAAAATAGTCAAAGAACACACACCCCCCCAGAAACCAAACACCAATTTTGTTCTGCTGCTTCTGTTGCTTGGGGAAATTGCGAGCAGCAAAGACATACAACACAGATAAGGAAAATGACCTCTTAGAAAATGGAGGCTGCTGGCAAAGCTAAGTAAAAAATAAATAGATCTCTATTTCCATTCTCTTTCTAAGCTACTAGGAGACCAACAAAACAGTACTCTATTAAGTATATAAAAAATAAAAGTGGTAAGACTGTAAAAGTGAAGACACAAATCACAAAAAAAAAAAAAAAGACTTCCTAATTCTCCCAAAGCATGTAGAAGGATAAAACACTTTCTGAATGAAGCTCTTTAAGATATCTTTCCCCCCCCCAACAATTCCAACCCAGAAACTTGGAGAAAACATGACTCTGCCCCATCTGAACCTTTCTCCTCAAAGACAGCACAGGTCTACAGCCAGCACAACAGCAGCAGGGTCAGAACCTCTCAAGTGAAGCAAGACAGCCTTGGGACTCTTCCCCAACAAGGCACTGTGCTTGGCCCTCCCCCATCCCTTCCCTAGCCGGGATTTTTGATTAAGAAGATGGTTAAGGTGATTTGTCTTTGGTTAAGACAAACTGGGTAACTTGCTGAGCAGTTTAAAGACAAAGCTCAGAATCTCTGGTAGTTTCCTAAAATTCCAAATTATTGTTCAAATCTGGTCAAAACTTCTGATCTTGCAGTGCAGCAGCAGAGCAAGCTGCCCGGTTCACTTAGTCTGCTATTACTGACACACAATCTGACAAAGTAACAAAACATTTTTCATCCAGAGGCAGTAAAATAACAGATCTGTGTGACCCAAGGGATGAGACTTCTGTCAATGTTTACTTTAAGACCAGGTAACACAGATGCTTTCAGATTTATTTTTTTCCCCTTTGAATACAACTACAAGGTGCCTTTTTAGATCATTAACTCCGACCTAATGCAAGTTCCATGTCAACTGATACTTATTTGTACTATTTTAATAAAACATGTAATCAAATCTCTCTCTCCAAAGGACTAACAGAAAGAGACAACGGAGAGTACAACATATCTCTCTGGCTTTTTAGCTAAAAAGAAAAAAATACCAAACAGCACCCACATGAACTGATGGTATAGCCTACCTGCAGCTTCCTATTCTTACAAACACTTTAAGGGGGATATTCTAAAACTGTAATGTTCTTGTTACCAAATTAGCATCAACTTTTCGTTGAAGTCTTCAGAGAGGTTTTTCTTCCAATTTATCAAACATGACAGTGCTTTAGGCTAAAGTCAAAATATTTGAATTGGATATACAAAATATAAATAAACCCACATTATTATAGTGGATATGCTCTGCCATATGGAATTGTATTATAGGAGATGAGTGGCTTCTTCATGAAGAGCTCTAAGTTTTATACATACGTAAATTTAAGTCAAACTGGAAGAAAGTCCTTGCCAATAGTCCCCAACTGCAGTAAACGTCCATCTCCTAAGCTGACAGGCACGGGTGAGGCACAGCGCTACCGCCTGCGTACCCTTCTGCCACCGTGGTGGGAAGCAGGGGTCCCTGCCGCTTGAGCCACAGGTGGGACGCCCGGCGCGAGAAAGCTGGCAGCGCAAGCGTGACAGGGTTCTTAAGGTAACCCGGGCAGAAGGACCGAAAGATCCATGGATGCAATTTCCAGATGCAACAATCAATAGGGTTTAGCATTAATACTGCAAGATCAGACCTTTTATTAAAAGGAAGTATTAGGCGGCAAAATATGAGCATCACTGAAGCACGTAACATTAAGATTCGCATTTCAATAAGGTACAAAAATAGGTATGTAACAAAAGAACGCTGACATGAGCTGTGGATATTTCACATCCTGTTTTGGAAACTGACAGAGGTTATGCCAAATTAAAAATAATTGCAAGCACAGATCAAGATGCCACCAGACAAATTTATGGATACCACTACAGGCAGAACTTACTAAAAAATTATCCTTTTAGGCAAGATGTTTGTTGGGATTTTGTTTGGTTGGGTGTGTTTTTTGGGGGTTTTGGTCCTTTTCCCCCCCCCCCCTTTTTTTTTTTTACGATCAACATTATTGCCTCACTAAACACTAAAGTAATAAGAAGGAATTCTTCCACGTTAAACATGTGCCAACGAATAACAACACAAAGGCATCTGGTAGTCACACGCTTCGATTCTTCACCTCAATTTACAGCTGCTGTGGTCCAGGCTTTGTGAGATAAGCCAAACCAGCACATTCTTTCCACAGCCGAGCTCACCTCGTCGCATGGGGCTGAAGCGTTTATATGCCAAGTGCCAACACCACACAATGTGAACCTGCTCCTGTCCCAGCAGCCACCATTACAAGCGCAAACCCCACCTTTTCAGAGTGGGAAGGAAGACGTGGTGCTTGCTCCAAACCCTCACCCTCAGTGAATGCTTCTTTTACTGAAAGAGCATTAGTCTCAACCAAAATTCTGAGCATTGCCAGGCAAAACTGCTCAGGTCTCCCTCGGCTGCACGTGTACAGCACTTGCAGCAATGCAAGTAATGCTGGAGCACAGTGACAGTAACGCTGCGGTCCCCAGCTTCTACATTTCCACTTACTTTTACCTGTCTAAGCATGTTTCTCACCCTATAGGAACCGACATTTTTTTCTGAACCTTACTCCTTTTATCTTTTCATTACCTTTACCCATAGGTGAAACAGTCTACACTGCAAAAATAAAGTAGTATTTACTTCTTAGTACATATGCTGTAATAAGTCTTTATTCTTGTATGGTGTTAGAAAAATTAAGGTAAGTAACAGTGAAACTCTGGGAGCTGGCACACGATTAATTTAATAACTGAAACTAAAGGAACTCCTGTCTCCACAACTTTGAAGGTGAATCCAAAACATTTAATTCAATTGCCAGGTAAATGCCAATCTGGAACATGACAGAGGACTAACTAGTTTCTCAGTTAAAATTGCAGAACATACAATCATTGTTTTAAAGAACACAGGTCCTACTTGAAAGAAAAAAAAAAAATCTTTGTTTCTCAGTGCAACAAAAGCCAAGCCCTTGAATAACGAACAAGTTTTATATATGCAAAGACTAGGATGTGTCAGGAATAGAAGGCGATATCCAACAACTCATGCTGATGAGCATATTCTTTACTGCTAGCATATACTCTCTTCCAATACTGAATACTGATGAAACTGTGAAATCAGCCTGTAAGCAAAGCAGAAATTCATTTATGCAAACTATAGTACTAGGGGGGGGAGGGGAAGAAATTAAGACACAAATAAAGATTACACTGCTGCTACACAAACTCCTATTACACACACTGTAAGACAAACATAAAACAGCAGGTAATGCTTGAATGGGGAAAAATAAAACTGAAGCCACAACAGAAATGTTGAGATCTGCTTTGGTCGCAGCTCTCAATTGCATGTCCCAGTTTTCCAGTATTCCACTAGCTCTGTTATTTCCTTTACTGAAAGTTATTAGGAAATAAATACTCAAACTTAACTCCACTCATTAAGAATATCAAACAACATGCACCTACCTAGCTTTATAAAGTACCTTCCCAGTTAGGTCATTCAGAGATCCAAACAAACGACCTTCTGTTTTATAGCTCCGAGGAAGTGATTTTTCACTCTAATACGTGCTAAATGTAATCTGAATTTGTGAAAGAACTCACTAGGTGATACTTACAGGCCTATTTTAGTAATGCAAGGACCGTACCAGATGTAAAGCTTTTTTTCAATTCCAATTGTACAATAAAAGCTGAACCTACATGCTTTACTTGGAGTATCTTGATTCTGACTGTATTTAAGTGATTCAGCTAGAAATAATAGCCCGGAAATTGTATTCTAAATTATTCCAGTATCCTTTTGCAGTATACAGTGTTAAGTAATACTGCCTGCATATTGTGTTCCACGATTAATTCATAGAAGAGCCAGCAGTGAGACTTCCACATTTCCCACAAAAGATCTAAAAAAGATAGCAGACCAAAGGGAGAGAAACATTACATTTAGCACTGCAAAGCAAACACACACAAGTTTACAAGACACTACGGTTAGTTGTCCACAGATTGCAAGGTTAAGTTCTTAATAATTGCATTTGTAACGCTCCAGCTAGTGTCACAAGATTCCGTGATCAGTACATTAATTACCCTGCTACTGCAAAACCTCCTTTCACTACAACAGACATCAGGTCAAAACATACATTTCGGGGGACCCTCACACACTTTCTCCATTTTTTTCTGGATCCATTTGTCTGTAACCATCTACAAACAACATGGCAACTCGCTACTTTTACGAACATGCCCTGATGAGTTATTCCAATATTGGGGAACACACCGATGTTCTTGGAGCACTTTCAAAAAGTTCTTTTACGAGATAGTGATCACCTTCCTCAACCCCACACCTGCACTCACAGCCTAACACACAAGATCGCACACATCTATGTCCTTCTAGCCACTTCAGCTACTGCAGGGACTCGGATCCAACACCCTACAGAGAAGGGTTTCTGCTTCAAGCTAAGGTAGGCTGCAGCCACCCTGAGGGTCAGTGGAAGACATTGCAGCAGCAGCATGTGCCCTCAGAAACCACAGGCAGCAGGCCTGGTGAACAGGTAACATTCAGCAACACCATGACAGAGCAGAAAGAGCTGTAACCAATGCACACACTTTCTCTGATGCTCATCAGAAGTTTCACCTCACGCCAACAAGCACACAAACGTTGGGATTACATGATTATTCATGAAAATTGATGCATTTCTGTCACTCAGCAGGGGCCCCAAGCCCCAGAAGGTGCAAGTGAGAAAAGCTGTACTACCTCAGAATTACACTGCCATTGCACATTGAAGCTGGCTACCTCAAAGTGCTATTAACAGAGAGTTAGTGGATTTTGGCAACAGAAAAAACAGTATTTGGTACAAAGGCAGTAAAAAAAAAAAAAAAGCATTAATGTAGGTCTTATTGGGGATTACAAAGGAGTAGACGAGACCATAAACATGCTAAAATAGTGGCCAACTTAGAGAGAAACATAATTTCTAAACAGATCATTCATGGCACACAACTGCCTTTTAATTTATTTTTTTGGTCTGAAGTTCTTTGAAGTATTATCCTTTCCAGCTGACCCAGACACCATCATGCAGACCTCGGTCCGAAAGACAAGTTCTGAACATTCCTGGTTGCATGACAGTCAGTTATTCAGAAGTTCTGATGTTTCTTGTCCAAACAAGTTAGAAGCACAATCCTTACAAATACCAGCAACAAGATGTCAGTGCCCACCTCCTTCGGGGTTCTTCTATTTACAAGCCAGGGTAGCAGAAAACAAACTCAGAACACAAGGATACCATGAGGTTTAAACTCTCTTCAAACATTTATGTGGAGACAAACCATTTACTTGGCTCATCATAAAAAACAGCTTGGAAGACAGTAAGTGCAACGGCCTTTTAAGTCAACACAGCAATTACTCTGCCAACTCACATTGGCATCAATAAGCATATGGAAGTTAAGGTTCTCTTAGTTCAGTGACCTGGCACAGACTACCAGAGAGCACACCTCTGACCACTATGGCTTGGTCAATCAAAACAGAGAAAAAGCCATACCTAATACAGTGACAAACTCGTTTTGCAGGGCATGTTTCAGATCATGTAGTATCATTATTCACGCACACTCTCAATTCAATTTTACTCACACGATTTGGAATACCTTACTCAAACCCCTTTGTGTTTTGTCTGTATCGGCATGCCACTGACTGGGGAAAAGTTGAAACAAGACTTAGCAAACGCTTTAATAGAGAGTGGTACAGCATTCAATTAGCACTTCCAGAAGCGAGGCAAGGCAGGCCAGCTGCCAGGGAATAAACCACGTTATGCGCCCTAACATGCGACTTCTCACTTGTAATGGTATGCTATACAGGAGAAGAGATGCACATACGCTAATGTTTACTTTCATTTGAGGAACGTATGGATTAATTCCCCATAGAACTGCCCAGCATTTACAGAACCTACTCACATGGAGGAGCATATCAGGGACAGCATCCACACCCTGTCCTGCAAATAGTCCGTGCTCAGGATAGTGTGTCATTCCTGTTATACTTCAGCTGTTCCTTTTCCATCTAGGAATGTATCTATCCTGCATTCAAAATCACGGAAAATTATGCCATTTTTCTTTCAAGTTGTCCTTAATTTTCCCCTTCCCCCTGCTGGTCAAAATCAATTTCTCAAGAGGTCTGGACACTAGGTGGTTGAATTAACCCAGCAGGAATGGGACTTTCTTCCAAAAATAAGTAAGAGTGTAGTATTTTTCACCACACAACAGTAATACTTTTTTTTTCCCCCTAAACAATCTACGTGACAGCAGTGTAACAGGGTGATACTTTCATTTACATGGTATGCTTTTATCTCATTTTTGCAAGTGTTTTTAGCAGCCACAATACTCTAGGTTGCTAGTCCACAGAAGCAATGGCATGCAGCATACCATTTTTTCCATTTTTTTAAAGCAGACATACAGACAGAGGCCTGCAAGTGAAAAAAAAAAAAAAAGGTTATTTAAACCAGTGGCCTTATCAACAATAGTGATAGCTCTAATTTCAGTTTGGAAGCTCAGCTGTAAAGCTTCCCATATTCAGTGATGCTGCTAAGGAGGAAGAGGAACAACTGACGACACAGACCTTGTTGTTTGTTTGCTGCCGGACTAATGCTCCACAGGTCCACATCTAAAGTCCATTAAGATGCTACACAAACTGATGTGGAACAAACATGAACTCCCCCACGCCAAGAATTCCAGAGGAAAAGATATGATGATCATTTTGGTCAAATTTTTCGTGCTGAACTCAACTGCAGAAACTTATTAAGGAACTGCTTTTTAAATTTTTCTTTACAACCGCACATTATGGATGAAGAACACATGGGAAGTTAAATGCTAACATCACCATGAAGCTCATCTTGTCCTCCCTGTACACCTTCTCAGCTTCACTGAGTAGGAAGCACCGAGTTTTCTGCCTGGGACCTCTCTTCTCTAGTAACAAAGTTGTTTACTTATAGTTACGTATGACTTTCTAACACATAAACATGCCTGAATGTGCTAATTGCGCAGCCAGTCTCACCTGCTCTAAAAGTTAATTAGCATCATACAATTAGGTGATGTATTCACACTAGAACATAGTACATGTTTATATTTTCCACAGCAGAACCTAAGCAGGGCATATCCCACAGCTGGAAAAAAAAGAGGAACGAGGCTTTACTTTCTCCTGAAACAATAGCTGCCTCACAGAAATGAGCAGTCTCTACAGACAAATAGTGGCATTTCTTCTAAACCCCCTTAAATACACTGACCCTCCATGAAGAGTAGAAGCTCCCTCTTACTTGGCTTGTGTTTTCATCTCTGATATTGCTTCCACTCCTGGCGCGCAGAGGAACCAGCTAATCCAGTTCAAGGATATTCTCTGGCCACAAAAGCTGGTTTGCATTCTGGATCCACCTTTTACCCTCTTCTCTCTCATTTGGCTTCGGCCCTTCTTTCCTAGAGCTGACACTTAGAGCCAGATCTTGCAGATACGATTTTTTTAAGCGTGGCAATGGGTGCTCTACTTTTGCAGTCAATCCCTCACGAATCGTCCCAGATGTTCTGTTGAGGTTTTACCTTCACATGCCAGGCACCTTGGGATAAACTGCCACTTAACTGATGTCATCCTCACATAGCCTCTTTAAAATGCTTTCAGACACAATGATTTCAAACACATCCTTCAATAATCATGGTTCTCATTCGGGCAGGTAGAGAATATGAACCCAGTCATCTCAACTATGGG
Organism: Psophia crepitans; assembly: GCA_013399095.1. NCBI lineage: Eukaryota > Metazoa > Chordata > Aves > Gruiformes > Psophiidae > Psophia > Psophia crepitans. The sequence continues at coordinate 39,131 of VWZZ01002825.1, forward strand.
GCAGGATGAGGGTTTCCAGGGCATCCGCTTGCCCTGTGTAATCAAACTCAGCTCTGTAGAGAGACAGCAGTTCTCAGGAAATGGGAAGCTCAAATGCTAACCAGTTTATATATAACCCAACAAACCACTTCTGGGCCGAGACGGTAAGCACAAAGAGGGTAGGTAGGAGGACTTGACAGCACAATCCCCAGAGAGCCACAGGAACGCACTGAAAAACTGTCACAATTCAAACTCTCATCACTGCCTCAGCTCCATCCTTGAAGCTACGCAGGTTGAAACCATGTGGTAAAATCCAGACTTTCTTCAAATAGTACAGCTGAGGAAATGAGCCTATGTTACAAGTTTGAAATGGTAATTAACACGTGAGTCTGGCCTAAAATACAGGAAGATTTTAAGCTAAGGGTATGATGAACACATGCCTTGGTCCTCATTTGTCTGCTCTTGAGTTTTGATGGACTCTTCTAAATGGCACACAGTTTCCAAGCTGCAAATCATGGGTAGTCCCTGTCTTGCTTAACGGGCGGAATTCCTGCTCTCACATCCCTTATGTAAACAACACAAGATAGTTCTATAGGAAGAGATGTAAATACTGCCCTTTTCTTGTCTGAGGAAAACCCTAGGCAGGAAAACAAAACCCACTTCCCGAAACTCCAGCCTATGCAACATGAGGCCCTTACCCCCACCACATGCGCTGTAGCAATTACAATTTAAATTGTCAGAAGCACACTCATCATAACTAGTTACAACATGATCCAGTTTGGTTTTGGTTTTTGTTTTGTTTTTTTTTTTTCCACAGTGTAAGTGCCTGGGCAACCATCCCACACCTCCTCAATAAGCAACACCCAGAGAGCTGCCGAAAAGCAACAAGAGCAACATGCTCTTGGATGTCCTATTCCAGACAAGTAGTACTGGCCTTACAAGTTGTACAGACTTACTAGGCTGTAATCGAACAAAATTATGCACTGAATTGTGCATAATTGTATAGAAAAGAAAACAGGCAAAGACAGCATCCATGCCTCTTAAATTAATTATGAAAAAAAAAAAATTCTTATTTGGAAGTATCCAGCAGTAACTTGGTATGAAGCCCAGTATCAACGAAACTACAAAATTTATGTGTAAGGTCATCTAGCCATTCCACATCGCAAATGAATTTTCTGCCTTACTCATAAATTAAAATATAAATAGCACAAGCAAGTCGAGAAGTGTTACCACAAAGCTTCAACATTTCGATGTCTTCATGTGTTTAAATCCATACCTTTGGCATGATTTTGTTTGCTGTCCATAAGGAGAGTACTACCTCCCCTTTTAGGCAATCAGAAGGAACTGTAGTTGCAAGCTGTCGACACTGGGTAAAGGTTTGAGACCAGTTTGCAATGCACACAGCAGCTCTGTTCGGAATATTAAACTCGGAAGGGAATCAATCATCCCCTACTGTTGTCTCCAAACTGCCTACCCACCACTGAAGCCCAGCTACTCGTCTCGCAATCTGCCTCTTCCTGTGCTACCCTCACCCGTTCCTTTTCTTCCCTTTCAGTTTTTGCCTCAGACCTTGTTCATTAACTTGTGAAGGAGACGGAAAATTGCACCAACTGTAGCCAAGAGACGTGTATGACTTTTCACGTGTAGTTCTTCTTAAACGTCAGTTTAGGATACTGAATGCACCTGGTTTGGTTTTTTTCCTAACGGTATCCCTGCCCTCCGTCTGAACTCCTCTTTATGACAGCCCCCTGTTCATCTGAGCCCGTTCGGCCGCAGTAATGGTCTTTACTCCCGAGGCCGGTAAAAGAACATCCCTTTCAAATCTCCTTATTCACGGCTCTGAAAATACAAACGTGCATCCTACCCACAACAGCAGTTCTGCCCCAAAACCCAGCAACCCGCCTTTTCAATCCTATGTGCTATCAACCCGTTATTACAGGCTTCTTTTTTCTTTTGTGAGGGCGAGGGGAGCGGTAGTCAGCCATCCAACACACCACGTCTTCCTCCCGTTCTTGTCCTGCAAACGCCGCATGTTTTAAACGGACAGAGCCCGCTCTGTACCACCGGCTTGTAACGTGTCACCGCTGCCAGAGAACGCACTCTGGAACAAGAGACAGCAGCTCATCGTGGACTACAAGAGGTGCGACAAACCTCGCTTCCCCCACCTCATCACCTGCCTTCTAGCCCTGCGAAACACCCCACACATCCTCTGTTTCCTACTTTTCCTTTTTTTTTTCCTTTTCCTGAGAGAAGACAACCCACCAGCAACACAGAACGCTCCGGAATGCCGAAACCCGTCCGTGCGCCCTTCCACCGACCGAGCGCNTAACGTGTCACCGCTGCCAGAGAACGCACTCTGGAACAAGAGACAGCAGCTCATCGTGGACTACAAGAGGTGCGACAAACCTCGCTTCCCCCACCTCATCACCTGCCTTCTAGCCCTGCGAAACACCCCACACATCCTCTGTTTCCTACTTTTCCTTTTTTTTTTCCTTTTCCTGAGAGAAGACAACCCACCAGCAACACAGAACGCTCCGGAATGCCGAAACCCGTCCGTGCGCCCTTCCACCGACCGAGCGC